>CM046443.1:61724046-62268921 GCA_025506515.1 Flaveria trinervia
AACTTGATTTTATCCTTATTGGTTTCAATATAAACGTCAGGTTTGTTTTTAGGATTGGTCACCTATTTCACTATATGTTGGACCAAAAGAACCAATGAGCTAGGTAAGAAAAACCTTAAGTCCCACAGACATCAAAACAACTAAAGTGGTCTACAACAGCTAAAGACAAAGTCTGAAGACAAAGTCTGAAGACAACAGCTGAAGATAACAGCTCAAGACAAAGTCTGAAGACAACAGCTGAAGACAAAGTCTGAAGACAACAGCTAAAGACAAATTCTGAAGACAAAGTCTGAAGACAAAGTCTGAAGACAAAGTCTGAAGACAAAGTATGAAGACAAAGTCTGAAGACAAAGTCTAAAGACAACTGCTGATGATAAAGTCGGAAGACCAAGTTCTTAGAATTTGTCACAACAGCTGAAGTAGTTCTCTTTAGTAGTTGTGATGGTTTACTTTTCAGTAGTTTGTAATCATTAGTTTTATATTATGTAAAACATCTGAAGTTCTTACACTTCAGATGTTATAACTTCAGTAGTTGTAATGTTAGCTTGTACTTAGCTTTTTGTGAAGGTGTCCTTAGTTGTTGTGGACATCTTCAGTAGTTTAGTTTACTTTCAGTTGTTTGTATAAATCAGTTAGCTGCCACTATCAAGTGACGTCAGCTGATGTCACATTCCTTTATAAAAGGAATGTTGACCTAATTTCCTTGAAACTAAAGCTGTGCGTGAATGAAAACATTCTCTTTGCAGAAAACTTTCTCTCTCTATAACTATACTGTTTGATTGAATATTCATATTATTATTGCTAAAATTTCATCTAATTCTTGTGCTATTCCGCTGCAAATCTTAATCTAATTGATCAACTAGATCCGATCCTTCAAATGGTATCAGAGCTGGTTAATCACTGATCGATTTAACAATTGATCATTGTAACTGCTCTTTTGATATCTAAGTTTGATCGAGTTAGCAAATTTGCAAGAATTGGTTATAGAGTTTGATTTTCTATTGCTTCCGGTGAATTAATTTGAGATTCGTCTTGTTTCAAACTGTGTTGTTGAGTTTTTGAGCTAGATCTGTTAAAATCTCATTGAACCTGTTTGAATTGGTGAAAATGGCTACATCAATCAATGATCCTCACAATACTGGCTCCTCAACAAAGCCTCCGATGCTTGTTAGGAGTGATTATAACATATGGAAACGCCGAATGCTCCATCACATGTCTGTCAACAGTTCAGGTTGTTGGAAATCTGTGGTTCATGGACCATGTAAGCCTATGGTGAGTAATCCGGAAACCAATAAGATGGTTCCAAAGAAGAAAGAGCAATACTCAGATGAAGATCTAAAACTGTTTGAAATTGATGCTAAAGCCCATGGAATTCTGGCCATGGCACTGCCTAATGAAATCTATTCTGGAATTATGCATCATGAAACTGCTCATGACCTCTGGGTTGCTCTGAAAGAACAATTGGAGGAACTGATGAGGTCTTGGCAAACAATAGAGAGATCCTTGCCAGCAATATGTGACATTCTCTCATAGAAAGGGTGAGTCACTAACTCAACAGTTTGAGCGATTCTCCTGTTTGATATCTGAGCTGAAAATGGTTAAACATGAATATAAAACAGTCAGATGAACAACAGATTCCTCAGATCCCTACCTGAGAGATGGGACACATATACTATTGTCCTATGCTCCAGTGCAAATCTGGACAATCTATCTCTCACCCAACTTCATGGGAAACTGTTAACATTTGAAAGAGAGATAGAATAGAAAAGGAATCTGGCTTCATCTGGGAAGCTCACTGATCATTTTATACCAGGGAATACTGCTCTGGTTGGTCATGAGTCAGAATATGCTGCATCAGAAAGTTCTTATGATGAGCATATAGACTTCTCTTCAAACAGTGGAGATCCTGCTTTTGTTGGTATTGATAGTAATTCAGGGTGTAGTAGTGATAATTTGTGCTTTTTGATGGATGTGAAAGGAATTGCTGATGATGATTTGGAAGAGATGGATATTTTGAGCCAAATGGCATTAATCAATATCAGATCTCAAAATTTTTATAAAAGGACAGGTAGAAAATTTCCTGGTCTCTCTGGAAAAACCAAAGTTGGTTTTGACAAGAGCAAGTTGAGGTGTCACAAGTGCCATAGACTTGGACACTTAGTAAGAGAGTGTAGATCATCTGGATCTAACTCTTTTGCACCCTTTGTGACATTTCCATGCAATAGCTCACAAAACAAAGGGCAACGTTCTACCAGTTCTGGTCATCATTCACAAATTCAATCATCTCCTGCATATTTTGTCCCTCAAGGTCAAATGCCATATCCTTATCCCTGTTTTTACACGCCTCAGTCCAATCAGGTTCCAGTACCCATAGCTCAACAACCACATGACCTACCCGAGCCTCAACCATCTCAATCAAATCAACAATCTCAATCTCAATCACATCAAAGCTTTTTCACTCCTAGAGTTGTTGACTTGAGTAGCTTACCAGATGATCTTTCTGGTTTTTCTGAACAAGTGTTTTCTGGTGCTGGTCAACATGGTGGTGAAAATACTTTTGGAAATCTTGCTCTTATGGCTCTGGAGTCTACTGATGGTTCATGCTCAAATGCTTCATCATCACAGGTACGACAGGTATCTTCTGAGGCTAAGGCCAAGTTGTGTTCTGAGTCATGCATAGCTGCTTTTGTCTTAATTAGAGAAGCAAATGTTGCTTTAATTAATCAAAATCTTGACCTAGAGAAAGTGATTTCCAAAAGAAAAGCTGAGTTTGACTCCCTCTTAAAGGAAAAAGAGGATGAGATTTACAAATTAAAATGCCAAATCACTAATGAAAAGGCAAAGGTAGAGGTCATTTTAGAGAATCATAAGAATCTCAAAGAAACACTTGCAGCTACTCAGTAATGAAAGTAGAGTGTGAACGCTGGGTAACATCCTGCAAGGGGTTTGAAATGCTTCTCAGTAAGCAAACAGCTTCAAATGTGAAGTTTAGGATTGGGTATAATCACACTGTATCTCCCACAGATTTTACTCCCAAGACAGAAGTAAAATCTGAAGGTGAAAGCAATTCCCAAACCACATCATCATGTGTCTCATCCCCAAGTGATAATGCAAAATCAGAGGATGAAGTCAGTAATAGTACCTTAGTTAATCAATATGCTGATGGTCTCACTGCTGATAAACACATGATCAAAGAAAAGCTGAGCACTTCAGGTGCTGTCTCACAAAGTATTCAAAGTACTGAAGAGCAAGTAACAACACCTGAAGAACATTTCAAACCAAATGAAAACAAACATGGTTTGACAACTGCTGAAGAGTCTATCAAGAAATCCAAAAATACTGATAGAAAACTTCTAAAGAACAAGTCTTCAGTTGTTACAAATCCTTCAGTACTTAACATAAGTACTGAGAGGAAGAAAGTACTGAAGAACACACCTTCAGTAGTTTCATCTTCTTCAGCAGTTGAACAACAAAAGATGAAGAAAAAGCCATGTGATATATGTGGTCTATTCAATCATCTCACTGATGAATGTTGGTACAGAAAGGGTTCCAAATTCAACAAAGATAAAATTATTAAAAACAAAATTAATAAAATGAAAGATGAATTTGAAACCAAGTTTGTGCCACAAACATCTCAAACTAATAACACAAAGTTTTCACAAAAATCTAAAAAGAAGGAAAGGGTTCATAAAAAAAAGTTGAAAATATTCCTCAAGGAGTATCAAAACACCAGACTAAGCCTGTGTCTTTCAAAAAGGAGGACATGGTGAGTCACAGGAACCTATCAAAAACAAGTACTGATGTGTCTGCGAGCTGAAGGCTTTAACAACCAATCAGACACAACTTGTTATGATGGTTCAACATCTGTTGGGGAGAGTTAACCAAATAGATGTACATGTGATTAAATCACTAAAAAGGAAAACTAAGCCAAAATCAAAGGAATCCTTTTCTGCACCATCTCCACCTTCAAAGGCTGTTAATCATGACAAATCAGTTAGTATAAAATCTGTTGATGAGAACAGACCCAAAACCAAAATGGTTTGGGTCTCAAAAGCTAACTAGTTTGTTGTGGCAAATGCAGGGTTCTTCACATGCCATAGAAGCATCTGGTATGTGGACAGTGGAGGATCTATGCATATGACAGGGAGCAGTTCTCTTCTTCATGACTACTCTCAAGGAAAGAAGGGATTTGTATCTTTTGGTAATGATGCTAAGGGTTACATCATCGGCAAAGGCTTTGTGTCGAATGGTGAGATAAGATTTGATTATGTTAACCATGTGGAGAATCTCAAGTACAACTTGTTGAGTGTCAGTCAAATGTGTGATAAAGGGCATGTTGCACTTTTCACCAGTCAAAATTGTTTGATTCTATCTTTCAATGTTTTGAGAATGATTGACAAGATATTGGATGAATATACTCTCCTGAAGGCCAACAGGATTAGAAGAGTATATGCCTTAGACTTATCAAAGAAAATTGATCTGAAAGGCCATCCATGTCTGTTTTCCAAGGCCTCTCCCCAGGAATCTAAACTATGGCACAGAAGGCTTGGTCATGTGAATCTTAAAAACATGAACCAGCTTATCCATCATGGTTTAATGAGAGGTCTGCCACTAAAGGAGTTCAAATGATTTGACAACTATTGATGATCTCAGTTCACAAGTACTGATGAGCATTAGTATACAGCTGTCAAAAATAAGTACTGATAAGTTATTTTATCTTCAGCAGTTTTCATAACTACTGAAGACTAAATTACTTAAAAGTACTGAAGTACTTTATTTGTTGCAAAGTACTGATGTAGTTACAACTACTGCTGTGGTTACAACTACTGAAGTCTGTTCTAACAGATAAGTACTGATGACCAATGAAACATCTGAAAATAAGATAATCTGCTGAGTAAGTGTTAAGGTCAAATGAAACAACTGAGATATGTGAATTGGCGACAACAACTGAGGAGCAATTTTACTCTTCAATGTTTCAAACAACTTCTGTTTCATTTCAAAACAACTGAAGCCAAAACCAAGTCTTCAGTAGTTTCAAACTACTGATGACTAACACCAAGTGTTCAGTTGTTTACAACATCTGAAAGTTAAAACCATGTCTTCAGTAGTTTTCTAACAACTGATGATTAACACCAAAACTTTCAGTTGTTTTCTTTCAGCCATTTCATAACCAATAAATACCTAACCCTAACTTCAAACTTTTCATATGTCATTTTCCGAATGTTCATCTTCCATTAATGGTGAACATGCAAATCAAACCACGACACAACTGTGTTGCCTACTTCACAACATCGGCATTTTGGACTAAGTTTGATGCTACCATTGATCTGATGGTTGATTCCCCGTATCAAACTGCTTTTCTTCTGAAACCAACCATCTATCCCGATACCCTTCGCCAATTCTGGACAAATGTCACTGTCCATACTGGTGAGAATGATGTCGCTATCACTCTGCAGTCATTTGTAAACCAGAAGAAGGTGGTAGTCACTCCTGTTATCGTTTGCCAAACCCTAAATCTGAATGATGCCACCTTTGTCACCAAATACCCGAAGGGCACCATTGATCTATCATTCATCAACCATGGATATGAGGGCAACCTAAGTGCTACAACCATTCTGAAGAAGCACTTCCATGATGCTGAACTTCTCATCATCCACATGATCAATGTCTGCCTTGCCCCCAAATCCTCTTCATGGGATCAAATGTCATCCAGGTGGCAGCAGGTATTGTATTCTATCCTTGAACGCCAAAGCTTAAATTTTTCTGAAATTATATTTTTGGAATTAAAAGATCTGGCAATAAAATCTGTTGCTAACAGATGGATATTATATCCAAGGTTTCTTATGGCCATAATCATAAAACAATTAAAATCTGATGGCCCTGTTGGCCTTGGAGTCCCTGCTGTGGTAGTTTTGCCAAAGGTATACTCCAGGCACAACTCTGACCCACACCTCAAAGAGGCTGCCAAACTGCTAAAACCCAAGCAGAAGGAACCCACAGCCTCATCCTCCAGATCAAAGTCCCCTCCAAACCACAATCCAAACAAACCAAAAAGGCTACTCTGGGAGTTGAGTCCCCTGATGATGCCCCTGCAACACAAAGGCAGGATGAAACTATGGGTAGTAATCCTGCAACACAAGGGGATTACTACCTTTCAATTGTCAGGGATTACTACCTTTCAATTTTCAGCCTCTGATTCAGGCACCATTTCTCAGGGACAAAACCCCTCTGAGCAAATGGTTGCTACCTTTCAATCATCCTTACCTCTCATCACTTCCACAATCACAAACATTGTGCATCAAGCCATTGATGAGAGGCTTTCCTCAAATCTTCAATCCTTAGTTGATGTTGCTGTTTCTAAGAGACTTTCTGACATTCACACCCCTGAACCCAATGCAACCAAAAAGGGGGAGTCTATGTCAGTGAAAGTAGACAAACGAAAGAGAGTTAAAGAGGAAGAAGAAAAAGAAAGGAAAGAAAAGGAGATGATCACCTACAAGAGAAAGAAGAGCTCTAAACAGACTGAAGGTGAGAAAAAGTTAGAAGAACTGATCAAAGAAGCTGATGAGCAACATAGCAGATCTATGGATAAGATTATTGATCAACTCTTCAGACAAGGTTTTGACACAGCCAAACTTGACTCTGAAATCATAAGGCTAGAGATTCAAGAGATTGAACATAGATGGGCAAGTTGGAGTGAGAAAGAAAGGGAAAGGCCGGAAGCTAGGACAAGATTCATATCAAAGCATCTGCAAAGATCAATCATTGAAGTGAAGTCATGGTCCAGAGATAGTATTTTGGAGATAACCACCAGAATCTATTCTTCTGAAGTATTCAACAAAGGATTGATCATAGAAGCTCTTGATGAAGCTGGTGCTGGGAAAAGATCTGATATGGCAAAGTTATCCAAAGCTTCACTCACAACCAGATGCTAGAGCAGCCTGCACAATCTCCTACACCAAAACAACCAACTTCACATCCCTCATAACCAACTCCTTTACCCAAGAAACCTACTCAACCCTCTACCAATGATGCACCCAAGAGGAAGAGAAGGGTGTTGAGGATGGAAGATGAAGAAGATGATGAGGATGATAGTCTGCCAATCTCTGCTATTCTTAAAATAAAGATGCCTGAGTCCAGAAGTCAACCAACAACAATCACACCTAACATCTAAAGGCAAATGGTAAAAGTTAAGCTTGAAGAAGAAGAACAACACAAACAACATGATGAGCAGCTGTTAAGGATGATTGATAAAGAGTTTCCTAAGTCTTTATCCATACAAGCTATGAAGAAACATGCTCAGAGATTGTATGCTATCAGATTTACATTTCAATATCAGAAAGAGAGAGTGAGAATTTGGCCTGACCCCAGAGTAAGTGACAAAATTCATAAAAAGAAGATTCCAAGTAGATACAATGGCCAAGTAAAGAAGATTGTAGATGCTGTGATAATGCTGGCCATTGTAGTGTCACCCTGGGAAATCCTTGATGACTTCAAGAGGGCTTACAAGTCTAAGATGACTCCATAAACTTTTACTAGAAAACAAAATGGTAAAGAAAGGGTGATCTACAAGAAGCTTGAAGAAATAAGAAGAAATAAGCTCCAGTTGTTGCTTGAAGGCACTCATCCTGATGAGTTTGCATATAGAGAAATAACTACTATAGAGCTGAAGAATGGAAAGCATGTTAAGTACTTATCAGAGTACTATGGGCATGTTAGAGATTTACAAACCCCTTGCAGGATGTGAAGCTGAAGAACTCACAATGGAAGAACAAGTTGTTTTCCTTGAGGCCTATGTCAGAGAGTCTTACAGACTTATCATTGGGAAGTGGTCTCATGGATGGGGTAATAGCTCTATGTCCAATTCCCCAAGACAAAGTTCCCATTCATCCTTTGCCAATCAATCTTTCTGAAACCTCTTCCCTGGCCTGAGCTTAATTTGAAGATTTCTGAGCTGATCCAGAAAATGTTTCTGCCAATAAGTGGGACTTCAATAATCTTAAAGGTTTTGGATTGGTTCAGGGGGAGTTTGTTGGACCAAAAGAACCAATGTGCCAGGTCAGAAAAACCTTTAAGTCCCACAGACATCAAAACAAATGAAGTGGTCTACAACAACTGAAGACAAAGTCTGAAGACAAAGTCTGAAGACAAAGTCTGAAGACAAAGTCTGAAGACAAAGTCTGAAGACAACAGCTGAAGACAACAGCTGAAGACAAAGTCTGAAGACATAGTCTGAAGACAAAGTCTGAAGACAAAGTCTGAAGACAAAGTCTGAAGACAAAGTCTGAAGACAAAGTCTGAAGACAAAGTCTGAAGACAAAGTCTGAAGACAAAGTCTGAAGACAAAGTCTGAAGACAACAGCTGAAGACAAAGTCTGAAGACAAAGTCTGAAGGCAACAGTTGAAGACAAAGTCTGAAGACAACTGCTGAAGACAAATTCGGAAGACCAAATTCTCAGAAGTTGTCATAACAGCTAAAGTAGTTCTCTTCAGTAGTTGTGATGGATTACTTTTCAGTAGTTTGTAATCAGTAGTTTTATATTATGTAAAACATCTGAAGTTCTTACACTTCAGATGTTATAACTTTAGTAGTTGTAATGTTAGCTTGTACTTAGCTTTTTGTGAAGGTGTCCTCAGTTGTTGTGGACATCTTCAGTAGTTTAGTTTACTTTCAGTTGTTTGTATAAATCAGTTAGCTGCCACTATCAAGTGACGTCAGCTGATGTCACATTCCTTTATAAAAGGAATGTTGACCTAATTTCCTTGAAACTGAAGTGTGTGCGTGAATGAAAACATTCTCTTTGCAGAAAACTTTCTCTCTCTATAACTGTTACTGTTTGATTGAATATTCATATTATTCTTGCTAAAATTTCGTCTAATCTTGTACTATTCCGCTGCAAATCTTAATCTAATTGATCAAACTAGATCCCGATCCTTCACTATAGATATTAGGTTCCATAGTTTTAGGTTCAATTGCTTTAGAGAATGAGACAGATTCAGGCATGACAGTGTAGTTGTCATTGTATGGTGGAGGACATAAATTGTACCCAATCCCTGTCATGTCCTTTGGATCCTTTTGGGAATCCAGCATCTCTTGCAGCTTGACTAAAGACATTTGAAACTTTTCAAGTTTCACTTCGATCATAGATTGTTGAGCCTTAGATTGAGCTAACTTTTTAGTAAGTAGCTCATTCTCAGCTGGAAAAGTGTACTTCTCACCATGCAGTTTTTCTATGTCAAAGATGAGAGATTTAATTTTAATTTCAAAGTTTTTTATTTCTCTCTTCATCATCTCTGACTTTACCTTTTCTTCTTTGATTTTATCAGTCAGTTTGTGATTATGCTCCCTATACCCTTGCAATTCATTAATGCATTTTTCACTACAAAGGTTAGATTTCACCTCAGTAGGCATTGGAGATGGTCCATCATTGATGTGAGCCATAAGAGCATGAGTTTGAAATTGAGGCTTGACTTCCTTTGCATACACACTCCAGTCACATACTCAATCTTGCTTTATCACTTGAGCACTAGCTGATGACTGACTGCTTCCATGAGCTTGATTTGTCAGTTGGGGTGGATTTTGATATGATTGGTGTTGATGATACTGCTGTTGTTGGTTGTTTGAGTGAAAGCTTGAGTTAGGCTATGACGATGATTGGCCTGAAGTGTTCCTTGATAATTGTTTCTCTTGGGGGCATTGCACTCTCTTGAGAAGTGGCTAGCCATGCCACAGTTGAAGCATTTCACCTTGGATTTATCATATCCAAGTTTTGTATTTTCATTCAGGCTAAGCTTTCTTCCTTTTCTAAAGAACTTCTTAGCTCTCATTGCAATCATGGCCATTTGCCATTGTAAATCCATTTCTTCCACATCATCTGGATCCATTTCCTCTAGATCTTCTTGAATGAGATGAGCAGAAGTGAGTCTTCCTCCCAAGTAGGCTTCAAAGCTTGCAACAAATGCATTGTAAGTTGCCTTTTGTTTTTCTGATCTTGAGTGTTCAGGATTGGTTTGAGGAGCAGTATTGACTCTGGGAGTTTGAGGAGAAGAAGTGACTCTAGGAGGTTGAGATGAGGTTGAAGGATGATTGATTGGTGGAGTTACAATGAACCCAGTATTGTTCATTTGATCTCTAGATGAGATAAAATCATCCTCCTTAGTGATGAATGCATTTTCCATTGAATGAGATTCTGATGGAAATTTGTAAGCCTCAATCACTCTAGGTCCACCAAGATTTCTGCTTCTTTCATCAAGTTCTAAAGCTTCAGTTTTGGCTATCATGATATCTAGAGTAGTACTCTCAAGATCAAGAGTATTTTTCAGCATGGTTACATGCTGTTTCTAGCTTTCAGGGAGACTGTGAAGCATCTTTTTATTTAATTCTTTAATTTTGTAAGTGACTCCCTTGATTTCCAAGTCATTTACTAACTGTACAAATCTATGCAGCTGTTTCGATATTGATTCTCCCTTGGTGTGGTGGAATGTTTCATACTGATTAACTAGCTTGTCTTTGTTGATTTCAGCCACTTCACTGCTTCCTTCACACATGATTTTGAGTGCATCCCATACAGCTTTTGCAGTTCCATACTTCTCCAATCTTTTCAGCACATCCATCTTGAGTGCTTGAGTCAGAATTGAGTAGGCTTTTAGGTCTATCTTGATTTTCTTATAGTCTTCTTCATCAAAGGTCAGATCTTCAATGGGTATTCTTGCAGTTCTGTATATTGCAGCTTGATTTGTAGACAGAGTAACAGGGATGTGTGGCCCCTTGCATATTGATATCCAAAAATCATGATCTACACCTGTGATGTAATTCCTAAACCTGATTTTCCACTATTTAAACTCAGATTTATGTTTAAGCATTGGAGGTTTAGGTGTATGACCAAGTTCTGAGTAGCTATTAGAATCTATTTTAACTGTGTGTTTAACTAGTATAATGTAGATTTAGATGATTTTAGGATTGATTAGTCCAACTAGTCCAAACAGTTTCAACGGAATTCAGAAACAGATCTGTGATGATATTTGAGTTTCTTGCTGTTGTGAGTATGTGTTGACAAGAGTAATTTCTACTGTTTACTAAGTAGAGAATATGATATACTCTACTAGCAACTTGATTACCAGATCAATCGAATTCTATTCAGTTCTTTCGCAGATCTGAAAGAGAATCAAGAGCCAAAGCTCTGATACCAATTGACTGGGGTTGAGTAAGAGTGAGATTCTTACTGTGAATCGAATATGATAATCAAGTCAGTGACTGAAAGGCGGAAACAAACAATCAAAGATCATTCAATGCAAGAAAAATACTCATAAATGCTTTTGTATTGATATATGAAAGTTGATAAATTACAGAGAATAATTACAACAAAAATTCTCTATCTATCAGCCGTCACCTCATCTACGACGTATCTATTCTATTTATAGACAGACAAGATGCCTTTTACAAAAAGACTAAACTACTCCTGACCTATTACATCAGAACTAGTCCAAGTCTTTATCCGTATCTTTGCTCGTTCATCTGTATTGATAAATGCGGATGAGTTAACTTGATCAACATTTCTTCACTTGATCAACCGCATTAGTATGTTGGTCATCCACATTGGTTAATGCGGATGCACAAATACTTATGCGCATTTGTTCAGTCATCCACATTTGTCAATGCGGATGAGCAAAGTCTTGTTGGCATTCACTTTTAGTCTTCTACATTAGTCAATGCAGAAGAGTAAATACTTGTCCGCATTTATTCTTGCTCTTCCGCATTTGTCAATGCGGAAGAACAAATACTTGTCCATATTGTTTTATGTCTTCCACATTTGACAAATGCGAGAGACACTACTTTGTTCTTCTTAGTAGAATCTTCATCCGCGTTTCTTCTTGGACTTAAAGGAATTTCAGCAGAGTAATCATCACATCACCCATTGAGTTGGCATGTATGATCCTTTCAAGGGTCCAACATGTTGATGCCTCTGACTCTTCTGAACCTCATACTCCAATAGCTATAGATACTGAACCTGGAATTAAAAATCTAGATCAAGAAGTAGTTGTTCCCACCACTCCCGGATCTTGAATAAATGTTTATCATCCGCTGGATAATGTCATAGGGGATGTACTATTAGGAGTACAAACACGAAATCATCTATACTCAACTGATTATGCCTCTATCATGGAAAAATGTTATCTTCACGATAGTGCTTATCGATGTTTTGTGTCTCAATTTGAGCCCAAATATGTAAGTGAAGCCTTAATCGATGAGGCATGGGTTAGTGCCATGCAAGAAGAACTCCTACAACTCAAAAAGCTAGGAGTATCGACACTAGTGGACAAACCAAAAGGTGCTAAGATGATTGGCACTAAATGTGTGTTAAAGTGCAAGAAAGATGACCAAGGGGTCATAATCAGAAACAAGGCTCGACTTGTGGTACAACGTTTTAGACAAGTCGAAGGCATAGACTATAATGAGGTGTTTACACCATGGCTAGAATGGAAGCAATCCATATCTTCCTAGCCTATGCATCTTACATGAAGATTAAAGTTTATCAACTAGATGTCAAAAGTGTATTCCTTCATGGTGAAATCCGTGAGACAGTCTACGTCAGTCAACCCGAAGGATTTGAGGATCCTTATCATCGGGACAGAGTTTACAAATTGGACAAGGCTCTCTACGGGCTTCATCAAGCCCCTAGAGCCTAGTATGAGAAACTCTCAACTCATCCGGTGAAACATGGTTTTCGTAGAGGAACGATTGATTGTACGTTATTCATCAAAGAAAAAGACGGTGGTTTACTGCAGGTATAGATATATGTGGACGACATAATCTTTGGTTCCAAGAATGAAGAATTATGTAAAGAATTTGAATCTGTAATGAAAGCAGAGTTTGAGATGAGTGTAATGGGGGAGATGAAGTTCTTCCAAGGACTACAGGTAGATCAGACATCAAAAGGAATTTCTAGCATCAGACTAAATATGTAGGGGATATCCTCAATCGGTTTGACATGGAGAATGCTTCAGCTGCTGGAACTCCACTTGCCACGAACCATGATGTGGCACCCAACGAAAATGGTGATCTGGTTGATGCTACAATGTATAAAGGAATGATCGGATCCCTTATGTATCTCACAACGTCTCGTCCTGATATCATGTATGCCATGTATCTTTTTTCAAGATATCAGGCAAAACCAAAAGTAAATAATCTCATTGGTGTGAAACAGAGTTTTCGTTATTTGAAGAGGACTCCAACACTCGGGTTGTGGTATCCTCATGACGATGATTTTGATCTTACAACATATAGTGACTCGGACTATGGTGGTTGCAAGATGAACAAGTCAACATCTGTAGGATGTCAGTTTTTTGGTAGACGGCTAGTCACCTGGCAGTGTAAGAAGCAGACATCAGTTGCCCTGTCAACTTGTGAAGCTAAATACGTTGCTATTGCAAGTTTCTATTCGCAAATCATTTGGATTCAATAGCAAATGCGTTACTACGTTTGCAATTCTCTAACACTCCTATTTTGTAGATTATATACGTTTGTAATTGTTTGAATTGATATGAATAATGTTATAATAATAAATACATTCAAACTTGGTTAAGTGAAGTTCTCATGCGTTCGACTGGACCATGCGCCCCAACTGTGGTCATGCGTCCGAATGGCCATGTGACTGAGTGTCCATGCGCTTAAATAGTCCATACGCCTGAACAACTTCATGCGACTGACTCAGTCGTGCGACTGAACACTCAGTCATGCGAATAGATCAACCGTATGGCTCAATCGCACGAATGAACCATGCAAATGATTCAGTCGCATGAATGAGTAACCCTAACCTATAAATACCACCTAATTCGTGGAAAAACATAAGGAAGATACACACTTCGACTCCAGACGTATCGTAGCCGTCCAGAGACCTCTAAGATCATTCTCCAAGTTCATAGATCGCAGTAGATCGATTCCAAATCGATTCTTAACGTTAGATTCAATACATAATTGTTTCTACGTGCGTTCTCACTGATTGGATCACCACTCAAATAGGATTCCGCATTATTTGGTTCGGTATACACGTTAATCAGTTAGTACATCGTCCAGTACACGATCCCTAACAAGTGGTATTAGAGCTTTGGCTCTTGATTGTGTGTTGATTCAATCGTTTTTGATACAAAAAATCTATCTTTTCACTCAAAACATAATCCTTTTGTGTGAAACGGTGTCTTAGACGTCTCCTGACCATAAAGTTTAGTTTTTCTGGCATACGGCAATTAGGGTTTGTAAAAATTTGGGTTTTTGCGGCCAAAAACACGTTTAACCTATGAATTTTAACTTCAGCAGGTTCAGTCGTACGATTGGCTCAATTGCACGACTGAGGTCATTCGCATTCCCCAAACGCACGATTGGACTCATTCGTACCCTCATTCGTACGACTGAGAACCCTATTCGGACTGTTCAACCGCATTAGTTCATTTGGCCGAATGACTCATCCGCATTAGTTCAGTCGCACGATTGAACCATTCGCCTAGTTCAATCGTCCGAATAAGCCCAATCGCAAACCTAGACAGTGTGTTTAACAGTAAAATTACATGAAATGGAAGACCAGTTTTTAGCATACACAGTAAGTAGAGACACTCGTATTCAGAATCTACTGCTATTGGAGAACGAAGTGGGAATTCATAATAAACCCCCGAAGCTTATCACGTTAGACGACTACCCACAATGGAAGAAACGTTTCAAAATCTACTTAAATGGAGTAGATACAAATTTGTGAGAGGCAATCAAGTCGGGGTACAACATGCCAGTAGGAGCTGACGGTGTCAAACTTACGTTAAGTGGCATGTCCGATGCATAAAAGGTGAAACACAACGCTGAGAAGAAAGTCTACGCTTTGCTTACCCAGTCTATTCCAAAGGATATATTCCATCAGTACTCGAAGTATACTCAAGCAAAGAAATTATAGGATGCGTTGGCAAAGAGGTATGACGGAAATGCCTCACTCAAGGCCATTAAGACCAAAGCTTTGAAGAATGAGTTTGAAAACTTCTCTTCAATGGGAAAGGAAGGCCTAGACGATGTGATCGACAGATTCTACCACTTGATGAGTGAGATGCACACTCATGGAGTAACTACGTCGATGGAGGATAAGGTATTCAACTTTGTAGATGGATTACTAGAGAAATGGGCTTCCTTCATTTCAAATCTCAGATAGAATAGAATCTCGAAGTTAGATACAATCATGAATGTGTGCATAAGACCAAAGCATGAGCAAAAGCACAAAAAAATGCAAATACAATCAAACTAATAACCTATGTTGTTGGTGAGATCTGTGCAAAACTAATGAAATTGCTCAAACAAGAAGATAGGTTATGTGCCTCTCTACTGTGCGGTGGCACTGACCTGAGGATAAGCATAACCTATATATTCTAGAATTCATTGCTGTTTGCCGCCTCTCTGTTGTGCGGTGGCACTGACCTGAGGATTGGCTTCTATTTGAAAGTTCTATGAATAGTTTCTTCTTGAATACTACCCTGAGACCGCTCAAAAATCTCCTAAGGAATGTTGATTACCATATAAGTGTGGGATCCACAAATGCTTGTTGAAATAAACAAACCTTAAACCATCACCAATCTGTGTTGAAAGTCTATGTATGGATTTAAGAGGACAATTATACTGACAATCATTGTGGCTACGATTATTGAAAGTTCAAATCAGTGTGGGGACCTAATAGTACTAGTATGATTTCCTAAATTTGCTAAATGACTCTAGATGAAAAACAAGAATAGAGCATCAAAGGTTTTAGATAACTTGTCCTGAACGATTTGAATATCCTATATGATTCCAAATTGAATTGGTCCATGTATGTTTTAAATGAATTGAAGCTGCCTTTTCAGATAAATAATTTCTTAGATTTAGATCTTAGGATTTAACCCTCATAAAAACACAAAAACATGTCTTAGTTTTACGTTTCAGTTTTATTTCTTTTATTTCTGTATAAAGTTTGTCAATTTCAGTTTGTTCAATATCGGACTATGTCATGGAAGTTGATAGGGAACCTTATCATCTAAATGGTCACGTCTGAGGTGACCACACGTGCTTTCAAATAAAAATGGGTCATGTCTAAGGTGACAAAATGTTCTAAAATGATCATGTCTGAGATGATCAAATGCTCATAACATTTATTCAAAAGTTAAACAAAGAAATTGTGGAATGGTCATAAAGTCAAATTCATGAGTCTGACCTATTCGCACGAATGGACCATGAGTATGGACCAATCATACGAATGGACCATACTCATGCACTAAACAGCCGAATGGACATGAGTATGAACCATTCACCCAAATGGACATGAGTATGAACCATTCACCCGAATGGCTTATCAGAATGACCCATTCGACCAAATGAGAGTGTGGGAATGAGTCAGTCGCCCGATTGAACTCCAGTCGGCCGACTGAATGTGATCGACTAAGCCAATCGCACGACCAAGTTCCATTCACCCGAATGAACAGAGCGAATGGGTCCAGTCGGCCGATTGAACTCAGATTTAGTATAAATAGGGCACAGTCGATCGCATTCGACTCATCACTCCCTAATCGCCCTCATATCGCATAGCCTACCGTTGCTCTGTCAAAATTTCATCAGACCACGATTTTACACCTCTATTGAGATTCCGACGTTTGCTTGCGATTATACAGGTACCATGAGTTGAAATCTCATCGAAAGCAAGAGAAATGGTGCCCTTATGTGTGATTGACGAACCAAACAAGAACCAAAGCTTTAATGGATTAATAACCTACTTAAAACAAGTAAAATGTTAAAATTGAAGGTTTTAGGTTATTAGTTATGTGATTGCGAGTCTAAAGAACAAGTACACAACATTTAACTTCAATATTGGTTAAAATTTGAATCTCAGTCGATCATATAGTAGGTCATGCGAATGGACGCTAGGATGAACTCCAATCGCACGATTGAGCTAGTTGAATGGCTCATTCGGTCGAATTAAGATTGATTTGTCTCGTGTGGCTAACTAATGTCTATGTGTCTTGTGTTGCAGATTGATGGCTGATAGATGGTCTATCAACCCCAAGCATAATATATGTGCTCACCTAGACCACGCGACTCGGAATGGGGCCGAGTTTGCAGGGATCATCGCTTTCCTTAAGCGATCCAAGATCCACCGGGCTATCTCGACACCTTGCACCCCTTACAGGTCTATACAACAGGCCTTCTAAGAGAATGCATCTATGGAACGTTCACATGAGCCGTACCGCATCAGAAGCTCTATCTTTGTATCGGATATTGAGATCACCACTAAAGACATTCAGCGTGTACTTGGGTTGGGAAATGATATAGATCACCCCACCAGGCTACATCCACTGACGGTGAGAGGGTGTTTCATGAGGATCAATTGCGCTGGGGACTTAAATGAAGGTGTGCTCAACAAGAGCAATCTATGCCCCCAGTATAAGTACTTGGCACACGTCATCCTGAAGTGCATAGCTTCACGAAGGGGTGGGTTTGACGACCTCTCAGACCAGATACAAAATGCCTATGTGCACTGGTGCTGAACCACCCCTTCAGCTTTTCTAGCATGATCTTCTCTTACCTCATAAAGAACTTGGAGGCAAGGGGCAAAAAGGGTTTCTGCATGTACCCTAGGTTCTTATAGATGATTTTTGAGGAGATGCTGCCCTCGCTACGAAAGGAGAGCTACGATGTTGTGGCTTTAGAGATTATGGATGATACGACACTGGGTCATATGAGGGTTCACCGGGGAAAGCAGGTCAAGCCCCTGGTAAAGAGATTTATAGGCCATCTGTCCAAGGTGGACTACGTGGCGCTAGGGAGGCGTAAATGGTGTCACGTAAACAGTGATTCAGAGGTCGAGCAGTTACAGCTCCCGGAGGATGACTCCGATGACGACGACAGCGGTGATGGTGGAGATGCAAGGCCCACTCAACCAAGGGCCCCCACTGCTGATATAGCATCTCCGGCATCTACCATGATGGAGCGGAGGCTGTAGGATTCCATTAGGACTTCATACCTGATGAGGAGGAGGATACTGATGAGGAGCCCCTAACCCGCACTGTGGGGAGCCGGTTGCTTGCCATCGACCGAGGTATTCGAGAGGTTGGTGGACGCCCTGGCGAGTCTGGGGAGACTAACACTGATCCCACATTTTCTTCCGATCAGCCAAGCCATGTTCCAGGGGGTGCATCCTCCTCGGAAGGATCGAGGAAGAAAAGGATGGCTCAGCCCCACGGCTTGAAGAAGAAGAAGAGATGACTGACCTTCATAACCACAACCACTTCTACCACCACTACCACCACTCCACCTACCACCACTACTACCACACCCACACCACCACCACCTTCATCTATATTACCCCCAATCTTCACCCCTACCACCACAACTACCACACCCACACCACCACCACCTTCATCTATATTACCCCCAATCTTCACCACTGCCACCACCACCACCACTAGCCATCTAGCTGCACCATCATCCTCCTCTCCATATACATCTGGATCACCTCTACCTACCTTTGGGGTAGAGGAACAACTGTCAGCACTAAACTATATGGTGATGCGTCTGTTGCTGCTGATGACGAGAAAACTGCACAGATTCGTCAGTTAGTAGATCTTACTGCTGCACAATCTTAGCAGATTTCTCAGCAGGCTTGACTGATTGATCAGCAGGCTCAGCAGATGTCTCAGCTCCAAGAGCAACATGCCAAGAAGATTGAGGAGCTGGAGGCTGCAAACAAGACTATCTTGCTAAAACTCAAAGGATCCAAAGAAGAGCCATTGAAGATAGGAGAAGGAGACGGAGACGATGATGATGATGAGAGTGATGATGATGATGATGATGGTGATGATCATGAGGGTGATAGTGATGCAGATGTTGATAATAATGAAGACGATTCTTCTGCTATGGGTGCCACATCTGCGAGCGAACGGAGGACCAAAAGGACTCAAGATCAGGGTGCCTCCACATCGACCCCGGTAGCAGAAGAGCAGAGGATACAAGATAAGAGTAATATTTAGTTATTTATTTTATTCAAATCATATGTATTCGAATCTTGTATGTTATTATTTTAATGAATGTTTATATATTTAATTATGGTATTTCTGTCTTGATTATTAACTAATGATTGTTGTGTTACATGTATAAATCAAGCAGATCCAAACTTTCAGAAGGATGAACATGATGTTGCTCCCCTCCAACAGATCAAGAGTCAGCTCACGATGTTTCTTGATCTGCAGGGTATTGTTAGGAGATCGGTGATGTACACTCCTGAAGAAGGAGAGATCATTCACAATCTCACTGACGAGCAAATTGCAGAAACGTTCAAGCTTAATCCCGATGAGATTGTCAAGGACGCTCCAATTTTTGTAGAAACAAGTGACGACGAGCTGAACAACATTGATGAGATAGAGATCGAGGACGTCACTGCCGAGCACTATCCCGAGTACGCTGACAAAGAGGGAAATGTGGTCCCCAATCTGGGTGGCTCCCTGGTCGGCGATACATTTGAGATATTAGATAAGATGGTGCAAGAGTCCGAGAAGGTTGAAGAACAAGCCCAAGCCTCAAACACTGATGTTGATATCAGAAAGGCTGAATGGGCTGCTTGTTTTGAGGAGATCCAAGCCCAACGCGCTGCTCCTAAACAGAATGTCTACACCAAGCTCTACAATGTGAAGAAACATCACAAGCTGTCAGGAAAGATTATCACGTGGGAACATTTTGATGATCTTAATGTATACGCGGTGAAGAGAGAGAAAGGTATTGAGTACTTTAGATTCCCGCATGATCTAAAGTCTGTACCTGGTTTTGAGCTCAACTAGCTGGCTAAACTGAAGCTGTGATACGTTGACCCGACAAAGATGTCAGGCTGGTTTGAGGCTGCCTTGAAGAAAGAGTACCATACCAAGTGGGTCAACTTCAAACCTTAACAACCTACAAGGTATATCAGACATTCTAAAGTTGATCCCATAACTGGAAAGCCAAAGATAGTGCTGAAGTGGAGTCCTCCATGAACAATGTCAAAGATCCCTCTACGGGAGATGCCACATGACTTCACTCCTCACTTCAAATGGTGGTACTATGATTGGAGAACAGCGGAAGCTGTCATAGTTCTGAACAAAGAGGGCAAAATGGATACTAATAGGGTATTCGACCCGATGTGGCTTACCAACTTGTCAGCTGACGACATCTACACACTATACAAGTGGCCACTGTTCTATGACATGCAGGATATTGTACAAGCCCTCCAATTCCAAAATGTGATACGACTCTACTTTGCATTTGAAATACATGCAGGAGTCACAAAAGAGGAAAAGTACAAGAAGTATGAGGAGGTTATGAAGAAGGTAAGACGATAGATAGATCTAGGTCCATGGGGGAGTTTGTTAATACATATGTATCTACATTTGGATCTTAATGTAATATGTCTTGAATGTCTTACACTTATGTAATGCTTAGGTATTTAATGAAATGAGAATGTTTGGTTGTGATTTATAATGTTTAATATTTCATTAATGAGTTGTGTAATGCATATTGACTAGATTATATAGGTTTGTGATTGTTTGAATTGATATGCATAATGTTATAAAAATAAATACATTCAAACTTGGTTAAGTGAAGTTCTCATGCGTCCGACTGGACCATGCGCCCCAACAGTGGTCATGCGTCCGAATGGCCATGCGACTGAGTGTCCATGCGCCTAAATAGTCCATACGCCTGAACAACTTCATGCGACAGACTTAGTCGCACGATTGAACACTCAGTCGTGCGAATAGATCAACCGTATGGCTCAATCGCACAAATGAACCATGCAAATGGTTCAGTCGCACAAATGAGTAACCCTAACCTATAAATACCACCTAATTCGTGGAAAAACGTAAGTAAGATACACTTCGACTCCAGACGTACCGTAGCCATCCAGAGACCTCTAAGATCATTCTCCAAGTTCATAGATCGCAGTAGATCGATCCCAAATTGATTCTTAATGTTAGATTCAATACATAATTGTTTCTACATGCGTTCTCACTGATTGGATCACCAATCAAATAGGATTCCGCACTATTTGGTTCGGTATACAAGTTAATCAGTTAGTACATCGTCCGGTACATGATCCCTAACAAATTCAAACTAAGTTGTTTAACCTACTATGGGTTCCCATCTTATCCCTGGTTAACACAATCAACACATTTACAATAAGGGGTGACGAGCAAATAAATGCCACAAATGTGTGTGGATGACCATAAAAAGAGCAAAGCACGAAAAAAATGTTAAGTGCAATCAAGCTAATGACAAATGTTGTTGGTGCATTATGTGCAAAAAGAAAAATAAATGCTCTAACAAGAAGATAGGTTGTGTGCCTCGCTGCTATGCGGTGGCACTAACTTGAGGATTAGCATAACCTAAATATTCTAGAATTCATTGTTGTTTGCTCCTCTTTGTTGCGCGGTGGCACTAACCTGAGGCTTGGATGTCTTTGAAAGCTCTTAGAATAATTTCTTCTTGTCAAATACCTATAAACCGCTCAAAAATCTCCTGAGGAATGTTGATTACCATCTAACTGTGGGATCCACAAATGCTTGTTGAAATAATCAAACCTAATGTATCACCAATATGTAATTATCGTGGCTACAACTCTTGACAGTCAAAATCAGTGTGTGCATCTTATAGCTCTAGTATGATTTCCTAAACTTGCTATTGACTCTTGATCCAAACAAGAATCGAGCATCGAAATGGAAATGTTTTGTTAAAGTGTCCCAAATGTTTTTGATAAACCTGTATGAATCCATAATGAATCTCTCCAGAAATGATCAAATTAACTTGAAGCTGTGCTGTCCAGGATGATAAATTGGTTAGACTCTCTTCTAAAGAAATCCATCTCCAATCAAAAATACAAAATATATCTTGTTTTGTTTTAATTTCAAGCTATTTTATTAATTTGTAGTCATTTGTTAGGTAAAAGTCAGACAATACATCTGGATTCAAACTGTGAATCACTCACTAAAAGTGGTCTCGTCTGAGGTGACCAATCAGGTTTTTGGAATTAAAAGGATCACGTCTGAGGTAATCAAATGGTTTTTCAATTAAAAGGTCATGTCTGATATGATCATCAGTCATAACATGTTATCAATAGTTAAACATGTATGTTTGAAAGCGTACAAGGTCAAACTCATAAGTATGAACCATTCGCACGATTGCACCATAAGTATGGGCCAATCGCATGATTGAACCATAAGTATGGGCCAATTGCATGATTGAACCATAAGTATGGACCAATCACACGATTGGATCATAAGCATGCAGCAATCCATGCAATTGGATCATCAGAATGAACCAATCGCACGAATGAACCCAGTCACACGAATGAACCCAGTCACACGAATGAAGCATGCGAATGGGCCAAGTCGCACGACTGAATGTTAACTCAGTATAAATAGAGGGGAGTCGGTCGCATTTGTAACACCCTTCAATTGCTCACCCTTCATACGCACGAACATACCAATACTTTGGCCAAATTTCATTTGATTGATTTTACCGATTGATTGTGATACTAACTGTTACTGTGTTTATATACAGGTAATGTGAGACTGAAATCGACAATAATGCCCGGTTTAATCAAACCCTAAGGACCGAAATCATTAAACAAAAATAACTTTGAAAAAGTCCTCAAAATAAACCACTTAAATGGACATAATCATTGATTTAAAGAACATTAGGTGTTATTTTGAGTTTTGCGAGTCAAATGAGTCGAATCACAATGTTTAACATCAAGTTTTGACCAAGATTTGAATTTAAAGTGAGGAATAGAGCTTTATGCAAATGGATGTGCTGATGAACTTCAATCACACGACTGAGCTGGGCGTATGACTCAATCGCACGTATTAACCATGCGTATGAGTTTAGTCACACGATTGACTCAACTGCATGGCATAACATACGACTAAGCTCAGTCGCAGGCTCAATCGTATGATTAAGCTTAATTGTACGACTAAGACTCAATCGTATTGTCCATTCGCATGACTAAACAAAATGAACCAAGTTCTTTAAGAGTCAAGTGTCATCTCTTATGTACAAATCTAATGTTTATGTGTCTTGTGTTATAGCAACATGGCTGATAGGTACACTATCAACACCAAGCACAACATCTGTGCTCACCTTGATTCTACATCTAGGAATGCTGCTGAGTTCTCAGGGATTATTGCCTTTCTGTGCAGATCACGGATCTTCAAGGCTATCTCGACTCCATGCACACCTTATAGATCCATGCAACATGCATTCTAGGAAAGTGCCAGGGTTGACAGATCAGTTGTGCCATATTGTATACGGAGCTCCATTTTTGGTCAAGAGATAGAGATTACTGAGGAAGTCTTGAGACGGGTCTTAGGTCTGGGTGAGGACGGAACCTACCTAACTAAGCTACATCCCTTGACTGTCTGGGATGCTTCATAAGGATCAAGTATGCCGGTGACATAAATGCCAGCGTACTGAACAAGAGCAACATGTGCCCTCAGTTCAAGTATTTAGCACATGTGATCCTGAAGTGCATAGCTTCCAGGCATGGAGGATTTGACGACCTATCCGATAAAATCCAGAATGCATATGTTGCACTCGTTCTAAACCATCCGTTTAGTTTCTCCCGCATGATCTTCTTCTATCCAATCGAGAACCTTGAGGCTAAAGGCAAGGAAGGCTTTTGTATGTATCCATGTTTCTTATAGCTGATTATTGACGAGAAGCTTTATTCGTTGCCAAAGGAGAGAGATGATGCAGTGGTGCTTGAGGTGATGGATGATACCATCTTAGGCAGGATGAAACTTTACAGGGGGAAGCAGGTGAAGCCCCCTGTTAGAAGATTGTTTGGGCACTTGGCCAGGGAGGATTACGTGGGGCTTGCTCGCAAGAAATGGCATAATGATGACAGTGATTCAGATACTAAGCCCCTCATGACTACCACATCCGACGATGACCACGATGATGACCAAGGTCAAGGCGGTGATTCTCCGGGTGAAACTAATAGGGCTACATTCCACCAAAGCTTCCTGGTTGATCAGGATACGGAGTCAGATGAAGAGCCTCTTGTATGGACGATCGGGAGCCAGGCCGTGGCCACTGAGAGAGGAATAACGGCGGTTGGTGGATGCTAGGGTGAGTCAATAGGAGTTGCTACTGATGCTACTGATCCTTCATACACCCTTGACCAACCCATCAGCCTAGGGGGGGCATCTTCATCTAAAGCCTCGAGAAAGAAGCAAATGGCTCAACCCCAGTGCTTAAAGAGCAAGAGACGGAGGATCACCCTTATTACCACAGCTACCACCACCTCTACCACAGCTCCCACCTCTACCACAAATCCTGACCACCACTACCACACATCCTACCACCACTACCACACCTCCTACCCCCACTACCACAGTCACTCCACCACATCCCATACACATTCCACCTCCCATATTCACCACATCCACTACTACCACCACCACTCACCTAGCCGGTCCTTCGACTCACACTCCATTCACCGCTGGACCCTCTCTACACCACATTGGGTTAGAGGAACAGCTAGCCAACCTCAACCAAATTATGCTAAAGCTGCTTGCGATGGATGAGCAAAGAGCTGCATAGTTCAACGAGCTAATGGAGATCAATGCAGCTCAGGTAGAGCAGATCACACAACTCAGAGAGCAGAATGCCCATTCTGTAAAATTGATTGAGGAGCTAGAGAAGACAAACAAGAGGATACTCCTAAAGCTGAAAGGATCAAAGTTTGAGCCTTTCAAGATCAAAGATGGTGATAGTGATGATGAAGATGATGATGAGGATGATGATGATAATGAAGAAGATATCGAGGAGGGAGGACCGAGCCAAAAAGATCAAGACGAGGATGACCATGAAGGTGATGTTGCTGCATCAGCCTCTACTCGAGCTCAAGAGAGGCGGACCAAACAGAGTCAAGATCAAGGAGCCTCATCCTCCGCTCCTCCTGCTGAAAAACCTACTATTCAAGTCAAAAGAAATAGTTAGATGTATTTGTATTTAGAAACTTTTGTATTTGAATTATGTTACATTAATGTAATTAAGTATCATCTATGTTTGTTTATGTTTAAATGCTTTATATGATAACTTATATGTTATCCTTAATGTCTAATCAAGTAGATAAAACTCCATAACAGGATGAATACGATGCTTCTCCCCTTCATCAAATCAAGTCTCCATTCACCATGATTCTTGATTTGCAAGGGATCGTCAGAAGGTCAATGAGCTACATTCCCGAAGAAAGAGAAATTATACATGATCTGACCGACGAGCAGCTAGATAAGATGTTCTGACTCAATCTGGATGAAATTGTAAAAGATGGTCCAGAATTTGATGTTTTATGTGACGAGGAGTTGCAGGATGTTGATGAGATTGAGATTGAGGATGTTACAGCAGAACAATATCCAAGAGTACACTAACCGCAAGGGAAATGTGATACCCAACTTGGGTGATACTTTCGGGAGTGCTACATTTGAGAAGCTAGATGAAATGGAGAAGGAAAAGGAAAAGGATGAAAACGAATCCCAAGCCTTGGATGCAAATGTTGATATCAAGAAGGCTGAATGGGCAGTTTGTTTTGCTGAAATAAGAGCCCAGCGCACGACTCCAAAGCAAAATGCCTACACCAAACTCTATAAAGTCAAGAAACATCAGAAGGTGTCGGGAAAGATCATAGCATGGGCTTATTTTAAGGACATAAACATTTATGCAGTGAAAAGAGAGAAGGGGATCAAGTACTTCAGATATCCTCATGATTTGAAGACTCTTCCAGGTTTTGAGCTCAACCGATTAGCGTGCTTAGATATGCTGTATGCTAATCCAAGGAAGATGTGAGGTTGGTTGAAGATGCATTGAAGAAAGAATACCACACCAGGTGGGTAAACTTCAGACCTCAACAACCAAAGAGGTACATCCATAGATATGAAGTGGACCCTATATCTAGGAAGCCAAAAGTAGTGCTAAAGTGGAGTCCTTCGCGCACAACGTCAAAGATTCCCTTACAGGAAATTCCTTAGGACTTCATTTTACATTTCAAATGGTGGTATTATGACTGGAGGATGGGTGAAGAGGTCATAGTTCTAAACAGATAGGGAAAAATGGAAACTATCAGGGTATTTGACCCAATGTGATTTACCAACTTGTCAGCTAAAGATGTCTACACTCTATAGAAGTGGCCACTGTTCTATGACACACATGATATTTACAAGCCCTCCAATTCCAAAATGTGATACGGCTCTGCTTTGCGTTTGAAATACACGTAAGAGTCATAAGAGAGGAGAAGTACAATAAGTT
The DNA here is from genome assembly GCA_025506515.1 of Flaveria trinervia. Taxonomy (NCBI): domain Eukaryota; kingdom Viridiplantae; phylum Streptophyta; class Magnoliopsida; order Asterales; family Asteraceae; genus Flaveria; species Flaveria trinervia. The sequence continues at coordinate 61,750,373 of CM046443.1, forward strand.
TGAAAGCATATGAAGGATGTCAGACAATAAAGTAAACTAGGTCCAAGGGGGAGTTTGTTGATACATATGTCCCTAGTTTAAGTGCTTAATGTAAAAGTATGTCATGGCTTACATATGTGTAATGAAATGATGTAATGATATATGATTTGTGCTTTGATGTTAATGTATCTTTAATTCATATATACGAACTTATTATATAGGTTTGAAGTTGTTGTATGATTATTCATGCTAATGGACCATACTTGTTGACCATACGCATGAAGACATCATGCTAATGACCCAGTCGCACAACTGAACCAAATGACTGGATTAGTCGTACGATTGAGACATGAGAATGACTAAGTCGCACGACTGAACCTTCAGTCGTGCGTATGAATCAGTCGCATGGGTCAGTGGCACGACTGAACCATGCTTATGGTTCAGTTGCACGAATGAAGACTGCAAACCTATAAATACCACTTAATTTGTGGATTCCAACCTAGCCGTCCAGAGTGTCCCGAACATATATTCCAACTTCATAGTTCGCATCTGATTGTTTTCTACTCAATCTTAACGTTTCTTTAATCGTTAGATTGATCTGGTTTGCGTTCTCACTTATTGGATCGTCAATCAAATAGGATTCTGCACTATTTGATTCAGTTTCACACATAATCAGTTAGTACTCTGTATGTACACGCTCGCCTAACACCTTACCACCTTGACCATCATCATGGTCGTCATCATCGTCGTCTTCTTCATCGGTAGGCAGCTCAATTGGCTCAACATCGGAGTCGCTATCATCATGATGCCAGTTCTTGCGAGAGGGCACCACATACTCTTCACTAGCCAAATGCCCGAACAATCTCCTGACTGGGGGCTTCACCTGCTTCCCCCGGTAGACCTTCATCCAACCCAATATGGTGTCATCCATAACCTCCAGAATAACGACATCATCTCTCTCTTTCGGGAGCAAAGGAAGCTTCTCATCAATAATAATCTATAAAAATCTCAGGTACATGTAGATGCCTTCCTTGCCTTTTGCTTCCAGGTTCTTGATCATATAAGCAAAGAGGATGTGCGAAAAACTGAATGGGTGGTTCAACACCAGAGCAACATATGTGTTCTGGATTTGATCTGACATCTCGTCAAAACCTCCTCTCCTAGATGCTATGCACTTTAGAATGACATGGGCCAAGTACTTAAACTAGGGGCACATGTTGCTCTTGTTGAGAACACCTATGTTGATGTCCCCAGTGTACTTTATCCGCAGAAAGCATCCCCGAACGGTCAGTGGGTGTAGCGTAGTTTGGTGGGCATCATCACCACCTAGATCTAGGACTCGCCTTAGATCTGCTGCAGTAATACTAATCTTCTGTCCAAAGATCGAGCTCTGAATACTATGGGGCTTAGAGGACCTGTCAACTGTAGCTCCTTCCTAGAAGGTCTGCTGCAACGATCTATATGGCATACAAGGTGTAGATATGGCCTTGAAGATCCTTGGTCTCCTCAAAAAGGCTATGATCCCAGTAAACTTGGACCCATACCGAGTAGAAGCATCTAAATGAGCACAAATGTTGTGCTTCGTGCTCATGGTCCATCTACCAACCATGTTGCTGAAACACAAGAAAAATAAACATTAGATTTGTGCATAACAGGAGACATTCGGAAATTAAACCTTTTGATCACACTGGTTTAGTCGTGCGACTGTACCATACGACTGAGTTTTAGTCGTACGATTGAGTTCAGTCATACGATTGAGCCTGCGACTGAGTTCAGTCTTGCGATTGAGCCTGCGACTGAACTCAGTCGTATACTACACCATGCGGTTGAGTCAGTCGTGCGACTAAACCCATATGCATGATTTATTCATGTGATTGAATCATGCACCTGGCTCAATCATGTGATTGAATTGTGCGCCTGGCTCAATCGTGCGACTGAGGTTCTTTAGCATGACCATTCACATCCTACACTGTTGAATACCCTAGATTTGAATCCTTGTCAAACATTTATATTAGACTTCGTGTTTAGACTCATTTGACTCGCAGGGACTCAAAATAGCACTTAATGTCCTTTAGATCAACTTTTATGTCCATTAAGTGGTCTATTTTAGGGTTTAGTCTCGGTTCTAGGTTTTTAACATAGCGGTCCTTAAGACACGATTAAGACGTTCATTTGGATCGATTTCAGTCGCCTAATACCTGTAGATGAGTAGAATAGATGTTAGAATCACAATCAGTAGGTAAAAGCAGGCAAACAAAATTTGGGCAGACTATTTGTGAGTATGGCAATTTCAGAGAACTTTGAAGGGTGGTAAGGGTTATGACCGACTAACCCCTTATTTAAACTCCTTTTAATTCAGTTGTGCGACTGAACCCATCCTTATGCTTCAGTCGTGCGACTGAGCCTATACTCATGCTTCAGTCGTGTGACTGGGGTTCAGTTGTGCGACCGACTCATACTCCTTTGTTAAGTGCTCTAAGAAAGATTAACATGTTGTCTTTATTTGTCTTTTGATTCTTCGTAATAGTATAGGGACTATTTGTGTAATTTGTTAGTTCATTTACTTTTTGTTTTCAGTATAAATAGCTTAGATTTGTAGGTAGATAGTAACGAATACACAAGATATTCGAATCTGCTTTCATACTTGTAATTGTCTTAGCTTGATATTAATGAAAACTTGAATTTTATTGATATCTTGTTTTGATTTGATTACTTTGTGTGAATTTCATTGAATTGTGTTTACAAATCATCACAGATTTATTCATTTGATCCTATCAAATGGTATCAGAGCTGTTGGTAAGCTGTTAGTGATTGATTTTCTTTTTAAGTTCATCGAACTTGAAAACCTAAAAATCTCACTGAATCTGTGATTGAGATACAATTCAATTGAAAATTTGTGAATTTCAGTTGTGTTTCATCATCAGAAACATGATTTGAATCACAATTAGCAGATCAATTCATCAAATTCAAGTCAATTGTTGAATTTGTTGTTCGAAAAGGTTTGAAGTTTCGAACTTAAAATCTTAAAATTGAGTGATTTGTTGTTAAAATTGAAGAAATTGATATTAAGATGAATGTTTATCGGCATAAAACTCGTTTATTGAAATGTTTCAATCGAATTCATCAACATTTGAAGAATTCAGAAGATTTGAGTTTGTTACATTCATTTGAAGATGATGAATGTGTCGCATGAGCTGAGATTGACTGAATTTGTCTAAGTGTTAGACGCATTAAAACTATGTAGACGTTCTTAGTTAGTCGTTTGAGTACTGTTGAAGAGAAGAATCTCAGACGTATCACCTTTGTTGAGTTGATAATTGTTAGGTGCTTGATAACTGTTTAGACGTTTGACAACTGTTTACACGTTTGATAACTATTTAGACGCTTGACAACTGTTTAGGCGTTTGACAACTATTCAGGCGTTTGACAACTATTCAGGCGTTTGAAAACTGTTTAGGTGCTTTAAACCTTCAGACACATTAATACTTAGACGCATAAACTGTTGAGGCGTTGAATACTGTTCAGACGTTTTAACCTTGATGCTTAGAATTTTTTTAGAAAATTCTTTGATTTTTTTTAAAATTCAAAATATAAGAAAACAACAAAAATATAAGAATGGTAAAATCAGAAGATTCTGAAATAGAGTTCTAAAACTTAAAATAGAGCTATTTCAAAAATTGGTCTCTTAGACTAAAACAACACTTTAATTCCATTGACACTGATCTCTAGAAATCTATAGAAAAAGGACCATACATTCCTATAACAACTGATGGACCTGATAGAGGATTTGTGTATACTAAAGATTCTCCTGAACCTTATCTAGAAGATGATCTTCAAGGAGATGATCTGAAAAGAGTTAAGAATGATATTAAAGCTTATTCATTGATATGTAAAGGACTGCCTTTGGAAGTTCTTACAAGGCTTGATGCATATCAAACTGGATATACACTATATAAAGCATTGAAAATCATTTGTGAAGGAGGTAAGGAGATTCAAAATCTAAAGAAATAAAAGCTGAAAAGACAATTAGAATTGTTTCAACATTTGTCTGGAGAGACAATAAATCAATGATGAACAGATTTGTTCAACTCATAACTGAGATGTCAACAGCTGGTATCAAACCTGATCTTGAAGATTTAAATCTCAGACTACTCAATGCTTTACCATCATCATGGAAACAAACTGTAACTCTACTAAAGCATACTGAGAAGTTTCCAATGGATCTAGATCTTCTTATTGCAAAAATAGAATCAGTGGAGATTGATGAAAGCTCAAGGAACAATGATAGAGAGCAACATCAATGTCTCAATATCAGTTTGTTGCTTCTCCTGCAACCACCATAGAAAATGCATTCATGGCAAAGAGTGAGAAAAGTTCTGAAGAAGAAGGAGATCTATTTGTTGGAGTAGGATTTTTCACTGACTCATCATTTACCAGTGCACCTGCATATACAACTCAGTCTCATTCTCAATCTCCTCCTAAACCACAGTCCTAATCATCAAATATTCAGACAGAGACTTCTTCATCATCTAACTCTGCTAAATCTAGCAAAGTTAAAGATGTGATTAACATCCTATTAGAGGATGAGGAGTCCAAAACTGCATTTACTGCATTTATGGCCATCTTTCAAGCATATCAAGGTAGCCATTTAACTCAACTAGATTTTGTTTTGCAGGATTTATTTGAGATGGATCCTGAAGATGTTGAAGAGATGGACCTGAACTGGCAGATGGTGATGATTGCCTACAGGACTTAAAAACTTCTTATGTCAACAAGAAATACAAGCCTAGTGCAAACAAGACTGTTGGATTTGACAAGTCAAAAGCTAGATGTTTTAACTGCAACAGTTATGGACATTTCTCAAAAGAATGCAAAGCTCCAAGGAATAATGGAGAAAGTGCTCAATCAAGCTCATATAATCAAAGGTTTCAAAAAGCTTAGAAGACTTTTCAAAAGCCTTATCAAAGTCTTCCTATGCCAAAGCTTAAAGATGAAACCAAATCATCTGATGAAACAAAGAAAGCACTAGTAGTCAGCATAAAAGATGGATATGATTGGAGTGCATATGCAGATCAATTTACAAATGAATTAACATCAAGTTTATCTCTTATTGCAGAAATTCAAGAATAATATTGGTCAGAAAACAATGACCCAAAAGTGGAAAGTGATGAGGAGGAAGATGACTATGATTGGAGTGACAAGTCGATCCTAAAGAGGATACAGAGGAAGTAGCTCTAATGGTTCAGTCTGATCAACCAAAGGTTAACTCTTCTACTTCAACACGTGAAACCACAGTTCCAAAATTTCCTGAAATACAATCAGAAGTAAGAGAAAATCTTTGCACCAAATCATGCTATGAACATGTTGAACACTACAGAAACTATTCATTCAAAATCTGTGAAAAGCTAAAACAAGAGGAATCTATGCATAACCAACTTAAATCTGATCATAAAACTACAGATCAAAAGATTATCTCTCTTCAAACTTCATGGAACAAAACAATCAATTAGAAATTGTTACAAAACAACTAGAAGAGATGACCAAGAATCTTGAACAAGAGAAAATAGCACCTGCTGCTACTCAAGTTGATCTGGCAAAAGTAAAGAGTTCAAAAATGATAGTACAAAAACTAATCAGTGAAAGGAAAGATAAACAAAAAGCAGGGTTAGGTTTCACTCATGAACCTATGCCTGAATCTATCACAAACACACTACCAGAGAATTTCAATACTCATGATCATTCACCTGATAATAAAGCAAAGCTTAAAGCCTTCCAGATCAAAAACAAGAATGCAGAAGAAGAAAAAGAAAATGTTCAAGTGTTTGTTGAAAAAGATCAAGAAAAAAATCAAAAATGGTCATCCAATCAAGATAAAATCATATGAACCAAAACAAACAAAACAAAATATCTCTTCTGATCAAATTCATAATGTAATAGAAGAAGTGAGAGTTCAAAACAAGGATAAACAACAGATAGGAACATCAGAAGATTCAAACACCATCAATATGAAACAATTACAATCAGAAAAGGAATCTTCTTCTGATGATGTTTAATCTGAAAATAAACCAAGTTCTTCTAAATCAAAGAACCAAAGAAGAAGAAAGAAATCTGCAAAAGCAACATCTAAACAAAACAAAAGTTCAGAAAATTTGATTAAAGCAACAAATCAAACATCAAAACTAAAACCAATTAAATTTGTGTCAGCAGGTATGTTAAATATGAATTCTCTTCCAAATAATAAAACAAATATTATGAACAAATCAAACTCTGATATGAATCTAGTTCAGATTCAAAGACTTCCACTGTAGCAAAAAGATTTTTTCCTAATCTATTCAAGAAGGAATTCATGTTAAACAAATGAACAATAATCTGACACAAAATCAAACTGTGAAAAATGAAAGACAACAGTTTAACTATTTGACACCAAAATCAAACATTTTGTCATTGTCAAAAGTTAACAAAAAGTTATTTTTAACTCCACAAAAGTACTATGAAATTTGTGCTATGAATAATCACAATACTGCTGAGTGCTACTTTAACAAGTACTGTCACATATGTGACATGAGAAATCATTCGACAGTAGATTGTTATTATAACAAATATTGTACTTATTGTGATGAAAAGACTCACAACACTGCAAATTGTTACTTTAGAAATAGATCTCCCACTAGAAACTTTGCAAAACCAAACATGAGCAAAGGATTTGCTAATCCACAATATTTGAGGAATCAAACTAATGGATTTCAAAGAGACATTATCAACCTAATGTAGGTTTGAGATCTTTTCCTAAGAAAAATAATGTGAGCTCAAAACATAACATGCAAGAACACTTCATACCAAGATCTATAAGGATGAATAATAAAAATGTTAGTCATCAATACATTTCAAAAGATGATCAATCAAATGGTATGAATGTTCACAAAAATAAATCAAACAATTTTCAAAATAAAATTGGTAAATTTATCAAAAATAAACCTGATTTGAAAAATCTCCATTATAAACAATTTACAATTGTTGATAAATTTGGAAAGCCCAAGACCATTTTGGCTTGGGTAGATATTTCAACTTAACTTTCTTGTAGTGCAGGTACACCCAAAAAGACCAATCAATACATGGTATGTGGATAGTGGGTGTAGTCGGCACATGACAGACAATATAGCCTTGTTACAAGACTTTAAGTCAAAAGATGGAACTCACGTCGCCTTTGGTGGTGATGCTGGAGGAAAAATAACTGGAGAAGGAACAATCCAATGGGATAATAAGCTTTGATAAAGTCAACTTTTGTTCACAGTTGAACTTTAATCTTTTAAGCGTATCTCAAATATGTGACAAATCTTATTCTGTTCTGTTTGATAATTCATTATGTTATGTTTTGAAGCCAAGTTTCAAGATAAGTAAAGATTGGGTGATTGTTACAGCTGAGAGAGACAGAGATGTATACAAATTGGATATGTCTCAAGTTGATCCTTCAACTGAAACAACATGCCTAATTGCAAAGGCATCAAATGATGAAAGCCAGCTTTGGCATAGACGTCTCGGTCATTCAAACTTCAAGAACATGAACAAGCTTGTAGCAGGAAATCATGTCATTGGATTTCCATCCAAGAAGTTTGCAACAAATGATCACTGCTCAACATGTTTGAAGGGAAAGCAACACAGATCGTCTTATAAGTCCAAGCCTATAAACTCAACATCCAAACCTCTGCAGATGTTACATATGGACCTTTTTGGACCAACAAATGTCAAGAGTATTGGAAGAAAATCATATTGTTTAGTTATCATTGATGACTTCATAATATTTTCATGGGTTTTCTTTCTTTATGCCAAATCTGAAACAACTGATTTTCTAAAAGAATTTATCATTAAAGTTGAAAATCAATTAGACAAAAAAGTGAAAATAATAAGAAGTGATAATGGAACAGAATTCAAAATGCTAAGATTGAAATGTTTTGTGCACAGAAAGGGATAGCTCATCAGTTTAGTGCTCCCAGAACTCCTCAACAAAATGGAGTTGCAGAAAGGAAGAATAGAACACTGACTGAAGTTGCTTGTTCTATGTTAGCTGATGCAAAAATCCCTATCACTTTTTGGATGAAGCAATATCAACTGCGTGTTTCATTCAAAATCAAATCTTAATCGTCAAAGATAAACTGAAAACTCCATATGAGTTAATGTTTGGTAGAAAACCGAACATAAACTGTTTAAAATCATTGGTTGTCCTGTTATGATTCTTAATTCAAGTGATCAATTAGGAAAATTTGAAGCAAAATCTGATAATGGATTTTTCATTGGATATTCATCAGTTTCAAAAGCCTATCGAGTCTACAACTCTAGGACAAATGTAATCCTTGAAACATTTAACGTTAAATTTATGGAAAGTTCTTTTCCATCAGTTTCAAATGGTCCTGCATGGTATTTGACTTAGATTCATTATCAAACTCTTTTCAATCTAATTTGTTTGATCAACCAAATTGTCTTAATTCTACAGATAAGAAGAACTCAAGAGGAGATCTTGGATCTTTCAGTGAAGATTCAGATTCTGATGACCCAGATGATTCAAGCTCAGACTACCCATTTTTGTCATTTGTCAAGGATTCAACAATACAAAACCATGAAAATACAGTTTCAGATCATTCAAAATCAATTAATCAGGAAGAATCACAAAATATTCCTAATGATGGTAATGAGTTTGTGATACCTGAGTTTGGAACATCATCCATTTCAGGTGATGTAGTTGATACAGGTAACTTTGATTACTTTGTAAATTCACCTACTCAAGTTCCAAACTTCAATCCACATTCATCTACTTTGATACATGAGTTTTCCAACTTGAATCTAACAAATCTGGATGTTAGTGTTCAATGTGATGAGATTACTACATCTCGTATTCACAAGAATCATCCAATTTCTCAGATTATTGGTTCATTGAATGAGAGAACAACAAGGAGTAAATCAGAACAAGCAAACGTATGCTTATACTCTTGTTTTCTTTCTCAATTGTTCCTAAAAATGTCATCGAAGCATTAAAGGACAATGGTTGGATAGAAGCCATGCAAGAAGAATTACTTCAATTCCGCAAACAAGAAGTGTGGAATTTGGTGGATCTACCTGAAGGAGAAAATGCAATTGGCACGAAATGGTTATTTAGAAATAAGACTGAAGATCGTGGTGTTGTAATAATGAATAAAGCGAGACTTGTTGCACAGGGATACACACAGGAAGAAGGTATAGATTATGATGAAGTGTTTGCACCAGTTGCAAGACTTGAATCAATTCGAGTTTTTCTGGCTTATGCTTCATTCATGAAATTCAAGGTGTATCAAATGGATGTAAAGGGTGCATTTCTATATGGTCCAATCATTGACGATGTGTTTGTGAAGCAACCTCCAGGCTTTGAGGATGCACAATTTCCACATCGAGTATATAAACTGAGTAAAGCTTTATATGGACTTCATCAAGCCCCTAGAATTTGGTATGAGATGTTATCACAACACTTAATGCAGCATGAATACACACGAGGGAAAATTGATCCAACTTTATTCATAAGAAGGATAATAATGATCTTTTATGTGTAAAGTGTATGTTGATGACATCATATTTGGTTCTACCTGTCCAAAATTGTGCAATGAATTTGAAGAAATCATGAAATCTCGATTCCAAATGAATTCTATGGGAGAGATTAATTTCTTTCTTGGACTTCAAGTCAAGCAAACTACAGATGGAATCTTCATCAATCAAGAAAAGTTTGTTGACAAGCTCTTAGAAATTTAAGTTGTAGGACTATCGGTCCATACAAACTCCAGCAGATGTTAACACCAAGATTGAACCTGATCCAAAAAGAAAATCTATTGACCAAATTATACAGATCAATGATTGGATCTTTGATGTATCTTACTGCATCTAGACCAGACATTATGTATGCTGTTTGTGTATGTGCCACGTATCAATCAGACCGAAAGAATCTCACTTAATTGCTGTCAAAAGGATATTCACGTATCTCAAAGGTAAACCAGCCTTAGGGCTTTGGTATCCTTACGAGGGTAACTTTGAACTATATGGATATACAGATAGTGATTATGGTGGATGTTGTCAAGATAGAAAATCTACTTCTGGTGGTGTCAATTTCTTGGTCCCAGATTAGTCTCATGGCAATGTAAGAAACAAACAAATGTCTCTGTTTCAACTGCAGAAGCTGAGTACATTGCTGCATCAGGAGGATGTTCTCAAATCCTTTGGTTGCAAAATCAATTACTGGATTATGGATTCAACTTTCTTAAAACACCAATTTACATTGATAACATAGCTGCTATGTTCATAACAGCTAATCCTGTTCAACATTCAAAAACAAAACATATCGAAATTCGATATCATTTTCTTAGACATAACTCTGAAAAAGGATTAATAATGTTGATTCAAATTGTAACAGAAAAACGATTGGCAAATCTATTTACTAAAGACTTCCTACCAGGACGGTTTGAGTATTTAGTAGAATCAATTGGTCTTATAAATCATATGTGATCTCCCTAAATCAAAAGATCATAATAAGTGATACTCTCATTGTTACTTGCCTATTTATATTTTGTGTGTGTGTGATTTTATGTTTTCATAGCAAAATCAAATACAAAAATATATATCAAAAATACAAAAATAGAGTTTTTTTAGAAAGGATTATGTTTTGCAACATGTGAGAAATGATAGTACATTAGTGAGATCAGTTGCATACTTCAGTCATTAATAAGTCTAGACATGATCAGATATGATGTGTAGACAATATCTGACTATTATGCTGAAAAAGTAAATTCTTGTGATCAAATTTAGCTTATCAGAATACTATTATCAGTTGCATACATGCTTGTGTGTATTCATCTGAGTACTTTTGAGTTGTTTTAGCTTATCAGAATGAATGTTTGTTAAGATACATCTCTCACACCTGTTGAAACTATGTGAAATCATGAGATCTGTTACAAAGCATCATTTCACTTCTCTGTTATGAGTCATCATAGACTTGAAGTACTGAGATATCCTTTGTTGTAAGTCATTACAGACCTGGATTCTCTTTTTGATGCAAAAAGATGCCAATGTGCACAACCTATTCAATGAATAGTCAGAGCTGATCAAATGGTTATCCATGATCATCCTCTATACACTTAGTAACATGAACTCTGGTGATATCTATGTTTCAGGTAATAAGTTGAGCATGTGTTCTTTCTTACATGTCATGACGATAGTTGAGCTCTCTTAGTGTCTGTATGCTTTACATCATGTCATATCTAAATCAACACTAATCAATCAAAGATTGAAAAGTAAGTGAGTTGATAATTTTGTCAAAAACACTCATTGTCTATCCTTAGATCTTGTGTCTCCTTTGCTGTGATATCACTTACCTGGAACACACCTTGATCAGGATTTTTTCATTGTCTATGACTGTCTACTTTTATTTTATTTTAATGTGCTGGTCTTCATTAATATGATCTCCCTGCAGACTTTATTCTGTGATTGTCTTAGATTTTGATTCTATTTTCATTTTTCTTTTATGCATGTCTTTGGTGTGAAGGCAATGTCTCAATGTGCTGTGTGATCTTATTCTCTTTCATAAGAAACTTATAAGTTTTTCAAACATAAAAGTTTAGTGGGGGTAATAAATGAAAGAGTTGTTCTCAAAAAATATTCAATAATCATAATCAAAATTTGAAATGTTGAATTGAAAGGATGATGGTTTATGTTCACTGAAAATAGAATGTGTTTGAAAATTACAATATGAATCTACATAATCTTTGCAAATAAATGATTTTTAAGTTGAAAATCAGATGATATTTGATTTTATGTTGAGACTAAAATGAAGGGACAAAAGAAATTTAAAAGAAATAGAAAATAAAAATTTTATAAATTGAAAGTGCAATATGCAAAAAGTTCAAAATTTGAGGATCTAAATGGTAAAAAGTGTGTAAGTGAAGAAATTGGAAATCACAAGTGTTTAAATCATGAAAGTCAACTCATGTACCTAAACAGTGCACATGCGCCTCAATAGGAGCATGATGAAACTTTCAGAATTATACAAAGTGTTGGACATTTGATTCATTCCCATGCGTCTAAACAGTTGTAATACATCTATGAAAATTACAAGTGTTGGGCGTTTGTGATAATCCCATGCGTCTAAATAGTGTTTCTGTGTTAGACGTTTGTCGTCTCATGCGTCTAAATAGTTTCAAAATTTCAAGTGTTAGATGTTTCACAAAGTCCATGCGACTGAACAGTGCAAAAGCGCCTAAAGTGATTATGCGTCTGAACAGTTCCCATGCTCTGATTTAAAACGCATAACAGTGCTCATGCGTCTAACAAAATAAGTGAATTCTAGGTTTTCATATGCCCAAACAGGGACCATACGTCCGAACAGGGCTCATACGCCTAAAATTTCACTTATATAAATTGAACACTTATGCATATTTCTCATTTACATTTCAAAATCTCATAACAAAACCCTCGAACTGCAAGTGTCGAGCATAAACACATCCGTATTTCATCTGAAATGAATCAAATCATTTGAGTATACATTGTATTTGAATATATAAACGTAACTTTGTGATTCAAATATATAAATTTTGGGTTAAATCAGTGCATACTATAGTCGTTTGAATGCTATTTGGGGGTTCGAACCAATTAATCCAAGTTTAATCTGATCAAATGAGTATCATATAAAAAAGACACTGGATTATTGATAAGAACAGATTTGCGAGTCTGTTGATGTATTATTTTTAATCTAAAAGTGAAAAAGATTTGTTGATGATGAACTCAGACGATTTTCATAGTCGAAGAAGAAGAAGATGAACAGGCAGTCATATTTTGAAAAAAAAATTTATTAAATTTGATCTGTTAGATAATAAATTAAAAATGAATAAAGATGAAGTTTTACAACTTGAAATCTCAATTCAAAAGTAAAAATAAAAGGTCAAATTAAAAAGTCAAAATCAAAAGTCATATGTAGAAATAAATTTCATTAATCAATATTCAATGTTCTCATAATACTTTTGTTGTGTTTTGCAGATGGCAGATTTAAAATTTGAGCCAAAGCATAATGTAGCTGCATTTTTAGATGATGAAAATAGAGAAGCTAAGATATTATCAGATTTCTACTCAGAACAAAATATGTGTATGCAATGTGTGCAAGGCCCATGATAAATGGAAGAATGATTAAGAAATTCTGGAGAACTGCTCAAATTGAAAGAGATGATCAAGGAAATAAAGTTTTAAGAGCCTTCATCACATCAGAAAGAATGCTTGAAGTTTCTGAAGAAGCAATTAGACAAGCTCTAAGACTGGGTGATAATGATCCTGAAGATTTATCAGAATATACATTTAATGAATGTAGAGAAGTTTTTATACAAATGGGTCATCCAAATCATTTCCCTAAGAAGCAATTTTTCAGAGCTCGTGTATTTAAGCATTGGAAGCTTTTATGCTATGTCTTTCAACATTGCATGTCAAAAAGAAGTGCGGGTTGGGATTCATTCCTGTAGACATTGCATATCCAATTATAGCCTTATCCACAAACAGAAGATTAATATGGCTAAATGGATAATGAATGGATTCATTTTTAATCTAGAAAGAGGAGTAAGACATAAGTTTTGATGTACCCAAGATTTCTTCAACTTCTTATTAATGATGCAAATCCGGATCTGTATGCTGAAGAAGTTATTGGTGAAAAGATTCAGTTAGAGCACATGTCCGACATTGTTTACAAAAGACTGGCAATGATCACCGGTGCTCAAAGCATTCCAGTTTTTGATTATATCAGGAATGTATCAATGGATGAAGTTGATATTACTCAGCCACACTTCCATCTAACTGAAGAAGAACCAATAGATCAGAATGATCTGATTGAAGATGTAGAAGTTAATGAAGAAAGTGATGATGATGGTCTGAAATTTCATCACGTGAAGAAAGTGATGATGATGATGATGCCACTGAAGCAAATCAAGAAGGAAATGAAGAAAGAAATGCAGAAGATAATGTAAATGAGACACAACCTATGATTGAAGAAAATGTTGAGGAAGATGTACAAGAAAGAAATTCTCAAAATCAAACATTTGAGTCTGACTTTATAAATGATATTTTATTCAATCTAGTATTTGAAATTGATACAAATGAAGGAGCAGAAGAAATGCATGTTAGTATGTCACACAATGTGTCTATACAAACAGAGGAAATAGTTGACATTGATGAGATTGAAAAATTGAAAGAAGAAAATTTAAGCAAAGAAAAAGAGATTGAAGAGTTGAAAGTGGAAAATGAAAGAATGAAAGAGATAATCAGATCTTGTGAAAAAGAAATTCAAAAACACAAAGATGAAAATTTAAAGTTGTCTGAAGAAAATGCATTAAAAGATGAAAAGATTGTTAGTTTTGCCAAAGATAAAGAAGATGTGATAAAGAACTTTGAAGTAATGATTAAAGATTATGATAGTCTTGAGGAGAAATTCATGAAATTATCTGAAGAAAATGAAAATTTCAAAGCTGAATTGCTAAAGGAAAGAGAAGCTCAGAAATCTATATCACTAGTACATGTGATCAGTACTGAGATGCAGGTTGAAGAAAATCTTGAGCAAAGAAAAGGCAAAAGGAAAGTGAATGAATTAGAAGATATTGGTCAAACTGAATCCTCTTCTAAGCTTCAAAGAAATGAAGAATCCATTGAAGAGCAAAATGTTTAAGAATAGATTGATGCGTTAGATGATATTGAAGAAATATACAATGATGATTGGTATGATGTAGTTCTAGATAATGAAGACATTGATGAAGCTAAATTTGTGTCACATTTCTCTTCACAAGAACATATTCAAGAACAACATGAAGTACCACAAGACTTTGAAGAAAAATATAATTATCTTGTGAACATGAAATACAATCGAGTATATTTGGATGGACTGACTGTTTCTCAGATTAATGATGAATACGAGAAATGTATCTATGCAGAGTTAGTTTCTTCAATAGATCCAAATGAGATTGTTGTTGAGCATGGTGAATGGACAAGAGCAAAAGAGGTAATAAATGTAGAAGAATTGTCTAGTTCTGAGTTGCACCATCCTGATCCAGATGAAATGAGTATTCCAGCTCTTAGATCATGGTTGCAATCTAGAAATTACCCTTGGAGGAAGCTGAAGAGATTACAATCTGTATCTCTGAGAAATCTTGTCAGAAGCTTTCAAGAAACTGAGAAACAAATGAAGAAAATGATAGTGCTTGATACAGATAACCCTCAGTATCTTGAAATAACAAAAAGAACAAGAATGTTAAAGCCTCAGGAGATAAAACAAATGTCAAGATTTGATGTTCCTCATGCTCATAGAAAAGAATTGATAGAAATGTTTGCTGATCCAGAAAGACAGACTTATAAAGCATCAACTGAACAAAGGCATATTCTTGATAGTTCAAGAACAACCAGAGACTTGGTAAGAAACATATTGCAAAAAGGACAATTAGTTGCTGAACTGTTGAATGCTGTGATTGCTCCAGATTTTACCAACCAAGTAAAGATCATTGCATGGAAGTATGATGAAGTGTTTGATGCATTTTTATAAAGAGAGTAAATGTTGTATGTGATGTTTATCATTTTTACTCCAGTATCATAAAACTTCCGTGCAAGATTTAAAAGAGCTGAATAGATTACCTCTTATCAATCCTTCTGATTCAAAGCGTGGGAAGATGTTTGTAGAATTATTAAGAAGAGGATTGGATAGATCGAGTAATTTTCTTAACACAAGATGTGATCAAGAGGACAAAGAGTACTTTGCTACTATGAAAAAAACAAGAAGCTTAAGGGAGTCCATTCAGAAGAAGAACATTCTTTGATAGAATTTTGTGATAAATATTTTGAAAAAGTTACAACTCCTGGACTGATAGTGATTGATGGTAATCAAAACTCAAAGCCAATTCTCAGATGGTTTTATAACACTGAGACATTTGAGCTGAAGTTAGTCTGAAATCTAGAAAGATGGGATGAGGACATGATTACCTTATTTGGAGTTTTTGAACTAAAGCTGTTACATCCAAGTTATATTTCATTGTTGACAGTACAAAAATTTGAGAAAGTATCTCCTGAAGTGGCTGAGCAAGATAAGAATATTTCATTTCTATTATTAATGTGATGAATGCTGCCATGGAAAGAATATCTTTGAGAAAAGCTCTTGCGTATGCCAACATTGTCAAGAAAGATATTAAAGATATTGAATTCATGAGGATATCAAGGAAGGGGTATTAGAAGTGTACTCAAAGGAAAGTAACAAGCCTATTGAGTTATATGCTAATATTGATATTTCATGTATTTCAATAGACACATTGGAGAGAATGGTCAAGATGGAGATTATAACAAATGAAGCTAAACCTGAACAAGGCATTCTTGCAAGTAAATTCAAGTCTGCAATATCAAAAGATTTGATAGAATTAGATAAGTACAACAGAAGCCAATGTTCAAAGTCAAAGAAGAACCAGCAGATTACTTTGAATGATGAAGTCAAGGTTGAAGATAGAATTGAAGATAAAGTTAGCAGTCAATGCTTGAAGAGTTTGAAGACAGAAGACCATGTCAATCTTAGGGGGAGTATTGTTAAGTGCTCTAAGAAAGATTAACATGTTGTCTTTATTTGTCTTTTGATTCTTTGTAATAGTATAAGGACTATTTGTGTAATTTTTTAGTTCCTTTACTTTTTGTTTTCAGTATAAATAGCTTAGATTTGCAGGTAGATAGTAACGAATACACAAGATATTCGAATCTGCTTTCATACTTGTAATTGTCTTAGCTTGATATTAATGAAAACTTGAATTTTATTGATATCTTGTTTTGATTTGATTGCTTTGTGTGAATTTCATTGAATTGTGTTTACAAATCATCACAGATTTATTCATTTGATCCTATCATCCTTCATCCATGCGTATGATTGGTTCAATCATGTGGTACAATCACATGGTTTTCCCACACTCATGGTCCAGTCGTGTGACTGGCTCATTTGTATGGTTCAAACGTGCGATTGGCTCATACTTATGATTCAATCGTACGATTGGCTCATATTATGAGCTTGAACTCATCACATTCAAAAACTTAAGATTTTTTTAACTTTTGATATAAAAAATTGCCCTTTGATCATCTCAGACATGACCTTTTGTAATTCAACACCATTTGATCACCTCAGACGTGATCCTTTTAGTTTGAAACCGATTTGTCACCTCAGACATGACCCCTTTTAGTGAGTGATTCAAAGAATTCATCTAGTTGGATAGTCCAACATCTACATGACAAAAGACTAGAAAATAGAAAACAAATGTGAAATTTAAAAGAACGCAAGACATATTTTTGTAGTTTTTGGGTTTGAGATGGGTGTAAACCTTTTATAGTACATCTAACTGATTTTACTTCTTGAGCAGAACAACTTCAAATTATTTGATCATTTCTGGAATATTCATTATGAAATCATACAGGTATATCTGAATTGTTTGGGACCCTTTTTATATGCACTTTGATGCTAGATTCGTGTTTTGTCTGAGAGTCAATAGCACTTTCAAGAAATCATACTAGAGCTATAAGATGCACACAATGATTTTGACTTTCAAGAGTTGCAGTCCCGTTAATTGTCAGTATATTTGTCCACTTAAATCCATACACAGATTTTTGACTCACATTGGTGATAAGTTAGGATTAATTATTTCAACAATCATTTGTGGATCCCACACTTATATGGTAATCAACATTCCTCAGGAGATTTTTGAGCGGTGTACGAGTATTTGACAAGAAGAAACTATTCTAAGAGCTTTTAAAGATATGCTAAGCCTCAAGTTAGTGCCATCGCACATTAGAGAGGTGCAAACAACAATGAATTCTAGAATATTTAAGTTCTGCTTATCCTCAGGTCAATGCCACCGCACAACAGAGAGGCACATAACCTATCTTCTTGATAGAGCATTTGCTTCTTTTGCACACAACACACCAACAACATTAGTCATTAGCTTGATTGCTTTTAGCAGTTTTCCATGTGCTTTGCTCATTTATAAGGTCATCCGCACTTATTTGTGAAATTTATTTTGCTCGTCACCGCTTATTGGAAATGCGTTGATTGTGTTAACTAGGGATAAGATAAGAACCCACAGCAAGTTGAACAAATTAGTTTGAATTGTAATTCACCAATGAAGTCTACTCATCTATTTTGTTGAATCTACCAACACAACATATAATGAACTAGCAACCTCTAGGTCTACTTTCTCTATGTTACCTCAATAGCATACCAGTTTTACTATCATTTTTCTTTTGTTGTGCTTAGACTTCTTACACTGTAATTTGAATTTCGCATTTTGAGTAAATTTGTTTCCCAACCAATTTGTTTCCTGTGTACTATCATTTTCCAAAAGATTTGAATCATAATCACAGATTTGATTTCATTTCTTTTAGATCACCTGCCCTCCCCTTTGTTTTTTAAGTAGTTAAATACTACAACGAATTAAATACTAAACTAGAACTATTCTCCTCCAAAAATTGTAAAACCGAAAATCTTTTGTGTTTTTGGATTTTAATAGACAAGAAAATAAAATTAAAAGAAAATAACTAATAAACGAAGAAACTAATTGTCGGACTAAGCACTGTCATCTTCTAGAATCACGCCACTTTTCTTTTTCACGTTGTTAACCTCTAAAAGATATAAAACCCGCGGTTGTCAAATGCTTTTGTGTAGAGTTCGGCGCGTTGAAAATCAGTATTAATTTTAACAAAATAAATTAATTGTTTTTCAGAATAGTCATGTATAAAGTGATATTTAATACCGATGTGTTTTGTTTTAGGCTGTTGGATCAGATTTTTTGTTACATAAGTTGCATCTGAATTATCAACAAAGATAGGGGTGTTAGAAAATTGCAAACTGTAGTCGCGCATTTGCTGTTGAATCCAAATGATTTGCGAGCAGCAACTTGCAGCAACAACGTATTCAGCTTCACATGTGACGGTGCAACTGATGTCTGCTTCTTACACTGCCAGGTGACTAACCGTCTACCAAAGAACTGACATCCCGCAGTTGTTGACTTGTAATTCATCTTGCAACCACCATAGTCCGAGTCACTATACTCTGTAAGCTCAAAGTCATCATCATGACAATACCATAACCTAAGTGTTGGAGTACCCTTCAAATAACGAAATATCCTTTTAACTCCGATGAGATGATTTACTTCTGGTTTTTCGTGACATCTCGAACATAGACACGTGACGTACATGATATCAGGATGAGAGGCTGTGAGGTACATGAAAGATCCGATCATTCCTCTATACATGGTAGCATCAACCAGATCACCATTTTCATCGGGTGCCACGTCATGGTTCGTGGCCAGTGGAGTTCCGGTTGTCGAAGCTTTTTCCATGTCGAATCGACTGAGGATATCTCCTACATATTTGGTCTAATGCAGGAAAATTCCTTTTGGTGTCTGATCCACCTGTAATCCTAGGAAAAACTTCATCTCCCCCATGGCATTCATCTCAAACTCTGCTTTCATTACAAATTCGAATTGTTTACATAATTCTTCGTTTTTGGAACCAAAGATTATGTCATCCATGTATATCTGTACCAACAGTAAATCTCCATCCTTTTCTTTGATAAACAATGTACAGTTAATAACTCCTCTGCGAAAACCATGTTTCACAAGATGAGTTAAGAGTTTCTCATACCAGGCTCTAGGGGCTTGATGGAGCCCACAAAGAGCCTTGTCTAGTTGCAAACTCTATCCTGATGATACGGATCCTCAAATTCTTTAGGTGGACTAACATATACAGCTTCACAGATTTCACTATGGAGAAATGCACTTTTTACATCTAGTTGATAAACATTAATCTTCACGTAGGATGCATAGGCTAGAAATATACGTATTGCTTCCATCCTTGCCACCGATGCAAACACTTCATTGTAATCTATGCCTTCGACTTGTCGAAATCCTTCAACTAAAAGCCGAGCCTTATTCTAATGATAACCGCTTGGTCATCTTTCTTACACTTCAGCATCCATTTAGTGCCAATCACCTTAGCACCTTTTGGTTTGTCCACAAGGGTCCATACTCCAAACTTCTTGAACCATAGAAGTTCTTCTTGCATTGCACTGACCCATGCCTCATCGTTTAAGGCTTCACTCATATATTTTGGCTCAAATTAAGACGCAAAACATCGATATGCACCATCGTGAAGATGTCCTTTTTCCATGATTGAGGCATAATCAACTGAGTATAGCTGATTTCATGTATGTACTCCCGATCGAACATCCCCAATTACATTGTCCAAAGGCTGATAAACATTAAGTCAAGATCCGAGAGTGGTGGGAACAACTACTTCATTATCCAGATTGTGAAACCTAGGTGCAGTATCTGTAGTTGTTGGAGTGTGAGGTTTGGAAGTGTCAGAGGCATTAGGATTTGATGCTTCTGAACTTTCATTTGTGGGAACCTGTTCCTCCTATTCCACATTCTCAGTCTCAGCTGCTTCATCATCAGAGGAAGAATCACTTACTTTAAGCTCTCCCCCTGAAGGGCTAGAAGTATCATCTAATGGAGGTGTTGTTGTCGCTTATGGTTGTGGAGAATTCAGAACATCCTACACCATCATGGCAGATAGCTCATCATCAGTAGTAGAAGGCGGTAGATTGAAGGATTTAAAGAATCCATCATAGTCGAAGAAGAAGGAGGGTCCTTTCCCAGCAAGGGGTGTTATATCTTTGGATATCAACATTGCACCACACTTCTACCTGACCCGTTGAGTTGTTGTAAAATCTCTTGTCTGGTATACTGCATCCGAGAAAGATACCTTCTTCTACCTTCTCACAAAACTTCCCAGACTGAGTTTTCTTCAACAACATGCACGGTGCGCCAAACGGTTCAAGATACTCCAGGTTGGGTTTACGTCGCCTGGAGCAGTTCATAACATGTTTTCACATGTCATTTGACCATTAAGACTCGATTGAGTGTGTAACATGCATTAGCTACTGCCTCATTCCAATATTGAATAAGTAGTTTCGAGTCGGCTAGCATCGTCCTGGTTGTCTCTATCAAGCTTCTATATTTCCTTTCAATAACGCCATTCATGTGTGGAGTGTAGGCAGAAGTAAATTAATGAACAATTCCTCTCTCCATCTACAATATGCCTCCATCCACTGATTCTTGAACTCTGTGCCGTTGTTTGATCGAATCTGTCCTATGAACAAAATATCCCTATGAGTTGTTCAATCTCATATGCAACTTATTTAGAAAACTCATTTTCTAAATTGGTGTATTTATATAATTGTATAATCATATCATCAATTAAATATTTATTGGTGTTTGCTAAGCTTGTTATTGGGTATGACCCGACTTGGATCATAATGTACTAACCACATCAATGTTCTATGTGTCTTGGGCACAAAGAATCCAACAGTTTCAAGATGTTTGAATGACTCAAAGGTTTCTGATTTGGCTTTTAGAAACATCACCCAAGTGAATATTGAGTAATCATCCGTTACTACAAAGCAATATAGATCTCCAGCAATGCTTTTTGTGATGACAGGGCCAAACAGATCCATGTGTAGAACCTCGAGAGGCATATCAATAGAATTCACCTTCTTGGCCTTGTAAGCCTTCTTGGTCTGTTTCCTTTCTTACATGCTACACAAAAATCCAGATGTTGGAAATTCTTGATAGTTACTCCATTCACTAAATCATTGTCCAATTCTCCTATGCCATAAGACCGAGTCCCTCTCAGTTGCCTTTGAAAAGAAGCATTGAATAGTGTGATCAGTTGTGGATGCTTTTGATAGATCCAAGACATACAAGTCGTTATATCTTGAAGCTGACATAAGAACTTTATCCTCCTCAATCACATAGTCCTTCTTCAACATGTAGCACTTTTTGTTGTCAAATACAACTTTAAATCCTTTATCACATATCTGGGAGACTGAAAGTAAGTTGTTCTATAGTTGTTGAACATAGTTGACCTTGTCAACATCACTTTTTTGTTTTGCACTTTGCCTTGAGCAGTTATGTAACCTCCTTTGTTTCCAGCAAATGAAACATGTCCCCCTTTATTTGTTTGATGTTGAAAAGGAGAGATGAATTCCCTGTCATGTGCGTGGACGCCCCACTATCACTATCCAGGTATTAGTGATAGCGTTGTACTGGACACCCTACACATTCAAGAAACTTATTAGTTCAGATTTGGGACCCAAGCCTTAACTGGCTTAGGTGACCCAGAGGAATCACACATCATAAACTCAACCCATTGTCCTTTAGAGGATGAGGGCACATCCTTCTTCTTCTTGTCCTCACTATCATATAGGTTACTTGATTTTTCTTTCCATAAGCCAATTTTGTGTAAGGCCTGTTTGTGGTAAACAGACGACTGACTTACGGTTTGAACTTTAGGTTCACTAACACTCTTAGGTGGAGTGTCAGATCTTATTTTAGAAAAACTTGGTTTTGCATCATAAAGTTCAACTTTCTTGCTGGGCATCTGATAATAAGGACAACTAGAAGAGATATATCCTCGTTTTCCATAACTGTAGCAAGATCTCGCTTCTACAGATTGAAGAAAACTTTTATGTGATGTTGAGTTTGGTGAAGGTGTGAGGTGTGTATGGTTAGGTTTTTTCACTTCTCTTTTAGATGTTTCAGCCTTATTAACAAAATTAATTGTTTTAACGTTTTGAACATCGTTAACTTGCACTTTGGTTGGACTTTGATGATTAACACGTTTTTGGTTAACTGGTTTAGTCATTTTGGGTTCTGAAATCGATGTTTGTGAACCTGCCCTTACATTAACCCTTTTAATTTCATCATCCAAATACTCAACTAGCATTTTTCCTTTTGATTTCAAAATAGAATCCTTCTATTTAGTACCGGATTTCACCGGTTTACTAGTGGAATCATGGTCACTAACCAGAGTAGTGGACACCACATGATCCTTAACGGGTTGTTATTGACAGGTCTACATTTTGTATTCAAAAGGATCCATGTGGTGGTGGAACTACTTTGTAACCCAAACCTTCCTCGTTATTTCATTCTTTCACAAAGTTTTGAACCATGTGAGAAGAACTAGCCCAACTATGTAGTTTTTGTTTTAAAGAATTAATCTCGACTTCCAAAACTGCTTTTTCCTTCTTGGTTTCTTCCAAAGAATTTAAATAAAACATTATGTCATTAGGTTGATTTAATGCAACAACCTCGGTTTCCCTTAGTTGTTACCCAACAGTTATATTTTTTCTTGAAACTGTACTCATTTTGTTTTAATATAAGATTAGCTTCAGTGCAGAGTTGTAACTCATTTACTAAGTTATCATTGTGTTCTAATAGCCTAGAAATTTCAGATCAATGATTTCCCTAAAATTTTCACATTTATAACAAGCATGTTTTTTAAATAATTGATCGGTGGAACTTACCTTTGAGGGATCAGACGTATCGGCCATCAACGCTTCGTTGACTGGAGATTCTGAACTCGTTGCTCTGAGCTCTTCCTCAACAAGTGATTTACCACGTTCATAGCTTCTTTGGTATCTTACATCGCTTGCTCAGCTGCAGTCTCACCTTCACTAGCAGATCCATCATCTAGTGCTTCGACAAACGGAAAATTTAGTTCCCCTGAGAGACAAATCAGAAGGACCAATCTTGACCTTCATCATCTTGAGCAGTCAGAGCCTTTGATAGGATCAGTGATCAAAGTTTGATTGATTAGAGAGTATCGTAGCGGAATTTGAACAATGAATTAGACAATTCACAAGAACACAATTGATATTCAATGTAAGAGTAAACAGTTATAGAGTGAGAGAATTCTACAAATAGAATATTTCATTCATATGCTTTCGTGGTGGCAAAATGTCACATGTACAATTAGGTCAACATCTCTTATATAGGAGATGTGATGTCTGCTGATGTCACTTGATAGTGACATCTAACAGATTTATTCAAACTACTGAAAGTTAACACAACTACTGAAGATGTCAGACAACTGACATCTTCTTACAAAAATACCAAGTGTTAACTATCACTACAACTACTGAAAAGAAACTACTGAAACAACAACGACTGAAGAACATGCTCTTCACTCATTTTACAAGTACTGAAATAAATAATAAAACTACTGAATGGAACCATCACAACAACTGAAGAATGCTTCTTTAGCTGTTGTGACAAAATCTGAAGGCTTCAGTACTTGGACTTCTTGAACTTCAGTATTGTCATCAGCTGAAGTCTTCAGTCTTTGTACTTCAGTTTGATCTTCAGTACTTTAGTCTTCAGCTGTTGATCTTCAGACTTTGGTCTTCAGCAGTTGAAGTCTTCAGTACTTTAGTCTTTAGCTGTTGATCTTCAGACTTTGTCAAACAGCTGATCAAGTCTTTAGCAGTTGTTGTGATGTCTTGTGGGACTTAAAGGTTTTCTGATCTGGCTCATTGGTTCTTTTGGTCCCACAAACTCTCCCTGAACCAATGCAGGCAAAACCTTTAAGCTTATTGAAGATGTCCCACTTATTATTATGGTAGAAAGATTGGTCTTTTTGTCTTCTAGATCAGCTCAGAAGTGACCCTTGTAAGCACAGGCCTGGGAAGAAGTCTCAATGATCTGTTTGGCAAAGGAGGGATGGGAACTCTGTCTTGGGGAACTAGACACAGAGCTGTTACCCCATCCATGAGATCTACTTCCCAAATATGAGTCTGTAAGACTCCCTTGTATAGGCCTCAATGAAGGTTACTTGTTCTTCCATGGTAAGCTCTTCTGCTTCTCCTTCAAAGAGTGATTCAGGCCCATAGTATTCACATAGGTATTTGACCTGCTTCCCATTTTTTAGCTCCACATTTGTTATGATTCTATATGCGAATTCATCTGGGTGAATACCCTCTAAGAACAACTGAAGCTCATTCTTTCTAACTTCCTCAAACCTCCTATACACTAACCCCTTTTTCACCACTTTATTCTCCAGCATCTTTTGTGGGGTTAGTTTAGCTTTATAGGCTTTCTTGAAGACATCTAGGATCTCCCAAGGTGATACTACAAAGGCCAGAGAGATCACTTCATCTATAATCTTCTTTACTTGGCCAATGTATCTCTGTGGAATATTTTTCTTTTGAATCCTATGAGACACCCTGGGATCAGGCCAAATCTTCACTCTCTCTTTTTGATATTGAAATGTGTGTCTGAGAGTGTATAATCTCTGAGCATGTTTCTTCATATTGATGATTGAAGATGTGGCAGCATATGCTTTGTCGACTCTTCTCAACAATTCCTCATCATGTTGTTTGTGAAGCTCTTCTTCTTCTAACTTCACTTTCACAATTTGTCTTTGAGATTCAGGAGTAATTGTTGGAGGGTGACTTATGGCCTTAGGCAACTGTATAACAGCTGAGATTGGCAGCCTATCTTCATCTTCATCATTATCTTCTTCTTCCTCTTCTAGCCTCAGTACCCTTCTCTTCCTTTTCTGGGGTACATCATCGGCTATTGGTTTTGTGGGTAAGGGAATTGGTTTAGTGGGTTGTGGTTATGGTGGTTTTGGTGTGGGAATGTAGACAGGCTATTCTAGCATTTTAGATGTAAGTGAGGCTTTGGATTGTTTGACCAGTTTAGTCCTGCTCCCAGCACCAGCTTCATTCAAAGCTTCAATGACCAGCCCTTTGGTATATACTTCAGACGAACAGATCTTGGTGGTTATTGCCAAGATGTTGTCCCTCGACCATGACTTGATTTCAATCAATGATCTTCAAAGATATTTAGCTATAAACCTGATCATGATTTCCAATCTCTCCATTTCCATCACACTATAACCGGCCCATCTTGATTGTATCTCTTCTATTTCCAGCCTTCTGATCTAGAGTCTAATGTGGTTGTGTCATGACCATGTCTAAAAGCTGATCTATAATTGTATCCATTGATCTGCTATGAGCTTCATCAGCATTTTTAACAAGGTCTTCTAATGATTTCTCTTCATCAGCTCCTGACTCAGCACTTTTCTTTCTTTTATATGTAATTAACTGCTCTGAGATCAGTTCTTTCTCAACCTCCTTTTCTTTCTCAGGCTGTTTCTTGTTTTAGGCTCTTTCTCAGCATCAACTCTCTTTCTTTTCTTGTCTTTCACCGCCTTTGACTTTGCAGTCTCCCCTTTTTGGTTGCATTGGAATCAGGGGTTTGGTAGGCAGAAAGAGATTTATGAATAGCATCATCAATAAGGGTTTGTATATTTGAGGGAATCCTCTCATCAATGGCTTTATGCACTATGTCAGTGATGATGGGAGTGATGAGAGGTAAGGAGTTTTGAAAGATAGCAACCATCTGCTCAGAGGGTTTCTGTCCCTAAGAGATGGTGCCGAAAGCAGAGGCTGGTGGCTCAGTTAAGTGTGTAGGCTCAGTGTTTGGTAAACCTTCATTGAAGGTGCCATCTGTGGGGTTTGTGGGGTAGATGGTCTTTGATCCTGAGACATGTTGGCAAGCAGCTCTTTGAGCCTGCTCACCTCAGTCTCTAGTTGGTATTGTGGGCTAGAACATCATAGAAAAAGCCTAGGTCATCATCATTCTGTGATGAATCACCTGACCTCTTGATTGAATCAGGATGTACATGCTCTGAGTGTAGATCAGTAGTAGCATGTGCCCCTTGTTCTTGGTACTGGGGATTTCCTGCCTCAGGACTATGTCCTTCATCGGAAATTGCCTCTGGTGAGGTCTTATGGATAGTACCAACTTCATCCTGATCATTTGCTGAAGCAGGAGAAGTGGCAGCCTCACCAGAAGTTCGAATCTCCTTTTCTACACTTGGAGATTGAACATTGGAACCCCTGTGTTGTGGGTTATCAGAAGCACTATGTCCTCCCCCTCAATGGTTGAGGCTATCCCAGTTATGATTGGTAGCTAAGGAGGGGGTGAGGAATGCAACTGAGTCAGCACTTTTGCAACTATTATGGTAGGACTTTGAGGGGCGGTTGTAGTGGAGAGATGGTGTGAAGGTAGTATGCACCCAGGGATAGTGGTGCGTTTCAATGGTAACCTCCTCAAATGAGGAAGGTTCCAGATGTATAGGTGCCCCAAATGTGGTTGGTACAGGCTCCTGTTGAGAGGAAGCCTGAGCGGTTGACGGTAGGTAAGTATGTGTATCTACTGGGGGGTTATGACCAGTAGATATATCCTGCGTTTGTGTTGCAGGGGCATCCTCAGGGACTCATTTCCCTGAGCAACCTTTTTGGGTTTCTTGTGTTTGGGTTTGGTGGGGACTTTGGATTTGGAGGTGGTGGCTGTGGGTTCCAGTTGCGTGGGTTTTCGCAGCTTGGCAGCCTGTTTGAGTGACTGGTCTGAGTTGTGCCTGGAGTATACTTCAGGCAATACAACCATGGCAGGGACTCCAAGGCTAACAAGTCCCTCAGCTTTCAGCTGGTTTTCTATTATGGCCATTATGAACCGTGGATATAATATCCATCGGTTAGCAATAGGTTTTAGGACCATATCCTTAAGTTCAAGAAATAATATTTCAGAAAAATTTAAGTTTTGTTGCTCAAGGATAGAGAAGAATACCTGCTGCCACCTGGTTGACATTTGATCCTAAGACGAAGTCTTAGGGGCTAGGCAGACATTCACCATATGAAAAATAAGGCGTTCTGTGTCATGGAAATGCCTCTTTAATATGGTAGAAGCACTGAGATTACCCTGGTATCCATGTTAGGCAAAGGATAGATCAGTGATGCCCTTTGAATATCCAGCGGGGAAGGTGGCATCATCCAGGTGTAGGGTTTGGTGAAGGATTGCCGGAGTGATGACCACCTTTCGGGAGTTGACGAACGACTGGAGAGACTAGGTGTCATTCTCCCCAGTGGTAAGGGTGACATTCGGCCAGAAATGTTTTAGGGATTCGGCATAAATGGTAGGATTGATAAGGAAGGCCGTTTTGTATGGAGAATGGACCATTAGATCAATAGCAGTATCAAACTTCATCCAAAAAGGTGATTTGGTAAGGTAGGCAACACAGTTGTGTCGTGGTTTAAGCTGCATGTTCGCCATTAATATGAGAGAAGGTTCTGAGTTTTTGAACGTTAGGTTTGAGATGATGAAGCTCTGTAAGATTAGGTATTTATAGGGTAAGGGTTATAAAGCAACTGACGGGTTTGGTGTTAGTCATCAGTAATTTTAAACAACTGATGACGTGGTATTAACCTTCAGAGGTTGAAACAACTGAAGTCTTGGTTTTAGTCATCAGTAGTTATAAAACTACTGAAAAACTATGGTTTTGACTTCAGATGTTGGAAACAACTAAGGACTTGGTGTTAGTCATCAGTAGTTGTGAAACTACTGAAGACATGGTTTTGTCATCAGTTGTTGTAAACAACTGAAGACTTGGTGTTAGTCATCAGTAGTTGTGAAACTACTGAAGACATTGGTTTTGCTTCAGTTGTTTAAGATGAAACAACAGTTTTAGAAACAACTGAAGAGAAAATTCCCGTCAGTAGTTTTCGTCAATTCTTAGCTTTTCAGCTGTTTCATACTATCCTCAACACTTACTCATCAGTCTTTTTGGCTATTTTCAGTTATTTCATAGGACAACAGTACTTATCTGTTTTTACTAACAACAATAGTTTGTAACAGAATCAGTACTTATTTGTGACGTTTACTAATGATCATCAGTACTTGTTTACTGAGATCATCAGTAGTTGTCACTTCTTCTAGCTGCAGCATACCAAGCCTTAACACAAGGTTTGGAAAAGTTGAACTATCCAAAGGCTTAGAAAAAATGTCTGCAAGCTCATCAGCACTAGGCACAAACTTTGGATCAATCAGACCCTTTTCAAAACAGTCTCTAATAAAATGATGTCTGATCTCTATATGTTTGGTCCTAGAGTGACAGGATTCTTGACAATGCAAAGAGCTGAAGCACTGTCCATTAATAATGGAGTCTTAGCCTCTGTAATGCCATAATCCAAAAGATGGTTCTGAAGCCAGAGTACCTGAGAAGTACAGCTTGCAGCAGTAATGTACTCTGCTTCAGCAATGGATGTAGCAACAGATGTTTGTTTCTTACTCTGCCAAGAAATCAAATAGTTGCCTAGGAATTGACATCCACCAGAAGTTGACTTTCTGGTTAACTTACACCCTGCATAGTCACTATCAGAAAAAGCAACTAATTTGCAAGAGTGTCCAGTGGAATACCATAAACCTAGAGATTGTGTACCTTGTAGATATCTAAAGATCCTCTTGACTGCAATCAAATGAGATTCTTTAGGAGCAGCTTGAAATCTAGCACAAACACAAGCTGCAAACATGATATCTGGTCTAGAAGCTGTTAAGTACATCAAGGACCCAATCATACATCTGTAAAGTGTTTCATCGACAACTTTACCTTTCTGATCTGCATCCAGTTGAGTGGTGTTGCACATGGGAGTAGAACAGGGCTTACAATTTTGTAAATCAAACTTACGCAAAAGATCTTTTGTATATTTTGACTGATGAATAAAGGTTCCATAAGCCTTTTGTTTGATTTGCAAGCCTAGAAAGAACTGTAATTCTCCAATTGCACTCATTTCAAACTTTTGTTTCATTAAACATGTAAAACTATCACACAACTAGGGATCAGAGGATGCAAAAATAATATCATCAACGTAAATTTGAACAAGTAGCTTATGCTGATCCACCTTCTTAATAAACAAAGTTTTATCTATGGAGCCTCTAGTGAAATTATTTTTAACAAGAAAATTGGAAAGTGTTTCATACCAGGCTCTAGGAGCTTGCTTCAACCCATAAAGAGCCTTATCAAGTTTATACACCCAATCAGGATGTTATTATCCTCAAAACCTGGTGGTTGACACACATAAACCTCTTCTTTTATTTTACCATATAAAAATGCACTTTTGACATCCATTTGAAAAACTTTAAAATTGTGGAATGCAGCATAGGCTAAGAACAATCTAATTGCCTCTAGTCTGGCTACAGGGGCAAAGGTTTCATCATAATCAATACCTTCTTCTTGAGAAAATCCTTGTACAACCAGTCTAGCCTTGTTCTTCACAATAAGCCCATTTTCATCAGTTTTATTCCTAAACACTCATTTAGTGCCTATTGCACACTTACCTGGGGGTAGAGGAACCAGTTCCCACACTTGCTGCTTTTTGAACTGAAGTAGCTCAAGCTGCATGGCTTCAACCCATCCATTGTCTCTCAAAGCAACATGATAGTTCTTTGGCTCTAGCTGACTAATGAAGAGAGCATAGAAGCAGAAGTTAGACAATTGACTTCTGTTGAGACACCAGCATTGATATCACCAATATTTGAGACATGAGGTGATTCTTCAGCTCTTGGTACACTATGAGCAATGCAAGTGTTTGTAGCAGGCTCAGCAGCAGCAGATGTTGATCCAGATTCTTGAAACCAAGTATTAGATGGCAAGTCAAATGATGTAGAGGAATCAAAATCTCATCAGCATTTGTTGTGGATGGAGCTACTCAAGCTACAGGAACATCAAGTGTAGTAGACACAGGCAGTTGGTCACTAAAGTTGAAAAAGTGAGTACTGATATCATCATCATCTTCAGTACCACCAGGTGGAAGACATGCTACAGAAGATGATTTATCCACATGATCTGCAACAGCTGGAGGTTGATAGGAACATATTGCAGTATGTCCAAATCAAATAACTCCACAGGGTTTTGTGGAATCTTGTCCTTTGGAGATTCATTAAACTTCACATGCAGAGTCTTTTCAACTATCTTTGTTTGCAGTTGAAGACTCTGTATGCCTTGCAAGTAGATGAATAAACCAACCAAAATACCCTGCATCCACCTTAGGATCAAATTTGTGGAGTTGATCCTTTGTGTTGAGAATGAAACAAGGACACCAAAGGCTCTGAAAAATGAAATCAAAGGAGCCAAATGATGTAGAACTTCATATGGAGTCTTCATCAACCTCTGATTTACTAACACTCTATTTTGCACATAGCAAGCTGTATTGATAGCTTCAGCCAAAAGGTCAATGGCAAACCAGAGTCAGCCAACATAGACCTTGCAGCTTCAATTAAGGTCCTGTTCTTTCTCTCACTATCCTTTGTTCTGGAGTCCTTGGGATGCAAAACTGCCCTCTTGATTCCCTTGAGAGATAAAACTCATCAAGTGTATGGTTTCTGAATTCTATTCCATTGTCACTCCTTATACACTTGACTGATAGGGAATACTGCTTCTCAACATACAACACAAAGTTTATAATCTTCTGAGCAACCTCATCCTTTGAATGCAGAAAGAAAGTCCATATAAATCGGAGTAATCATCCACAATTACCAGACAGTATTTCTTCTTCGCCATGCTTATCACTCTCACGAGACCAAATAGATCCATGTGCAGTAACTGCAAGCAGGCAGTGGACTTAGGTTCTTCAATAGGTGGGAATGAGACTTTGCGATGTTTTCCTTTTAAACAAGCAATGTAGATTTCATCACAGTGGAACTCCTTTATTGGTAGAGCTCTCACTAAACTATTGTGGATCAGTTGATTCATGTTTTTGAGATAACATGACCCAACCTTCTATGCCACAGTTTAGATTCCTTAGGAGAGGCTTTGGAGAACAGGCATGGATGACCCTTCAAATCAATCTTCTTTGACAAATCCAAGGCATATACTCTTCCAATCCTATTGGCCTTCAGGAGAGTATGTTCATCCAATACCTTGTCAATCAGCCTCAGAACTTGGAAGACAGAATCCTGCAGTTCTGGCTTGTGAAAAGTGCAAGATGCCCTTTATCACACATCTGACTGACACTCAGCAGATTTACTTGAGATTCTCCACATGGTTAACATCATCAACCGGATTTGTCCATTAGACACAAATCCTTTCCCAATGATGTACCCTTGGCATCATTTCCAAATGAAACAAATCCTTCTTTCCTTGAGAGTAGTCATTAAGAAGAGAACTGCTCCCAGTCATATGCATAGATCCTCCACTGTCCACGTACCAGATGCTCCTTTGGCATGCTGAAGAACCCTGCATTCATCAAAAGTAACTAGTTAGGTTAGAGACCCAAACCTTTTTGGTTTTGGGTCTGTTTTCATCAACAGATGTAACCATAACTTGTTTCTTATGATTACAGCTGTGAAGAAGGAGATGGTACTAAATGGGCCTTGGATTTGGGCTTGGAATGCATTTTCAGTGGTTTGATCACAGGTGCATCTAGTTGGTTAACTCTTCCCAACAAATGCTGAACCATCATAACAAGTTGTGTCTGATTTGTAGCCAAAGCTTTCAGCTCTTGTGACATATCATACTTGTGTTTGATGAGTTCCTATGACCCACCATTTCCTCCTTAAAATTCACAGACTTAGTCTGATGTTTATAATTAGAGCACTATCAGCTATTTTGTATGAACCCTATCCTTCTTTTGGATTTTGTTGAAGTATTGGGTTTATCACAAGGGATGATTATGGTACAAACTTGATCTCAAACTCAGTTTTCATTTCATCCATCTGGATTTTAATGAGCTTATCTCTGTTGAATTTGGAACCCTTTTTGTACCAACATTCATCAGAAAAATGATTGAATTTACCACATATTTCACATGGCTTATTCTCATCTTGGATTGATCAACTGCTGATGTGGAAACTACTGAAGGTGTGCTCTTCAGTACTTTCCTCCTTTCAGTACTTTTGTTTAGTACTGAAGGATCTGTAACAACTGAAGATTGTTCTTCAGCTGTTCTTTATCAGCAGTTGTTAATCCTTTATTTCAGCTGATTTGAAATGCTTTTCAGTTGTTGTAACTTGCCCTTGAGTACTTGAAGTACTTTGAGGGACAACATCTGAAGTACTCAGGTTCATGTGCTTATCAGTAATTAACCATCAACAATTGATTTGCTGAGGTATCAACACTGATTCATTTGTGATTTTGGGAAATCACTTGAGGATGATGCACATGATAATGTGGTTTGGAAATTGCTTTCACCTCAGATTTTACTATTGGTTTTGGAGTAAAATTGTTGGTGGTGGAATGTGGTTGTAACCAATTCCAAACTTCACATTCGAAGCAGATTGCTTGCTGAGCAGCATTTCAAATCCCTTGCAGGATGACACCCAGCGGTCACACTCAACTGGGTAACTGCAAGTTTTCTTTGAGTTCTCTATGGTTCTCAAGAATGACCTCTAGCTTAGCCTTTTCATCATTTAATTGGCATTAAGCTTATAAATCTCATCATCTTTATCTTAATAACAGACTCAATTCAGCTTTTCTTTTGGAAAAGTTTTGCTCAAGTTCTAAAATTTGATTTATTAAGCTACATTTGCCTCTCTAATAGAGATAAATGCATCTATGCAAGATTCAGAACAAAGCTTGGCCTTAGCCTCAGAGGATACCTGGGTTACCTGTGAAGAAGATGCATTGGAGCATGAACTCTCAGTAGATTCCAGGGCCATGAGAGCTAGATTCCCAAAAGGATGTTCACCACCATGTTGACCATCACCAGCAAATAAATGCTCATTACCAGAGAGATCATCTGGTAAACTGCTCCAGTCAACAATGCCAGGGGTGAAGAAGCTGTGATGAGGTTGTGATTGAGATGATTGAGATAGTAGAGGCTCAGGTAATGCTTGTGGTTGTTATGCAATAGGATCTTGAACTGGATTTGGCTGAGGCATGTAATAGCAGGGATAAGGATATGACATTGTACCCTGAGGGACAAAATATGCAGGAGATATAGGTTGTGAATGATGACCCGAACTAGCAGGATGTTGCCCTCTATTTTGTTGAATATTACTTGGAAACATCACAAAGGGTGCAGAGGAGTTGCCCTTTGTTTTGATCTACACTCTCTTGCAAAGTGCCCAAGCCTGTGGCATTTGTGACACCTCAACTTACTCTTGTCAAAACCAACTTTGGTTTTGCCAGAGAGTCCAGGGAATTTCCTACTAGTTCTCTTGTAGAATTTTGAGACCTGATATTAATCAAGGCCATTTGGCTTAGAATATCCATCTCTTCTAAGTCATCATCAGCAATACCCTTCAGATCATCCATGATGAAGCACAAGTTGTCACTATTACAGCTAGACTGACTATCAACACCAACAAATGCATGATCAGGACTGTTTGAAGAGAAATCTATATGCTCATCATAATTACTTTCAGATGCAGCATATTCTGACTCATGACCAACCAAGGCAGTGTTCCCTGGTACAAAGTCATCAGTGAGCTTTCCTGATGATGCCAGTTTCCTTTTCTGCTCTATCTCTCTTTCAAATGTAAGTAGTTTCCTATGGAGTTGGGTGAGAGATAGGCTATCCAAATTTGCACTGGAGCGTAGGACAATGGTGTATGTGTCCCATCTCTCAAGCAGTGATCTGAGGAATCTGTTGTTCATCTGGCTATTGGTGTATTCATGTTTGACCATTTTCAGCTCAGAGATCAAACAAGAAAAACGCTCAAACTGTTGAGTCAGTGTCTCACCCTTCCTATGAGAGAATGTCTCATATTGTTGGGCAAGGATTTCTCTGTTGTTTGCTAAGACCTCATCAGTTCCATCGAATTGCTCCTTCAATGCATTCCAGAGATCATGAGTAGTTTCATGATGCATAAGCCTGAATAGATCTCATTAGGCAGAGCCATGGCCAGAATACCATGCGCTTTAGCATCAATCTCAAACAGTTTCCGATCCTCATCTGAGTATTGTTCCTTCTTCTTCGGAACCATTTGATTTGTTTCCGGATTGTTCACCATAGGCTTGTGTGGACCATGTACCACAGATGTCCAACAACCTGAACTGTTAATAGACAGGTGATGAAGCATTCTTTGTTGCCATATTTATACTCAGTCCTAACCAGCATTGGAGGCTTGGTTGAGGAACCGGTATTGTGAGGGTCATTAGAAGGAGTAGTCATTCTCAGATTCAACCAAATTCAATCAAGTTTTAATAGATTTAGAACAAAACACAACAAACCAAATTGAGCTAAGAGAAAACTCAAAGCAGATAACGAAAGCAGCAGAGATTCAATTATCTATAACCAATTCTTGCAAATATGCTAATTCAATCAAACATAGATATAGAATAGCAGTTTCAATGCTCAATTGTTAGATCAATCAATGATTAACCTGCTCTGATACCATTTGATAGGATTAGTGATCTAAGTTTGATTGATCAGTATTACAAACAATACCTATGAACAAAATACCCCTATAAGTTGTTCAATTCATATGCAACTTATTTAGAAAACCCATTTTCTAAATTGGTGTATTTATTTAATTGCATGATCATATCATCAATTAATTATTTATTGGTGTTTGCTAAGCTTGTATTGGGTATGACCGACTTGGATCATAATGTACTAACCACATCAATGTTCTATGTGTCTTGGGCATAAAGAATCCAACAGCTTCAAGATGTTTGAATGACTCAAGGTTTCTGATTGGCTTTTAGAAACATCACCCAAGAGAATATTGAGTAATCATCCATTACTACAAAGCAATATAGATCTCCAGCAATGCTTTTTGTGATGACAGGGCCAACAGATCCATGTGTAGAAGCTCGAGAGGTATATCAATAGAATTCACCTTCTTTGCCTTGTAAGCCTTCTTGGTCTGTTTCCCTTTCTTACATGCTACACAAAAATCCGGATGTTGGTAATTCTTGATAGTTACTCCATTCACTAAATCATTGTCCAATTCTCCTATGCCATGTGACCGAGTCCCTCTCAGTTGCCTTTGACAAGAAGCATTGAATAGTGTGATCAGTTATGGATGCTCTTGATAGATCCAAGACATACAAGTCGTTATATCTTGAAGCTGACATAAGAATTTTATCCTCCTCAATCACATAGTCCTTCAACATGTAGCACTTTTTGTTGTCAAATACAACTTTAAATCCTTTATCACATATCTGGGAGACTGAAAGTAAGTTGTTCTATAGTTGTTGAACATAGTTGACCTTGTCAAACTTCACATTCTCGTTTTGCACTTTGCCTTGAGCAGTTATGTAACCTCCTTTGTTTCCAGCAAATGAAACATGTCCCCCTTTAATTTGTTTGATGTTGAAAAGGAGAGATGAATTCCTTGTCATGTGCGTGGACGCCCCACTATCACTAATCCAGGTATTAGTGATAGCGTTGTACTGGACACCCTACACATTCAAAGAAACTTATTAGTTCAGATTTGGGACCCAAGCCTTAACTGGCTTGGGTGACCCAGAGGAATCACACATCATAAACTCAACCCATTGTCCTTTAGAGGATGAGGGCACATCCTTCTTCTTCTTCTCCTCACTATCATATAGGTTACTTGATTTTTCTTTCCATAAGCTAATTTTGTGTAAGGCCTGTTTGTGGTAAACAGACAACTGACTTACGGTTTGAACTTTAGGTTCACTAACACTCTTAGGTGGAGTGTTAGATCTTATTTTAGAAAAACTTGGTTTTGCATCATAAAGTTCAACTTTCTTGCTGGGCATCTGATAATAAGGACAATTAGAAGAGATATATACTCATTTTCCATAACTGTAGCAAGATCTCGCATCTACAGATTCAAGAAAACTTTTATGTGATGTTGAGTTTGGTGAAGGTGTGAGGTATGTATGGTTAGGTTTTTTCACTTCTCTTTTAGATGTTTCAGCCTTATTAACAAAATAATTGTTTTAACGTTTTGAACATCGTTAACTTGCACTTTGGTTGGACTTTGATGATTAACACGTTTTTGGTTAACTGGTTTAGTCATTTTGGTTCTGAAATCGATGTTTGTGAACCCGCCCTTACATTACCCTTTTAGTTTCATCATCCAAATACTCAACTAGCATTTTTCCTTTTGATTTCAAAATAAAATCCTTCTGTTTAGTACCGGATTTCACCGGTTTACTAGTGGAATCATGGTCACTAACCAGAGTAGTGGACACCACATGATCCTTATTGGGTTGTTATTGATAGGTCTACATTTTGTATTCAAAAGGATCTCATGTGCTGGTGGAACTACTTTGTAACCCAAACCTTCCTCGTTATTTCATTCTTTCACAAAGTTTTGAACCATGTGAGAAGAACTAGCCCAACTATGTAGTTTTTGTTTTAAAGAATTAATCGCGACTTCCAAAACTGCTTTTTCCTTCTTGGTTTCTTCCAAAGATTTAAATAAAACATTATGTCATTAGGTTGATTTAATGCAACAACCTCGGTTTCCCTTAGTTGTTACCCAACAGTTATATTTTTTCTTTGAAACCGTACTCATTTTGTTTTAATATAAGATTAGCTTCAGTGCAGAGTTGTAACTCATTTACTAAGTTATCATTGTGTTCTAATAGCCTAGCAAATTTCAGATCAATGATTTCCCTAAAATTTTCACATTTATAACAAGCATGTTTTTTAAATAATTGATCGGTGGAACTTACCTGTGAGGGATCAGACGTATCGGCAATCAACGCTTCGTTGACTGGAGATTCTGAACTCGTTGCTCTGAGCTCTTCCTCAACCAAGTGATTTACCACGTTCATAGCTTCTTTGGTATCTTACATCGCTTGCTCAGCTGCAGTCTCACCTTCATTAGCGGATCCATCATCTAGTGCTTCGACAAACGGAAAATTTAATTCCCCTGAGAGACAAATCAGAAGGACCAATCTTGACCTTCATCATCTTGAGCAGTCAGAGCCTTTGATAGGATCAGTGATCTAAGTTTGATTGATTAGAGAGTATCGCAGCAGAATTCAAACAATGAATTAGATAATTCACAAGAACATAATTGATATTCAATGTAAGAGTAAACGGTTATAGAGAGAGAGAATTCTGCGAATAGAATATTTCATTCATATGCTTTCGTGGTGGCAAAATGTCACATGTACAATTAGGTCAACATCTCTTATATAGGAGATGTGACGTCTGCTGATGTCACTTGATAGTGACATCTAACAGATTTATTCAAACTACTGAATGTTAACACAACTACTGAAGATGTCTGACAGCTGACATCTTCTTACAAAAATACCAAGTGTTAACTATCACTACAACTACTGAAAAGAAAAACTACTGAAACAACAACGACTGAAGAACATGCTCTTCAGTCGTTTTACAAGTACCGAAATAAATAATAAAACTACTGAATGGAAACCATCACAACAACTGAAGAATGCTTCTTTAGCAGTTGTGACAAAATCTGAAGGCTTCAGTACTTGGACTTCTTGAACTTCAGTTATTGTCATCAGCTGAAGTCTTCAGTCTTTGTACTTCAGCTGTTGATCTTCAGTACTTTAGTCTTCAGTTGTTGATCTTCAGACTTTGGTCTTCAGCAGTTGAAGTCTTCAGTACTTTAGTCTTCTGTTGTTGATCTTCAGACTTTGTCAAACATTTGATCAAGTCTTCAGCAGTTGTTGTGATGTCTTGTGGGACTTAAAGGTTTTTTCTGATCTGGCTCATTGGTTCTTTTGGTCCAACAGCCTTTGTCTCTTTTCTTGAAGAAGCAGCTCCAATCACGTCTTTGCCTTGACGATTGAATGTAGGAGATGGGTTTCCATTTCCTGTTTTCTTGGGCTTTACACATTCATGTTTAAGATGCCCCTTTTCATCACAGGTGAAGCAGGTGACTTTGGTTTTGTCAAAACCGAAAGTCATATATTTAGTAATGACTAGATTTGTCCCGTCTTCTTGACAAACTTCTTTGCTCTTCTAACTGCACTTGTCAAGGCCCACATGATGTCCATTCTCTCCAGCTCATTCTCATCAATTTGCTCGTCATCTTCATCTGCGAGATGACAATTTCCAATCTTCTTGGCACTAAACCATCATAGGATTGTACAACTACAGCTAGAAGATCCATTTGCTCCTTTGCAACTTCCACTATGATAACCGAGATTCTCGGTCTTCAACTTCGTAGTGTTTGTCTCAGGAACTATGTATTGGGTTCGAGATGACCCTGACGTTTTGGTTCCTCAAGTAGTGGTTTGGGAAGTAGCAGATGAACTAGACACAAATGTTGTTTGTAATGGTCCTCCTGACACAGCTGGAATAGGAACTGAGTTGTAAAGTGAAGGATTATGAACATTGGACCCTTTCTTCGACTTGTACTTCATCTGTAGTTCCTCCTCCCTTAACTTCAAGATGAAGTCATTTATGTCTAATGTTGCAAGAATGTCGTTCTATCTCATATAAGACACAAATGAATCCCATTTCTTTGGCAAACCATCGGCAAAGCTTTAAACTTTATCTTCCATTGATATGGTTACACCATGAGTGTGCAGCTCACTTATTAGATGACAAAACCTATTAATAATATCATCTAAGCTGTCATTGTTGGATTCTATATGCCCAAGACACATAGAACATTGATGCGGTTAGTATGTTATAATCCAAGTCGGGTTATACCTAATAACAAGCTTTGCAATCATCGACAATTATTCAATTGATGATATGATCATGCAATTAAATAATAAGACCAAATTTAGAAAATGGGTTTTCTAAATAAGTTGCATGTGAGATGGAACAACTTATTAGGATACTTTTGTTCAAGAACATTACTTAGTGTTATTTAAGTTAGTTAGATAACATTAAGTAATAAAAGAGTGTATAAGTTATACAATTAAAAGTTAATTGTATAAACTTACAAGGGACTAATTTATAAACTGGTTTATAATGTTTTGGGGGGAACTTTGGTCTAGAGACCAATTTTCGGCCGCCCCATCCTCTCCAATGAGAGGTTTTGCTTTCTTGAAAACATATGAACCTCAATAACTAGTCTTACACTCAACTTCTCAAAGAAAAACACACATGCAATCAAAATTAGCAGCTCACTTCTCTCTCTAAAAGTTCTCGATTTCCAGCAGTTTTTTAGAGGATTTGGAGTCACTTGGTGTTCATCTCCCTAACAAGAAGAGGTGCTTGCATATTAGCTTGGGGTATACAAGCTTGAGGGGTCTTTTCTTTGGAGCCTTGGCCGAATTTTAAGCATCATACATCCCCCTTCTTGATCGATTTTGAGCTGCTGGAAGGTAGTTTTTCACAGCTCATTGTAGCTGTGATTTTATGTACATTTACATATGTTCATAGCTTGCTTATTCACATATAATGATCCTTTTGTTTTGGGTTTGTTTCATTCATATATATGTCACCATAAAAACATGAAATTTCAGCTTTATAATCATGTTTTAAAATATATATATCCGCTGCATTTTTTTGAAATTTTAAGAGGTTAAACGTGGTTTTACCTCTTCTCCAATGCCTCCCATAACTTATTAGCCTGCTTGTTCTTACAAAATTGATGAAAGATGTCTTTCGGTATTGACTGAGTCAACAGGGCATATATTTTCTTCTCAGCATTAAAAAGAATCTTTTGAGCTTCACTCATTCCACCCAAGGTTAACTTGACTCCATTAGCACTGACTAGTATTGTGTAACCAGTCTCAATAGAGGTCCATAGATTGGGATCAACTCCATTTAAGTAAATCTCAAACTGCTGTTTCCACTAAGGATATTCGTCTAACATTAACAGCTTTGGTGGTTTATTATGATTACCGATCTCATTCTCCAGAAGTAGTAAGTTCTGGATGTGTGAGTCCTGCAGGATTGGGTTTTGTCACTAAACACTTGGTTTTTCTCTCAAACTCACTTGAACTGCACTCGGATGAAAGAATAGTCTCTAAGAGTTTATAACAATATAGTAAGTAATAATAAACACCAGAAGTAATTTTCAAGGTACTTGCATATATTGCTTCTTAACTCAAATATTACAAGACTTTTACAAGCATACTGTTATGAGTTACAATGAGAAACTATATATAATACTACCTACAGCCAGATATACTTTGATACCATCTCGAATCCTCTAACTAAAGAAAATACTATAGAGCTATAGTTTAAGGTATCTTAGATAAAGGCTTTTCTGAGATATGGTAGTCAGGATATGTCCGTGACTTACCTTTTGTCACCAACTAAAGTTGGTAACTTGTACTAACATAAAAAGGTGAACATTGGAATAAAGTATGGTTAACTACATGGCCCTTTGAGAATGGCTTTGGAAGAACAAGTACTTCCAAAGCCACTTATACTTTGGAAGATGCTACTTCTTTTGAGGCTTGAGGACTTCTTCTTTTCTTCATACTTTGGAAGTTGTCTTCTGTTTTCTTCTTCTTAGACTTGATCTTCAAAAGTAAGTTCTTGACTTCGGAAGTAGAGTTTGTCTTTGGAAGTTGATATTTACATCGTCTTCGGAAGAACTTTACGTTCCATTGGAAGCTCCACACTTGGCTTCAGAAGCCTTTTATAAGTAGCACCAAAATTTGTCTAAGTGATGTGCTTTTGGTTGCACCAGCCTTCTTCTTGATCCAACAAATTCCCCCTAGGCTGATGCTACCAAAACCTCACTTGTTTCTGCTACTCAAAACCTTCAGCACCAAGGAGAGTAAATATTTGTCAGTTTCCTTGTTCTTCCTGAAGTGATGCTAAGAAGCTTGTATAGATCTTTAGTTGACAGGAACTCCAATTTTCACCCTGAATGATATGTACCCTCTGTTGTGTCCCTCTAGAAAGAGTTAGTTGATGAGAGCTATAATCATATTCCCATCTAACTATAGGTTCCAATTCAGGACCCTCCACCATCTGTTGAAAGGTTGTGCCCTTGGTGGGAGGTCTATCCTTGTCTTCCTTTCTTTTCAGCTTCAACTCTTCTTCAATCGTGGCTTTTGCAGTTTACGCATCAAGATAAAGACTGCTGAGATGATTTCTAATGTGAGCAGTAGT
This sequence comes from Flaveria trinervia, assembly GCA_025506515.1. Classification (NCBI taxonomy): domain Eukaryota; kingdom Viridiplantae; phylum Streptophyta; class Magnoliopsida; order Asterales; family Asteraceae; genus Flaveria; species Flaveria trinervia. Next base: position 61,792,017 of record CM046443.1, read on the forward strand.
TTCAGAGTTGGAGGGATTAGAGAATGGTTTCTCTACTAACTCAGCAATGTCAAACCTCCTAGAGTGTAGCAGAGAGGTGGCATTCAGCCTGTTGACTACACCATTCTCTCTTTCCACAACAAAGTTGTGAGAAGCTTCATCGAACCTCCACTGGATTATTTTCTTTCTAGGCACAAGAGACCTACTAGGAATTTTTCCTCTTTCTTTGTATCCACTAGAGTCACCAGCTTCCTTCTTAGTCTCTTATCTTCATCATTTATGAGTCTGAGTTGAGGCCTATAAGTTTCGCAGCATGGTCCAGTGTTCCTTTGGGCAGATCAAGAAATTGATCTCTTGTGAGGGAATGTGAAGATCCATCAACATAGGTTAGTTTGATAGAGTCTTCCTCACAGGAGATGTCACACAAAGTTGTGTAGTTGGTGAGCTTAGTCTTGATTGCCTTAAACTCCTTAATGGAGAGATGTTTGGAAGGCTAAGGGGATGGTTTGGAAGGTTGTTGGGTAGGATGTGGTGTAGTGGTTTTGGAAAGTGTTTTGGGTTGAAGGATGGGTAGTTTTGGTGGTTGAGGTGAGGAAGTGGGTGAGGGTAAAGGTGTCAGTTTAGGAGTGTAAGGTTTAGTTTTGATGGTGAATGGAGAGGGAATTGGTTCAGGTTAGGGTTGAGTGGTTGGTGTGAAGGTCATCTTTTGTACCTTTTTATACATCTCTCTCTTTTTGCCAAAACGAATGTCAGCTTTGATTTCACTGACAGTTCGTTGGAGTGTCCTTTCAGACATGGGACCGACCTGTCTTCTAGAGATGCTGTGAGCCCAAAGATAGTCTTTCATCCAGGCTTTCTCACCTATCTTCTTGGTTGTAGTGACCCTTGCTTCTTCTTCTTCTTCTTCTTCTTCATCTCCATCAACTTTTCTCTTGCAACTCTTTTTCTCTCTTTCTCCAATTGATCCTGCTCTTTGTTGAAGAGCCATAGGATCGTTTCATCATTATGTGGAGACAGTTCTTGAAGAGAGAAACCTTTGGAGGTTAGGAAGGCTAACCTTTCCCTCCTGAGCTGCATGTCAGCTTCCCTCAATTCCTTTTCTCTTTCTTCCTCTAAGGCCAACCGTACTACTTCCTTTTGCAACCTCATTGCCTTTTCCAGTTCCACCAACTCCTCTAATGGTAGCAGGAGTGTTTCTTCATTGGCAGCTCCAAGCTTGATGAGCTGGTCAATGATCTCTACTCTCCTTTTGTTGTTGACTGCCTCCTGGTTGGCTGTAGCTGCTTTTGTACTAGCAGCTAACAGCTTCCCAGTTGGAAGTCTTCCTTTATCTTTAGCTTTTCAATCTTCTCGTCTTCCTTAAGCTCTTCAACAGTCATTTTCTTCTTTCCTTTGTTATCTTTTGAAGAGCTTGACTTTGGTGTTCTTGGAGAGTGGATTTGGATTGTGAGAGAGGTAGAGAGGGTGTTTAAACAAGAGGTTGATCTAGAAAGTTCTCACTATTCATCTCAGATGCTAGTTCTAGAATTGCATCTGTGATGCTTAGATCCTCAGACAATGAGAATAGTCCTTCCACAACTTCCATTTCAGCATCAGAAGACTTAGGTTGTTCTTTCGAGGCTTTGACTTTAACTTGGAAGTTTGAGGGGGTTCTGTCACAACTATTTTAGTTGTTGGGCCATCAGTCCTCATTTCCCCTTTGAATTGAATATCATGTTCCATTTGGACCTTAGGTTGACCAACTTCTTCCATAGTGGTAGAAGATGCACTTAGCCTCTGAAGCTCTTCAGCTCCAAAATACATCATTGCTGCATTAGGGCTAGGCTGATCAACACAGAATCTCATAGAAACTTCGAAAAGAGTTTGTAGAGATCTCTGAGCATCCTTGAGTCAATTTGCAGTACAACTTGGGATGGCTCAGAGAAAGTTGTAATGGGAGCCGAATATTTGGAAGTTAATGTTTGGCTCTGTGGTTCCTCAGATTTTTGTTTCTAAACACTCTCCCCCTTTTTGGTAGCATCATCTTGAGAGCAAGATGAGCTGGAGGAAGAGGTCAAGGAGACCTGAATAGGTACATGTCTAACAGATCTCTCAATCTATTTCTCAGCTAGTTGAGCCTTGAGAGTGTCAATCTCAAGTTGCTGAGTGGCAGACCTTTCTTCTAAAGTCCTAATCTTGGATTCAAGGTTTGAGACTTTAGATAGTAGATCTTGAATGAGGAGTTGCATACTTCCCTCATCTTCTTTTGAAGAATCACGAGGAGATCAGGTAACATACCGAGTATGTTCAACCTCATCACCAGATGTGGCTTCTTGGCACCCTGGTTTCCCCTGCTTAATGATGTCTCATTTAGAGTCATCAAAAGTAATGGTTCTCGTAGATTCAGTCTCAAAATGTTACCACTGTCCATAAGGTCCATTGAGGCACCTTTTGTAGTGGCAGCTGAATTTGCATGAGTCCCCACCACATCAGTGGGACTCATCTTAGTAATGGTTTGCTGATGGGGGCTAGACATAAGAGATCTCTCTAGGCTCTGTTGATCTTGTAGAAGGTGTTGTAGATCAACTTCATTGCCATGGAAGGACGTAATCTCTTCATCAGTTTTGAAGAGATGGTTAGTGAAGGATAAGGAGGTAAACCTACTGACTCAGGACCTTGGTCAATGTCTACAGGCATTGAGCCTCTAGTGGGGTTGTCCCTTGTTGGCTGCTCAAAGGAGTGTAAATACTCACCCTTTTGGATTTCAGATTGGGTAGTGGCTCATGGGTTTGAGACTAAGGAGACTCAAGACCCATATTGAGGTTAATGGTGAAGGATGGTGAGACCTCAAGCTAAGTGGGAGCCCAATGTTCCACTCTAGTCTTTTTGGATGTGTTAGGATCACCAATCTACGTTTGATTGATTAGAGAGTATAGCAGCGGAAATCAAACAATGAATTAGCTAATTCACAAGAACACAAAAGATATTCAAGGTAAGAACAAACAGTTATAGACAGAGAGAATTCTACAAATATATTTCATTCAATATTCGCTTTCGTGGTAACAGAATGTCACGCATACAATTAGGTCAACATCTCTTCTATATAGGAGATGTGACGTCTGCTGATGTCACTTGATAGTGACATCTAACAGAATTTATTCAAACTACTGATAGTTAACACAACTACTGAAGATGTCAAATAGCTGACATCTTCTTACAAAAATGCTAAGTGTTAACTATTACTACAACTACTGAAAAGAAACTACTGAAACTACAACGACTGAAGAACGCTCTTCAGTCATTTTACAAATACTGAAACAAAAAGAAAACTACTGAAAGGAAACCATCACAACAACTAAAAAATGCTTCTTCAGCTGTTGTAACAAACTCTGAAGGCTTCAGTACTTGTACTTGAACTTCAGTGTTGTCATCAGCTAATGTCTTCAGTCTTTGTACTTCAGCTGTTGATCTTTAGTACTTTGTTCTTTAGCTGTTGATATTCAGACTTTGGTCTTCAGCTTTTGAAGTCTTCAGTACTTTAGTTCTTCAGTTGTTGAAATCTTCAGACTTTGTCAAACAGCTGATCAAGTCTTTAGCAGTTGTTGTGATGTTTGTGGGACTTAGAGGTTTTTCTGATCTGGCTCATTGGTTCTTTTGGTCCACAAACTCCCCCTGAACCAATGCAGCCAAAACCTCTAAACTTATTGAAGATGTCCCACTTATTATGGCAGAAGGATTGGTCTTTTTGTCTTCTAGATCAGCTCAGAAGTGACCCTTTTAAGCACAGGCCTGGGAAGAAGTCTAATGATCTGTTTGGCAAAGTATGAATGGGACTCTGTCTTGGGGAAATGGACACAGAGTTGTTACCCATCCATGAGATCTACTTCCCACTATGAGTCGGTATGACTCTCTTGTGTAGGCCTCAAGGAAGGTAATTTGTTCCTCCATGGTCAGCTCTTCAGCACCTCCTTCAAATAATGATTCAGGCCCATAGTACTCAGATAGGTATTTGACCTGTTTCCCATTCTTTAGCTCCACAGTTGTTATTATTCTATGAGCAAATTCATCAGGGTGATTACCCTCTAGAAACAGCTAGAGCTCATTCTTTCTGACTTCTTCAAGCCTCTTATAAACTAACCCCTTTTTCACCATTTTATTTTCAAGCATCTTCTGTGGGGTTGGTTAGCTTTATAAGCTTTCTTGAAGTCTTCTAGGATTTCCCAGGGTGATACTACAAAGACCAGGGAGATCATTCATACAATCTTTTTCACCTGGCCAATGTACCTCTGTGGAATGTTTTTCTTGTGAATCCTGTGAGACCCTGGGATCAGGCCAAATCCTTACTCTCTCCTTTGATATTGAAATGTATGCTTAAGAGTGTATAATCTGAGAGCTTGCTTCTTCATGTTGATGATAGAAGATATGGCTGCATATGCTTTGTCAACCCTCCTCAACAATTCCTCATCGTGTTGTTTGTGAAGTTCTTCTTCTTCTAGCTTCACTTTCACAATTTGTCTTTGGGTTTCAGGAGTAATTGTTGGGGAGTGACTTGTGGCCTTCGACAACTGTATAACAGTTGAGAGTGGCAGCCTATCTTCATCATCATCTTCTTCATCATCTTCTAGCCTCAATACCTTCTCTTCTTCTTCTGGGGTACATCATCGGCTATTGGTTTTGAGGGTAAGGGAGTTGGTTTGGTGGGTTGTTGTTTTGGTGGTTTAGGTGTAGGAATGTTGACAGGCTGTTCTAGCATTTTGGAAGTGAGTGTGGCTTTAGATTGCTTGGCTAGTCAGTCCTGCTCCCAGCACCAGCTTCATTTAAAGCTTCAATAACTAATCCTTAGTGTATACTTCAGACGAACAGATCTTGGTGGTTATTGCCAAGATGCTGTCCCTGGACCAAGCCTTGATTTCGATCATTGATCTTCCAAGATATTTTGCTATAAATCTGATCATGATCTCCAGCCTTCTCTTTCTAACACATCATAACTTGCCCATCTGTTTTGGATTTCTTCAATCTCTAATCTTCTGATCTCAGAGTCAAGTTTGTCAGTGTCATGGCCTTGCCTAAACAACTGATCAATGATGTTATCCATTGAGCTGCTATGTTCGCAACAGCCTCTTTTACCATCAGCTCCAAGGCAGTCTCCTTCTCATTCTTTCTTTTCTTCGATTTCTCCATGTCAGCTTCCTTCCCCTTCTCTTTTTCAATCTCCGCAACCAACTCCTTCTCTTTTTCCACTACTGTCACTTCTGTTTCTTTCTCTTTCTCTTTCCCCTCTGCACTCCTCTTTCTTTTTGCTTTCACTGACTGAATCTCCCCCTTTTTGGTTGCATTGGTTGCAAGGGTTTGATTGTCAAAAAGCTTTTTGCCCACAACTTCCTCTATTAAGGGTTGTATTACTAAGGAAAGCCTCTCATCAAGGCTTTGATCACTATATCAGCGATTATAGGTGTAATGAGAGGTAGGGAATTTTGGAAGATAGCAGCGATTTTCTCAGGGGGGTTCTGTTCCTAAGAAATAGTGCCAGAAGCAGAGGCAGGTGGCTGAGAATTTGGGAGTGGCTCTGTGTTTAGGAGACCTTCAGATGAAGGTGCCATCTGTGGGGTTGAGAGGCAGATGGTCTTTGATCCGCAGAAGTTTTGGCAAGCAGCTCTTTGAGTCTGTTCACCTCCTCTTCCAGGATGGTGTTTTCGGCTAATACATCGTAAAAGAAGCCCAGGTCATCATCAGTGGGTACTGAATCACCTGACCTCCTGATAGAATCAGGATGAACATGCACTGAGTGTAGATCAGTTGTAGCATGTGCCCCTTTGTCTTGGAACTGGGGACTTCCTGCCTCAGGACTATGTCCGTCATCAGCAGTTGCCTCTGGTAAGGTCTTAGTAATGGTACCAACTACATCCTGATCATATGCTGAAGCAAGAGGATAAGTGGCAGCCTTACCAGAAGTTCCAATCTCTTTGTCTACACTAGGAAAGGAACATATAACCCCTATGCTATGGGTTCTCAGATGCACTTTGTCCTCCCCTCAATGGTAGAGGTACCCAGTTGTAATTGGTATCTGGGAGGGGGTGAGGAGTGCAATTGAGTCAGCACTTGTGCAACAAGTAATGTAGGACTTTGGGGGGCGGTTGCGGGGGTGATTGGGGTAGAAGCAGATTACACCGGGGTGAATGTGTTCAATGGCAATCTCCTCAAGTGAGGAAGATCCCAGATGTGTGGGTACCCCTTGTGTGGTGGCTGTAGGCTCCTTTGAGAGGAATCCTGAGCGGCTATGGCTGGAAGAGTCCTTATATCCACTAGGGGTTATAACCAGTGGTATAGCCTGCGTTATGTTGCAGGGGCATCCTCAGGGACTCATTCCCTGAGTAGCCTTTTTGGTTCTTTTTAGGGGGTTTGGTGGGGAATTTGATTTGGAGGTGGTGGGTGGGGTTCCAGCTGCGTGGGTTTGCGCAGCTTGGCAGCCAGTTTGAGTGATTGGTCAGAGTTGTGCCGGGAGTATACTTCAGGCAAAACAGCCATAGCAGGGACTCCCAGGCCAACAAGTCCCTCAGCTTGAAGCTGGTTTGTAATTATGGCCATTATGAACCGCGGATATAATATCCAACGGTTAGCAGTTTGTTTTGTGCCATATCCTTGAGCTCTGAAAATATTATTTCTGAAAAATTTAAAGCTGTTGCTCAAGAATGGAGTACATTACCTGCTGCCACTTTGTAGACATTTGATCCCAAGACGAAGTCTTAGGAGCCAAACAGACATTTACCATGTGAAAGATTAGACGTTCAGCATCATGGAAATGTTTCTTCAGTATGGTGGAGGCACTAAGGTTCCCTGATATCCATGGTGGGCAAAGGATAAATCAGTTGTGCCCTTTGGATATCCAGCAGGAGAAGTGGCATCATCCAGGTGTAGAGTTTGACGAATATATCGGGAGTGATGACCACTTCGTGGTTGTTGACGACCGACCGGAGAGACGCTGTGTTGTTCTCCCCAGTGGTGAGGGACGTTCATCCAAAACTGGTTAAGGGATTCGGCATGAAGGATTGGATTGAGAAGAAAGGCCGTTTTGTAGGGTGATGGACCATAAGATCAATAGCATTATCGAACTTAGCCCAGAATGGCGATTTGTGAGGTAAGCTACACAGTTGTGTCGCGGTTTGAGTTGCATGGACGCCATTTAGGAGAGAGAAGTTTTGGAGAGAGTGAACGTTAGGTTTGAAGAAGATGAAGCTCTGAAGGATTAGGTCAGGGATATTTATAGGGTACGGGTTAGAAAACGACTGAAGGATTTGGTGTTAGTCATCAGTAGTTTTAAACGACTGTTGACATGGTATTACCCTTTCAGACGTTGAAACAGCTGAAGTCGTGGTTTTAGGCATCAGTAGTTAGAAAACTACTGAAAGCCATGGTTTTGACTTCAGATGATGAAACAACTGAGGACTTGGTGTTTGTCATCAGTAGTTGTGAAACTACTGAAGACAGTGGTTTTGTCATCAGTTGTTGTAAACAGCTGAAGACTTGGTGTTAGTCATCAGTAGTTATAAAACTACTGAAGACATGGTTTTGCTTCAGTTGTTTAGAATGAAACACAGTTGTAGAAACAACTGAAGAGAAAGTTCTCTTCAGTAGTTTTCGTCAATTCAATCATAGCCTTTCAGCTGTTTCATACTGTCCTCAACACTTACTCATCAGACTTTGCATCTGCTTTTCAGGTGTTTCATAGGACGTCAGTACTTATCTGTTTGTACTGATTTCAGTAGTTGTAACTACATCAGTAGTTGTAACTACATCAGTAGTTGGAACAGATAAAGTACTTCAGTACTTGTGAGGCATTTAGCCGTCAGTAGTTATAAAACTACTGAAGGTGAAAGGACTCATCAGTACTTATATGTGACATGGTTACAATGATCACCAGTATTATTACTGAAATCATCAGTAGTTGTCACTTATTCTAGCTGCAGCATACCAAGCCTTAACACAAGGTTTTGGAAAGTAGAACTATCCAAAGGCTTAGTAAAAATATCTGCAAGCTCATCAGCACTAGGCACAAACTTAGGATCAATCAGACCTTTTTAAAACAATCCCGAATAAAGTGATGTCTGATCTCTATATGTTTGGTCCTAGAGTGCTGGACTGGATTTTGACAATACACAGAGCTGAAGCACTATCCATTAATAATGGAGTCTTAGTCTCTGTAATGCCATAATCCAGAAGTTGGTTCTGAAGCCAGAGTACCTTGAGAAGTGCAACTTGCAGCAGCAATGTACTCGGCCTCAGCAGTTGATGTAGCAACAGATGTTTGTTTCTTACTCTCCAAGAAATCAAACAGTTGCCTAGGAATTGACAACCACCAGAAGTTGACTTTCTAGTTAACTTGCACCCTGCATAGTCACTATCTGAAAAAGCAACTAATTTGCAAGAGTGTCCAGTGGAATACCATAAACCCAGAGATTGTGTACCTTGCAAATATCTAAGATTCTCTTGACTGCAATCAAATGAGACTCTTTAGGAGCAACCTGAAATCTAGCACAAACACATGTAGCAAACATAATATCTGGTCTAGAAGCTGTTAAATACATCAAGGACCAATCATACATCTGTAAAGTGTTTCATCAACAGCTTTACTTTCTGATCAGCATCCAGTTGTGTGGTGTTGCACATGGGAGTAGAACAGGGCTTACAGTTTTGTAAATCAACTTATTCAAAAGATCTTTTGTATATTTTGACTGATGAATAAAGGTTCCATCAGCCTTTTGTTTAATTTGCAAGCCTAGAAAGAACTGTAATTCTCCCATTGCACTCATTTCAAACCTCTTTTTCATTAATGTTGTAAAATCATCACACAACTGGGGATCAGAGGATGCAAAAATGATATCATCAACATAAATGAACAAGTAGCTTATGCTGATCCACCTTCTTAATAAACAAAGTTTTATCAATGGAGCCTCTGGTGAAATTATTCTTAAGAAGAAAAGTAGAAAGTGTCTCATACCAGGCTCTAGGAGCTTGTTTCAACCCATAAGAGCCTTATCAAGTTTATACACCCATTCAGGATGTTTATTATCCTCAAAGCCTGGTGGTTGACACATAGACTTCTTCCTTTATTTTACCATATAAAAATGCACTTTTGACATCCATTTGAAAAACTTTAAGATTGTGGAATGCAGCATAGGCTAAAACAATCTGATTGCCTCTAGTCTGGCTACAGGGGCAAAGGTTTCATCATAGTCAATACCTTCTTCTTGTGAAAACCCCTGTACAACCAGTCTAGCCTTGTTCTTAACAATAAGCCCATTTTCATCAGTTTTATTCCTAAACACCCATTTAGTGCCTATTGCACACTTACCTGGGGGAAGAGGAACCAGTTCCCACACTTGCTGTTTCTTGAACTGAAGTAGCTCAAGCTGCATAGCTTCAACCCATCCATTGTCTCTCAAAGTAACATGGTAGTTCTTTGGCTCTAGCTGACTGATGAAGAGAGCATAGAAGCAGAAGTTAGACAATTGACTTCTTGTAAAAACACCAGCATTGATATCACCAATAATCTGAGACATGGGGTGATTCTTCAGTTCTTGATAAACAATGAGATCTGTGCAAGTGTTTGTAGACCTTCAGCAGCAGCAGATGTTGATGCAGACTCTTGAAACCAAGAATTAGATGGTAACTCAAAAGATGTAGAGGAACAGAGATCTCATCAGCATTTGTGTGGATGGAACTGCTGAAGCTACAGGAACATCAAATTTAGCAGACACAGGCAGTTGGTCGCTAAACTTGAATAGGTGAGTATTGATATTATCATCATCATCATCAATACCACCAGGTGGAAGACATGCTGCAGAAGATGATTATCCACAGGATCTGCAACAGCTGGAGGTTGATAAGGAACATATTGCAGTATGTCCAAATCAAACAACTCCACAGGGTTTTGTGGAATCTTGTCCAAAGGAGATTCATTAAACTTCACATGCAAAGTCTCTTCAACTATCTTTGTTCTGTAGTTGAAGACTCTGTATGCCTTGCAAGTAGATGAATAACCAACAAATACCCTGCATCCACCTTAGGATCAAATTTATGGAGTTGATCCTTTATGTTGAGAATAAAACAGGGACACCCAAATGCTTTGAAAAATGAAATTAGAGGAGCCAAGTGATGGAGAACTTCATATGGAGTCTTCATCAACCTCTGATTTACTAAGACTCTATTCTGCACATAGCAAGCTGTGTTAACAGCTTCAGCCCAAAAGGTCAGTGGCAAACCAGAGTCAGCCAGCATGGACCTTGCAGCTTCAATTAGGGTCCTGTTCTTTCTCTCCACTACCCCATTTTGTTCTGGAGTCCTTGGTATGCTAAACTGCCTTTTGATTCCCTTTGAAAGATAGAAGTCATCAAGTGTATGGTTTTGAATTCAGTCCATTGTCAATACATAACTGGAAGGGAATACTGCTTCTCAATATACAACACAAAGTGAATAATCTTCTGAGCAACCTCATCCTTTGAATGTAGAAAGAAAGTCCATACAAATCTGGAGTAATCATCCACAATTACCAGACAGTATTTCTTCTTTGCCATGCTCATTACTCTCACAGGACCAAATAGATCCATATGCAGTAATTGCAAGCAGGCAGTGGACTTAGGCTCTTCAATAGGAGGGAATGAGACTTTGTGCTTTTTCCTTTTAAACAAGCAGTGCAGGTTTCATCACAGTTGAACTCCTTTATTGGTAAGCCTCTAACTAAACTATTGTGGATAAGCTGATTCATGTTTTTGAAATTAACATGACCCAGCCTTCTGTGCCACAGTTTAGATTCTTGAGAAGAGGCTTTGGAAAATAGGCAAGGATTGCCTCTGAGATCTATTTCTTGGAAAGATCTAAGGCATACACTCTTCCTGTCCTGTTGGCTCTCAGGAGAGTGTGATCATCCAACACCTTATCAATCAAATGCAGAACTTTGGATGACAGAATCCTACAGTTCTGACTGGTGAAAAGAGCAACATGGCCTTTATCACACATTTGACTGACACTCAAGAGATTGTACTTGAGATTTTCCACATGATTAACATCATCAAACTTGATTTCTCCATTGGAGACAAAGCCATTTCCAATGATGTAACCCCTAGCATCATTGCCAAAAGAAACAAACCCTTCTTTCCTTGAGAGTAGTCATGAAGAAGAGAGTTGTTCCCAGTCATGTGCATAGATCCCCCACTGTCTACATACCAGATGCTACTTTGGCATGTTGGAGAACCCTGCAATAATAAACAATCAGTTAGTTTTGGAGAACCAAACCTTTTTGGTTTTGGGCCTGGTCTCATCAACAGATGGTAAACTAACAGGTTTATTAGAAACAACAGCCTGAGAGGAAGAAGATGGTGAAGAAGAGGAATCCTTTGGCTTGGATCTCCTTTTCTGTGGTTTCAACATAGGAGCATCTAATTGGTTAACTCTTCCCAATAGATGTTGAACCATCATAACCAGCTGTGTCTGTCTGATTTTGTGATAAAGCTTTTAGCTCATCAGACACATTGCTAGTGGAGTTTGATAAGTTCCTATGTTGCACCTTCTTCTTCTGAGCAATCTCAGCTGTTACCTGTTTAACCCCTTCCTTTTTGGATTTCTTTGAGGACTTAAGGGTTACAGGATTTGATGTTGCTCTTACAAATGTGGTCTCAAACTCAGTTTTCATTTTTACCATTTTTTCTTTAATATCTTCTTTATGTTTGAGTTTGGAACCTCTTTTGTACCAGCAATCATCTGTAAGATGATTGAACAAACCACATACTTCACATGGTTTCTTCTTCATCTTAGGTTGATCATCAACTAAAGAGGATGAAGCAACTAAAGACTTGCTCTTCAGTGCTTTGGAAGCATTGTTTGCTTTCTTGACTTCCTCTTTAGTAGTCTTCAAACTCTTTCTACTGATAGTTTTCTTCTTTTCAGTACTGGCAGTAGTTGGAGTTTGAACTTCAGGTGTTAAATCCTGCTCTCTAGTCCTTTCAGGACTTTCAGAATTAACTCCTGAGTTGATCAACTCATTGATCATGTGAGTGTCAGCATTGGAACCATCAACATCAGCTGATAGGTTCTGAGAGGGCTTGATGCTGACTTCTACTTCTGATTGTGCTGTATCAGAAAGTAGATCACATGATGAGATGGATTGGTTATTACTCTCACCATCAGATTCTACCTCTGCTCTGGGAGTAAAATCTGTAGGTGGAGCAGTGTGATTGTAACCAATGCCAAACTTCACATTGGAAGCAGATTGCTTACTAAGAAGCATTTCAAAACCTTGCATGATTGTACCCATCTATCACACTCTACCTGGGTAACTGCAAGGGTTCTTTGAGATCTTTATACTTCTCTAGAAGTATCTCTTCCTAGCCTTATCATCAGTTATTTGGCATTTAAGTTTGTAAATCTCATCATTCTTATCATTAAGCACAGACTCAAATTCAGCTTTGCTTTTGAAAATTATTTGTTCTAGCTCAATGTTCTTGTTGATTAAAGCTACATTTGCTTCTCTAATAGATGCAAATGCTGCTATGCATGTTTCAGAACATAATTTGGCTTTTGCCTCAGAGGATACCTGTGATACCTTTGGTGTAGAGGCATTAGTGGATGAAGTATCAGCAGAATCCAAAGCCATAAGAGCTAGATTTCCAAAGGGACTTTCACCACCATGTTGACCAGCACCTGAGAACAGTTGTTCATGACCAGACAAGTCATCTGGTAACTGCTCCAGTCAACAACTCCTGGGGTGAAGAAGCTGTGTTGTTGAGGTTGAGTTTGTTGATGAGATTGGGAAGGTTGTGGTTCAGGCAATGCTTGTGGTTGTTGTGCAATTGGAGCTTGAACAGGATTTGGTTGAGGCATATAATAATAGGGATAAGGATATGACATTTGACCCTGGGGAACAAAGTATGCAGGAGATCTAGGATGTGAATGATGACCGAAAACAGCAGGATGTTGCCCTCTGTTTTGTGGACTAGTACTAGGAAAAGTCAAAAAGGGTGCAGAAGAGTTAGATCCAGTTGATCTACAACTCTTGCAAAGTGTCCCAGCCTTTGGCATTTGTGACACCTCAACTTACTCTTGTCAAAACCAACTTTGGTTTTGCCAGAGAGTCCAGGAAATTTCCTGCCAGTTCTCTTATAGAACTTCTGAGATCTGATATTAATCAATGCCATTTGGCTCAGAATATCCATCTCTTCTAGATCATCATCAGCTATTCCTTTCAGATCATCCATAATGAAGCATAAATTGTCACTATTACTGCCAGAATGACTCTCAATACCAACAAATGCATGATCAGAACTATTTGAAGAGAAATCAATATATTCATCATAATTGTTTTCAGATGCAGCATATTTTGACTCATGACCAACCAAGGCAGTATTCCCTGGTACAAAGTCATCAGTGAGCTTTCCTGATGAGGACAGTTTCCTCTTCTGCTCTATCTCTCTTTCGAATGTAAGCAGTTTCCCATGAAGTTGGGTGAGAGATAGGCTATCCAGATTTGCACTGGAGCGTAGGACAATAGTGTATGTGTCCCATCTCTCAGGCAGTGATCTGAGGAACTGTTATTCATCTGGCTATTGGTGTATTCCTGTTTCACCATTTTCAGCTCAGAGATCAAGCAGGAAAAACGCTCAAACTGTTGAGTCAGTGTCTCACCCTTTCTATGAGAGAATGTCTCATATTGTTGGGCAAGGATTTCTCTTGTGTTTGCTAAGACCTCATCTGTGCCACCGAATTGTTCCTTCAGGGCATTCCAAAGATCATGAGCAGTTTCATGATGCATAAGCCCTGAATAGATTTCATTAGGCAGTGCCATGGCCAGAATTCCATGGGCTTTAGCATCAATCTCAAACAGTTTCCATCTTCATCAGAGTATTGTTCCTTCTTCTTCGGAACCATTTGATTGGTTTCCGGATTGTTCACCATAGGCTTATGTGGTCCATGTACCACAGATGTCCAACAACCTGAACTGTTAACAGACAGGTGATGAAGCATTCTTCGTTGCCATATGTTATACTCGGTCCTAACCAGCATCGGAGGCTTGGTTGAGGAATCGGTATTGTGAGGATCATTAGAAGGAGTAGTCATCTCAGATTCAATCAAATTCAATTAAGTTATAACAAATTTTGAACAAAACACAACAACCAATTGAACCAAGAGAGATCTCAAAATAAATGAACGAAGGCGACAGAAATTCAATAATCTATAACCAGTTCTTGCGAATATGCTAATTCAATCAAACACAGATATCAATTAGCAGTTTCAATGATCATTGTTAGATCGATCAATGATTAACCTGCTCAGATACCACTTGTTAGGATCAGTGATCTATGTTTGATTGATTAGAGAGTATAGCAGCGGAATTCTAACAATGAATTAGCCAATTCACAAGAACGAAACAATATTCAATGAAGAACGAAGACGGTTATAGAAAGAGAAAATTCTGCGAATATATTTCATTCAATATTCGCTTTCGTGGTAACGAATGTCACAATTACAATTAGGTCGACACCTCTTATATAAGAGATGTGACGTCTGCTGATGTCACTTGATAGTGACATCTAACAGAATTATTTCAACTGAAACACAACTAGAAGATGTCAAAACAGCTGACATCTCCTTACAAAAATACTAAGTGTTATCAGTTATTATAACTACTGAAAAACATAAAACTACTGAAACTACAACGACTGAAGAACAAGCTCTTCATTCGTTTTACAAAACTACTAAAGTAAAAAATAAAACACTGATATCACAACTACTGAAGAAGTACTCTTCAGTTGTTGTGACAAACTACTGAAGAAACTCTTCAGCTGTTGTACAAACTACTGAAACTTCAGTACTTGATCTTCAGACTTGACTTCAGATGTTTCATCAGCTGATGACTTCAGTAGATATCATCAGCTGATGTCTTCAGTCTTTGTCTTCAGACGTTGTACACCAGTTGTTGATCTTCAGCACTTGTAGACTCTTCAGCTGTGTACTTCAGTACTTTGGTCTTCAGCTTCAGCACTTGTGTTCTCAGCTGTTCAGCTTCAGCACTTGTGTTCTTCAGCTGTTCAGCTTCAGCACTTGTGTCTTCAGCTGTTCAGCTTCAGCACTTGTGTTCTTCAGCTGTTGAACTTACACTTTAGTCTTCAGCTGTTGAAGTCTTCAGCACTTGATCTTCACCTGTTGAGTTTTGAGCACTTGTCGAACTGCTGATGAAGCCTTCAGCAGTTCTGTGATATTATGTGGGACTTAGAGGTTTTCTGATCTTGGCTCATTGGTTCTTTGGTCCACACGAACTTTGTCCAGAAGGTGATTTGTGAGTAGGCAACACAGTTATGGCGTGGTTTGAGCTGCATGGTCGCCATTAATGAGAGAGAAGTTTTGGAGTTTTGAACGTTAGGTTGGAGAGGATGAAGCACTGAAGGCTTAGGTATTGGGTATTTATAGGGAGGGTTAGAAAACGACTGAAGGGTTTGTGTTAATCATCCGTAGTTTTAAACGATTGATGACGTGGGATTACCCTTTCAGATGTTGAAACAACTGAAGACTGGTTTAGTCATCAATAGTTGTGAAACTACTAAAGACCTTGGTTTTGTCATCAGTTGTTGTAAACAGTTGATGACTTGGTTTTAGTCATCAGTAATTGTGAAACTACTGAAGACATGGTTTGTCATCAGTTGTTGTAAAGTGATGACTTGGTTTTAGTCATCTGTAGTTGTGAAACTACTGAAGACATGGTTTGGTCATCAGTTGTCAGGATGAAACAGCAGTTGTGAGAAACAACTGAAGAGAAAGTTCTCATCAGTAGTTTTCGTCAATTCATAGCCTTTCAACTGTTTATACTATCCTCAACACTTACTCATTAGCCTTTTAGCTGTTTTTAGTTGTTTCATAGGACATCAGTACTTATTCTGTTTTTACTGACATCAGTAGTTATAACACATTAGTAGTTGTAACTTTATCAGTTGTTTTAACAAAATCAGTACTATATGTGATATGGTACTAATGATCATCAGTACTTATATACTGAGATCATCAGTAGTTATCACTTATTCTAGCTGCAACATACCAAGCCGTAACACTAGGTTTTGGAAAGTTGAACTATCCAAAGGCTTAGTAAAAATGTCTGCAAGCTCATCAGCACTAGCACAAACTTAGGATCAATCAGACCTTTTTCAAAACAATCCCTAATAAAATGATGTATGATCTCTATATGTTTGGTCTAGAGTGCTGGACTGGATTTTGGCAATGCACAGAGCTGAAGCACTATCCATTAATAATGGAGTCTTAGTCTCTGTAATGCCATAATCCAAAAGATGGTTCTGAAGCCAGAGTACCTGAGAAGTAGAACTTGCAGCTGCAATGTATTCTGCTTCAGCAGTGGATGTAGCAACAGATGTTTGTTTCTTACTCTGCCAAGAAATCAAACAGTTGCCTAGGAATTGACATCCACCAAAAGTTGACTTTCTAGTTAACTTGCACCTTGCATAGTCACTATCTGAAAAAGCAACTTATTTGCAAGAGTGTCCAGTGGAATACCATAAACCTAGAGATTATGTACCTTGCAAATATCTAAAGATCCTCTTGACTGCAATCAAATAAGACTCTTTAGGAGCAGTCTGAAATCTAGGGGTAGAGGAACTAGTTCCCACACTTGCTGTTTCTTGAACTGAAGTAGCTCAAGCTGCATGGCTTTAACCCATCCATTGTCTCTTAAAGCAATATGATAGTTCTTTGGCTCTAGCTGACGGATGAAGAGAGCATAGAAGCAGAAGTTAGACCAATTGACTTCTTGTTGAAACTCTAGCATGATATCACCAATGATTTGAGACATTGGGTGATTCTTTAGCTCTTGATAAACAATGATATCTGTGCAAGTGTTGTAGAACCTTCAGTAGCAGCGGATGCTGATGCAGACTCTTGAAACAAAGAATTTGATGGTAACTCATAAGATGTAGAGGAATCAGAAATCTCATCAGCATTTGTTGTGGATGGAACTGCTGAAGCTACAGGAACATCAAGTTCAGCAGACTCAGGCAGTTGGTTACTAAACTTGAATAGGTGAGTATTGATATTATCATCATCATTATCAATACCACCAGGTGGAAGACATGCTGCAGAAGATGATTTATCCACATGGTGTGCAACAACTGGAGGTTGATAAGGAACATATTGCAGTATGTCCAAATCAAACAACTCCACAGGGTTTTGTGGAATCTTGTCCATTGGAGATTCATTAAACTTCACATGCAAAGTCTCTTCAACTATCTTTGTTCTGCAGTTGAAAACTCTGTATGCTTTGCAAGTAGATGAATAACCAACAAAATACCCTGCATCCCCTTAGGATCAAATTTTTGGAGTTGATCCTTTGTGTTTAGAATAAAATAGGGACACCCAAATGCTCTGAAAAATGAAATGAGAGGAGCCAAGTGATGTAGAACTTCATATGGAGTCTTCATCAACCTCTGATTTACTAAGGCTCTATTCTGCACATAGCAAGCTGTGTTAACAGCTTCAGCCCAAAAGGTCAGTGGCAAACCAAAGTAGCCAACATACACCTTGCAGCTTCAATTAGGGTCCTTCTCTTCTCCACTACTCCATTTTGTTCTGAAGTTCTTGGGATGCTAAACTGCCTTTTGATTCCCTTTAAAAGATAAAATTCATCAAGTGTATGGTTTGAATTCAGTTCCATTGTCACTCCGTATACACTTGACTGAAAGGGAATACTGCTTCTCAATATACAACACAAAGTTGATAATCTTCTGAGCAACCTCATCCTTTGAATACAGAAAGAAAGTCCATACAAATCTGGAGTAATCATCCACAATTACCAGACAGTATTTCTTCTTTGCCATGCTCATCACTCTCACAGGACCAAATAGATCCATATGCAGTAATTGCAAGCAGGCAGTGGACTTAGGCTCTTCAATAGGAGGGAATGCGACTTCGTGATGTTTTCCTTTTAAACAAGCAGTGCAGGTTTCATCACAGTGGAACTCCTTATTGGTAAGCCTCTCACTAAACTATTGTGGATCAGCTGATTCTTGTTTTTGAAATTAACATGACCCAGCCTTCTGTGCCACAGTTTAGATTCCTGAGGAGAGGCTTTGGAAAATAGGCAAGGATGGCCTCTGATATTATTTTCTTGGAAAGATCTAAGGCATACACTCTTCCTGTCCTGTTGGCCTTAGGAGAGTGTGATCATCCAACACCTTATCAATCAAATTCAGAACTTTGGATGACAGAATCCTGTAGTTCTGACTGGTGAAAAGAGCAACATGGCCTTTATCACACATTTGACTGACACTCAAGAGATTGTACTTGAGATTTTCCACATGATTAACATCATCAAACTTGATTTCTCCATTGGAGACAAAGCCTTTTCCAATGATGTAACCCTTAGCATCATTGCCAAAAGAAACAACCCTTTCTTTCCTGAGAGTAGTCATGAAGAAGAGAGTGGTTCCATGTCATATGCATAGATCCCCCACTGTCTACATACCAGATGCTACTTTGGCATGTTGAAGAACCCTGCAATCATAAACAATTAGTTAGTTTTTGAGACCCAAACCTTTTTGGTTTTGGGTCTATTCACATCAACAGATGGTAAACTAATAGACTTGCTATGAATAACAGTCTGAGGGGATGGAGATGGTGAAGAAGAAGGTTCCTTTGGCATGGATTTTCTTCTGTGTGGTTTCAACACAGGAGCATCTAATTGGTTGACTCTCCCTAATAGATGTTGAACCATCATAACAAGTTGTGTCTGATTTTGTGATAAAGCCTTCAACTCATCAGACACATTAGTGCTTGAGTTTGATGAGTTCCTGTGTTGTACCATCTCTCTTTAAGCAACCTCAGCTGTTACCTGTTTAACCCCTTTCTTTGTGGATTTCTTTTTGGATTTTGGGGTTACAGGTTTTGATGTTGCTGGTACAAATTTGATTTCAAACTCAGTTTTCATTTTATCCATTTTCTCTTAATGTTTTCATTATGTTTGAGTTTGGAGCCCTTTTTATACCAGCAATCATCAGTGAGATGATTGAAAAGCCACGTATTTCATATGGCTTTTTCTTCATCTTAAGTTGATCATCTGCTGAAGAGGATGAAACTACTGAAGACTTGTTCTTCAGCAGCTTGCTATCAGTACTAGCAGTTTTCTTTCTTAGTACCTGCTTTCTTGATATCTTCTTCAGTAGTAGTTTTCCACCCTTCTACTTGCAGTTTTCTTTCCTTTAGTACATGTAGTAGTTTGGGCTTGTTCTCCAGGTGTTATGACATTCTTTTTAGTACTTTCAGTACTTTGTGAAATATCACCTGGAGTGATCAACTTTGTAATCATGTGAGTGTTAGCATTTGAACCATCAACATCAGCTGATAGTTTCTGAGAGGAATTAATGCTGACTTCTACTTCTGATGGTGCTGTATCAGATAGTAGATCACATGATGAAAAGGATTGGTTATTGCTTTCACCATCAGATTCTACTTCTGCTCTGGGAGTAAAGTGTGTAGGAGGAGCAGTGTGATTATAACCAATGCCAAACTTCACATTGGAAGCAGATTGCTTACTAAGAAGCATTTCAAAACCCTTACAAGAATTTACCCATCGATCACACTCTCCCTGGGTAGATGCAAGTGTTTCTTTGAGGTCTCTGTACTTCTCTAGAAGTATCTCTTCCCTAGCCTTATCATCAGTGATTTGGCATTTAAGTTTGTAAATCTCATCATTCTTATCATTAATCACAGACTCAAATTCAGCTTTGCTTTTGGAAATTGTTTGTTCTAGCTCAATGTTCTTGTTAATTAAAGCTACATTTGCTTCTCTAATAGATGCAAATGCGGCTATGCATGTTTCAGAACATAGTTTGGCTTTTGCCTCAGAGGATACCTGTGATACCTGTGGTGTAGAGGCATTAGAGGATGAAGTATCAGCAGACTCCAAAGCCATAAGAGCTAGATTTCCAAAAGGACTGTCACCACCATGTTGACCAGCACCAGAGAACAGTTGTTCATGACCAGATAAATCATATGGTAAACTGCTCCAGTCAACAACTCCTGGGGTGAAAAAGCTTTGTTGTTGAGGTTGAGTTTGTTGATGAGATTGGGAAGGTTGAGGTTCAGGTAATGCATGTGGTTGTTGTGCAATTGGAGCTTGAACCGGATTTGGCTGAGGCAAGTAATAGCAGGGAAAAGGATATGACATTGGACCCTGGGGGACAAAGTATGCAGGAGATATAGGGTGTGATTGATGACCAGAAGCAGCAGGATGTTGCCCTCTGTTTTGTAGACTAGTGCTAGGAATAGTCACAAAGGGTGCAGAAGAGTTAGATCCAGTTGATCTACATTCTCTTGCAAAGTGTCTAAGCCTTTGGCATTTGTGACACCTCAACTTACTCTTGTCAAAACCAACTTTGGTTTTGCCAGAGAGTCCAGGAAATTTCCGGCCAGTTCTCTTATAGAACTTCTGAGATCTGATATTAACTAAGGCCATTTGGCTTAGAATATCCATCTCTTCTAAATCATCATCAGCAATTCCTTTCAGATCATCCATGATGAAGCATAGATTGTCACTATTACTGCCACAATGACTATCAATACCAACAAATGCATGATCAGAACTGTTTGAAGAGAAATCAATATGCTCATCATAATTGCTTTCAAATGCAGCATATTCTGACTCATGATCAACCAAGGCAGTGCTCCCTGGTACAAAGTCATTAGTGAGCTTTCCTGATGATGACAGTTTCCTTTTCTGCTCTATCTGTCTTTCAAATGTAAGCAGTTTCCCATGAAGTTGGGTGAGAGATAGGCTATCTAGATTTGCACTAGAGCGTAGGACAATAGTGTATGTGTCCCTTCTCTCAGGCAGTGGTCTCAGGAATCTGTTATTCATCTGGCTGTTGGTGTATTCCTGTTTCACCATTTCAGCTCAGAGATCAAACAGGAAAAACGCTCAAACTGTTGAGTCAGTGTCTCACCCTTTCTATAAGAGAATGTCTCATATTGTTGGGCGAGGATTTCTCTGTTGTTTGCTAAGACCTCATCAGTTCCACCAAATTGTTCCTTCAGTGCATTCCAGAGGTCATGAGCAGTTTCATGATGCATAAGCCCTGAATAGATTTCATTAGGCAGTGCCATGGCTAGAATTCCATGGGCTTTAGCATCAATCTCAAACAGTTTTCGATCTTCATCTGAGTATTGTTCTTCTTCTTCGGAACCATTTGATTGGTTTCTGGATTGTTCACCATAGGCTTGTGTGGTCCATGTACCACAGATGTCCAACAACCTGAACTGTTAACAGACAGGTGATGAAGCATCCTTCGTTGGCATATGTTATACTCAGTCCTAACCAGCATCGGAGGCTTGGTTGAGGAACCGGTATTGTGAGGGTCATTAGAATGAGTAGTCATCTCAGATTCAACCAACTTCAATTAAGCAATAACAGATTTAGAACAAATCACAACGAACCAAATTGAACCAAGAGAGATCTCAAAATTAATAAACGAAAGCGGCAAAAAATCAATAATCTATAATCAGTTCTTGCAAATAAGCTAATTCAATCAAACATAGATATCAAATAGCAGTTTCAATGATCAACTGTTAGATCGATCAATGATTAACCGGCTCTGATACCATTTGTTAGGATCAGCGATCTATGTTTGATTAATTAGAGAGAATAGCAGCGGAAATCAAACAATGAATTAGCTAATTCACAAGAACACAAAAGATATTCAAGGTAAGAACAAGCGGTTATAGACAGAGAGAATTCTGCAAATATATTTCATTTAATATTCTCTTTCGTGGTAACAGAATGTCACGCATACAATTAGGTCAACATCTCTTATATAGGAGATGTGACGTCTGCTGATGTCACTTGATAGTGACATCTAACAGAATTTATTCAAACTACTGATAGTTAACACAACTACTGAAGATGTCAAACAGCTGACATCTTCTTACAAAAATGCTAAGTGTTAACTATTACTACAACTACTAAAAAGAAAACTACTGAAACTACAACGACTGAAGAACATGCTCTTCAGTCATTTTACAAATACTAAAACAAAAAGAAAACTACTAAAAGGAAACCATCACAACAACTGAAGAATGCTTCTTCAGCTGTTGTAACAAACTCTAAAGGCTTCAGTACTTGTACTTGAACTTCAGCTGTTGTCATCAGCTAATGTCTTCAGTCTTTGTACTTCAGCTGTTGATCTTCAGTACTTTGTTCTTCAGCTGTTGATCTTCAGACTTTGGTCTTCAGCTTTTGAAGTCTTCAGTACTTTAGTTCTTCAGCTGTTGAAATCTTCAGACTTTGTCAAACAGCTGATCAAGTCTTCAGCAGTTGTTGTAATGTCTATGGGACTTAGAGGTTTTTCTAATCAGGCTCATTGGTTCTTTTGGTACAACAGGATGGAACAGAAGGAGTTTGTTCAATCAGAGTAGATTGAACAAGGATTCGTTTGGGGCGTCTTTGGTGGGTGATGGTGATGGGAAGAGAAGGTAAAATTGGCATTGTGGGGCAGTTGTTGGTGTGGGTTCATCACTTGTGGGGTCAACAGGGATGTCACCAAGAGCTATTTGCTTAGTCATACCTGGACGTAGAGAAGTGTACCTTCCAATAAAGTTCGTGGACACCTTCTTCAGAGTCTTGAAGATAGTAGGCCTCATTTGAGGGACAGGTAGAGTGGCTGCACAAACAAGCCGACTCTGGTCTAGCTCAGAGTTGATAATGTGCTGAAGAAATCCGGGATACATAAGGAATGTTTCCCTTTGAGATTTCTAATCAGATTGGTCAACAAAAACCTTGAGTAGTTGAAGTGGAGGCCTCTTACCATTCCATGAACTAAGCACCCTAGTTCGTATGGAATTTGGTCCCATCCCCTAGATTTATTGGACAGAAAGTGAAAGACAACGACAGGAGGAATAGTCGGGAGAAAGTAAATTGGGGAGAAAGAAAACTTTTAGGGCAGTAAAAATTGTGGTAAGAAGATGAAAGTGAATAGTCAGGATTATTTAAAAGAGGGTGAAATAGCGGTAATAGGGTTAGGATAAGGTGATGTGATGTTTTAGTGGATGAAGTGACAGGGGCGGCAAGGTTTAGTTCAGTTAAATAATCAGACATCATTAACAAAATCATTACTTTTTATAGTGTGGGGCGCAAGAGATTTCCGTTACATAGTAAAATCTCTCTTCCGAATATAAAACATTTTCGATGGTAATTTGTCTTCCAATGGCAATTGCTACTTCCCAAGGTAAGAGTTACTTTTGAGAGTAAATATTTATTTTCGAATGGAGAGGTTTTGTAAGCTTCGGAAGTAGATTTGATATGCAATCAATCGCTTCTTCCGAGACTAAAAACTCTTCCGACAAGAAAAATTATCCTTGGAGAAATTTCGCTTCGGAAGATATGTAAAATGTCTTCCGAGGGTTAATTTCTCTTCGGATGAAATTTATACCTAGAGAAAATTTTAGAGAGACATTTTGTAATAGGGCTTAGATTGTATTGACATAAGACATTACATATTAAAAAGTTTTTCAAAAGATTTAAGCTAATCAATGTTTATCATCCTAATAACAGTTATGAGATACTTAAATCTTTGTTCATCAAAAGCTTTAGTGAACAAGTCAGCATATTGTTCATTTGAATCAACTTTGATTAGCTTAATCAGATTCTTCTCATGAATATCTCTAATGACATGGTACTCGATATTAATATGCTTTGTCTTGGAGTGCTTCATCGGATTTTTAGTGATGGAGATAGCACTGTTGTTGTCAATATGGATAGGAGTACTCATAAAGTTAAATCCATAGTCTAACATCTCATTCTAAATCCACAGTAGCTGAGCACAGCAACTTGTGGTAGCAATGTATTCAGCTTTAGCAGTTGATGTAGAGACACAATATTGTTTCTTATATTGCCATGAGATGATCCTTCCACCAAGAAATTGACATCCTCCTAATGTGGATTTCTTGTCAATGTTGCAGCCACCATAGTCACTGTCAGAGTATCCATAGAGATTAAAATCATTGTTCCTAGGATACCAAAGACCTAGTTTAGGTGCTCCTTTGAGGTATCTGAGGATTCTTTTAGCAGCAACTAGGTGAGACACCTTTGGAGCAACCTGATATCTTGCACAACTACAAGTTGCAAACATGATATCAGGTCTACTAGCGTTAGATACATCAAAGAACCAATAATCGCCCTATACTGATGTTGATCAGTATCTTCCCCTTCAAGATCAGGACAAAGATTATGGTTTGTGGGTATGGGTGTCTTGAATGGCTTACAATCTTTCATTTCAAATCTTTCTAAGATGTCATTGACATACTTAGACTGATTGATGAAAAACCCTTCATTCAGTTGCTTCACCTGAATTCCAAGAAAAAAATCCATTTTCGCATGGAACTCATCTCAAACTTCTTCTTCATAATGCTTTCAAAGTCTTTGCATATTTGGTCATTTGAAGAACCAAAAATGATGTCATCAACACAGACTTGAACAAGCAAAATATCCTTACCAGACTTCCTTATGAAGAGACTCTTGTCAATGGTTCCTCTAGTGTAACCATTCTTTAGAAGAAACTGAGACAAAGTCTCATGCCACAGTCTAGGTGCTTGGTGCAGCCCATATAGCGCTTTATCCAATTTGCACACATAGTTGTGATGTTGCGGGTCTTTAAATCCTAGAGGCTGGCACACATACACTTCCCTATCTATATCCCCATCTAGAAAGGCACACTTAACATCAAATTGGTAGATGATAAAGTTCTTGGATGCAGCATAAGCAAGGAAGATCCTAACTGCCTCAAGTCTTGCAACAGGTGCAAATACATCAATATAATCAATTCCTTTCTCTTGAGTGTATCCTTGAACTACCAGTCTTTCCTTGTTCTTGATAATCAAGCCTTTTTCGTCTCTCTTGTTCTTGAAAACCCATTTAGTGACTATAGGTACTTGACTAGATGGTAGCAGACATAGGTTCCAGACCTTTTGTCTCTTGAATTGAAGCAGCTCCTCTTGCATTGATTCAACCCAGCTACTATCTTTCAAGGGATCTTCCACCTTCTTGGGTTCCATCTGGGATAAGAAGCATGAGTACAAGTAGGCATTCCCATGATGAGTCTGCCCTCTTGTTCTCACACCTTCAGAGACATCCCCAATGATGTTCTCAGTTGGATGAGTGTTGTGAATCCTTAAATGAGGAATCACTTCCAGTTGCAAAGATAAATCCAGATTAGACATATTTTACTCGGGAACAGGAACACTTTGTCTAGCTATTGTTTCAAACTCATTTAATAAGGACTGCTTGAATGAATGAGAAACATCATCAATTGTTGGCTATGAAGTAGCATTAACAGTTGCCTGTTCCTTGAAAATGCTACTTTCCTCAGCTTGGTGTTGTGCTGGATCACCTAATGAGTTTTGAGGATCAACAGGTGATTCACTGGTTGAAGCTTCACTATTCCTTGATATAGTTATACTATCAGATCTGTAAATAGTCAGAGCTTGATTTGTGACAGCTCTTGGAGAACTTGGAAGAGGTCTGGGTAGCTCAACCAGTTAATCAACATCAGCATTAGCATGAGCATCAACATCACTTTTACCGTCTATTCCACCTAAAACATTCTCACAAGATGGTTTAGAATAGTTTGGAAACAATTCTAAATCAACAATATGATCAAGGCCATTCCCCCTAACATAAGGAGTGTGCTCATTAACAACTACATTGGATGACTCCTCAAATTGTTGATTCATGATGTTGTATACTCTATTGGCTTTAGAGCTAGAAGAGTATCCAACAAAGATAGAATCATCTGACTTTTCACCAAATTTTGCCAAATTTTCCTTTGTGTTAAGTATGGTACACCTACAACCAAAGGACCTTATAAAGCCAATGAATGGTGGCCTCTTGTTCCATAACTCATCAGGGGTTTTTCCATGTGGCTTAACTACAAGAACTCTATTCTACACATAGCATGCAGTGCTAAATGCCTCTGCCCAGAACGTTAGAGGTAGTTTGGAATCAGCTAACATAGTTCGAGCAGCCTCAATAAGTGTCATGTTCCTCCTATCAGCAACACCATTTTGTTAAGGAGTTCTGGGGCACTGTATTGTCTGGCAATCCTTTTTGATTTATAGAATGAGTCAAGAACGAAGTTCTTAAACTCAATCCCTTGATCACTTCTAATAATCTTAACCTTGAGATCAATTTGATTTATATTTTAAGAATAAAAGACTTTAATGTTTTAGTAGTTTCATCTTTAGTGCTCATTATACTTGTGGGACCAAAAAGATCCATGTGTAATAAATGTAATGGAATAGTGATGGAGTTAACACTTTCGGATTTATGAGATGCCCTGTGTTGCTTCCCTTTCAGGCATGCAAGACACGTTTCTTTGCAAAAAATTCCTTTTTAGGCAAACCATGTACCAAGTTATTTTTAGCCAATTTGTTCATTGTCTTAAAATTTACATGACACATACATTTATGCCAAAGTGTTGACTCATCACTATCAGCTTTGGAAAGAAAGCATGATACTTCACCCATTAAGGAAGCATTGTTCATATAAAGCTTCTACATATCCCCTTTACTTGGAGATCTAAGAAGCACCAATTCGGAGTAATTGTCATCCCTAGTTTGAGGATAATGCACTCATGTTCTATGAAATGCATTTGATGCTTTTGATCACAAACTAAGAAACACATAACAAATTGTGTTTAAGCTATTTGACAAAGTTAACTTTGTCAACTTTTAACTTGCCGTTGGATATACTCCCTCTGCCAGAAATATATCTTCGGCCTCACTTCCAAATTGGATAGGACCTCTGTCATAATGTTGAAACTGTTAAAGGAGAGATATGTTCCTTGTCATGTGCCTGGAGCATCTGCCATCCACAATCCAGACATTGTTATTCTTGTCATATGGATGTCCCTGCACACAAGACGAGACTATTAGTTTTGATTGAAGACCCAAGCCTTGTTGGTCTTGGGTTCTTCAAAAGATAGTGACATAATTAAACCAAAGGTTAAGCATGAGGGTTCAATGGATGTCTTTGAAGAAGAGGCTTGGGCTACAGCATCTTTCTTGATCTTCCGATCCATCCTTTGGTTGATCATCGAGGATGTGCCTGTAGAAGCTTTTGCAGCATGGCATTCTTCTGAAGCTTATTTCTTTTCGTAAGAAGCCTTCACCACCTTTTCTTCTAAAGCAGTCTTCTTCTGGGATGGTTTCAAGGGAACTTTCTTGTTCTTTAGATTTTTAACAGCTTTTGCTTCCGAAGTCATTTTCCCTTTGGAAGAAGGATTTTCTTCCAAAGACAACCTAGCTTCAGAAACTAGCTTTCTCTTTTTCATCACTTGGACCATCCGATAAGGTCCAAATGAGAACCCTTCCCTGACTCCTTCCTTTCTATCATTATTTGCATAATGTGTGCTAGCAGGATTGTAATAACAATCTTTAGCCATGTGATTTTACAAACCACACATTATGCATGTAATGTTAGTCTTTTGGGAGCTTGTGGGTTGCTGTTTCTTATTCTTTTTCTCTTTGTCAGCAACCTTTTCCTTTTGTAAGACAGTAGTGCTGGTACTACACTCCTTTCCTAAATCCGAAGTACCTACCACTTGAAATCTAGCTGAGGAAAATACACCCTTTTGTTTTGGGTCAATCATTAGCTTAGACTCAGCCACCTTCTTAGCAGTTCTTCTGGCAGCTTTAGCTCTGCTTCTTCTTTTGATCTTCATTGGGAGAGGTGGATTGATTTACCTGTTCCTTCCCTGTGCTGGCCTCTATTATTTCATCATTCTTCAACTCATGTGAAGATGGGTCATCAGATGGGACCTCTTGCTCTTCAGTACCACATCTAGGTTGTCTTATAGACTCATAAGAATATGGCGGAGCAATTTCATTGGTCCCTAACCCTCCTTTGTTTTGATAATAGATTTTTGGAGTGGGAGGATGATGCAATAATATCTTGGAAGTTCTGCTCAGAAATAGCATACTTCCTAGGAGCCTCAGGAGTGACAACCTAGGCTCGAGCCTCAAACAATTTGGATATTAAATCGTTTATTTGAGTCTTGTAATTGGTATGTTCATGTTTTAATAGGGAAACAATTTTCTCTAACTCTCCAGTTTTCTTTTGGTAGTCAGATTCAACCCTTTTAAAATCAGATTTCAAAACATTTAAAGACTCAATGTCAAATTTAATTTCCATATTATAGTCCTGATATATTTTAACCTTAGCAATACAGGTAGGATTACAGAGATGTTAATATACCTTGTTATCAATCTGTTCCAGCCACGAGTGCTTGAGCAGGAGTCACATCCTCTACCATAAAGTTCCAGTCGACTTCTTGAGCCATTGCAGATATTTCAGTTGACTTTCTAGTGGGTTTTGATGTAGAGGGATGTGTGGAGGCCTATAGGGTTCCCAGCTTTGATTTGGGAGCCTTGCATTCCCTTGCAAAGTGACCAAGTTGGTTACAGTTGTAACATTTGGCCTTGGTTTCGTCAAACCCAAACTTGCTAGTAGTTGGGTTATGACGGAATCGCCTTCCAGTTTATGTAGGTTAAAAGAGCCTTCTGTTGGAAAATTCCACATACACTACATCATCTGGACTGAAGCACTCCAGATCATCAAAGTTGTATTAAAAGTCACTAGAGTCTCCACTTCCTGAGACAAAGGCACAACTGTCCTGAAAGGAACTGTGCTAAGCCTGTTAAGACCTTGGAGTCTCAGGGAAAGTGATGTAAGGTCTAGATGAGTAGGATCACTGTTAGTTGTATGTCAGGTATTGTTGAGGTTGTGGGGGTACTGAGCCTTCACCAACTATAAAGGCGTTGCTAGCAGGAAGACTCATAGGTCTGCTTGTCTAGTGGCCCCTCTTACTCTCCATCTCTAAACGGTATCCATGAAGGATGCCGTAAAGTTCAGTCATAGTAAGAGTGTTCAAGTTCTATGTCCTCTTGATAGAGACACAGTAGAATGTCCACTCATTTGGAAGAGCACTCGTGAACTTTCTTGTGAGGTCTCTAAGTTCAGGAGTGATCATCACAGACTGAAGAGAAGAAATAAGATCCATGTACCTGAAATACTGCTGGCTGAGAGACTCTCCAACAATATAGGTAAAGTTCTCGAACTGCTACTTTAGTGAGTCCTTCTTGGAGTCGTTTGAACTTGAATACATCTGAGTAAGTTCATCAAACAATTCTTTGGCAGACTTGCAATGCTCAAACCCCACCATGATGGAGTTAGGTATTGCAGTCATAAGAATAGTCATTGCATTGCTGTCAATGTCCATCTTCGTTTGGTCCTAGTCAGAATAATCTTCAACAGCCTTTTCTATCATGCACCGTTTCCACCGGGTGCTACCACCTTGGGTTTATATCGGCCGTTGACAATGGAATACCACATTTTGTTGTCTTGGTATCTAATGAAGCCTTCCATTCTTCTACTCCAAGACCTAAAGTTTTTAGGAGTAATGATGGGATCTTTAGTCATAGTTCCCATCTCTACTTCAGATTTGTTAAGGGCCATTTTGAGAGAGTTGTAAGGAGGAGTGAAAAACAGGTTGATTTGGATGGTTGGATCTCACAATCAAGAGCCTATAAAGCTCTGATACCAACTGTAGGATTGGGTTTTGTCACTAAACACTTGGTTTTTCTCTCAAATTCACTTGAACTACACTCGGATGAAAGCAAAGTCTCTAAGAGTTGATAATAATATAGCAAAATATAATAAACACACAAAGTAATTTTCAAGGTACTTGCATATATTGCTTCTCAACTCAAATATTACAAGACTTTTACAAACATACTATTATGAGTTACAATGAGAAACTATATATAATACTACCTACAGTTGGATATACTTTGATACCAGCTAGAATCCTCTAACTAAAGCAAATACTACAGAGCTATAATTTAAGGTATCTTAGATAAAGTCTTATCTGAGATATGGTAGTTAGGACATGTCCCTGACTTACCTTTTGTCACCAACTAAAGTTGGTAACTTGTACTAACATAAAAAGGTGAACAGTGGAATAAAGTATGGTCCACTACATGGCCCTTTGAGAAAACACCATGCAGTATCAGAGGTCTGCAATGGAGTGTCAGAGATCATACTTATGTCCACTCGTTCATAGTAGTGTCTTCCGAAGATTAAATGGCTTTGGAAGAACAAGTACTTCCAAAGCCACTTATACTTTGAAAAAGGCTACTTCTTCCGAGGCTTGAGGACTTCTTCTTTTCTTCATACTTCGGAAGTTGTATTCTGATTTCTTCACTTCTTAGACTTGGTCATTGGAAGTAAGTTGTTTGACTTTGGAAGTAGAGTTTGTCTTTGGAAGTTGATCTTTTACTTTGTCTTCGGAAGAACTCTACTTTCCTTCAGAAGCTCCACACTTGGCTTCGGAAGCCTTTTGTAAGTAGCACCAAAATTTTTCTAAGTGATTTGGTTTTGGTTGCACCAGCCTTCTTCTTGATCCAACAAGTCATTTACGGCAGTAAACGCAACAAATTGATCTTTCATATCTATAAACTTGGTACTAGGAGAACAAGACAGTTTCAATCGTGCGAATGGACTTTGAGTATGGATCACTCATGCGAATGGATCACTCGTGCGAATGAAGAGTGCAAATGAATTCAATCGTGCAATTGGATTCAGTTGTGCGGATGAACATGAGGATTAGAAACAAATGACTGGAGTGGTTCAATCATGCAAATGAACTATGCGACTAAGTTCAGTCATGCGAATGGAGTATATGAATGAGTTCAATCGTACGAATGAGCTTATCGTGCGACTGAAGGCTGCTATTTTTGCAAAATCGAAGATTTTGACACTTTGACACAAAATTCGATTTTTCTACGAACCCTAATCTGCCGTATTATGAAAAATCTAAACTTTTATGCCAAAAAACGTCAAAAACACCTTTTGAAGCAATGTGGTGACTGTTTTGATTAAAACGTAGTTTTTTGACATCAAACCTAATTAAATCAAATGCAAAATCAAGATCAAAAGCTCTGTTACCACTTGTTAGGGACCGTGTACAGTACGGTGTACTAACTGATTCTGCATTATACCGGATCAAATAGTGCGGAATACTATTTGATTGGCGATCCAATCAGTGAGAATGATTACTTGATCGATATAAGAATAAACTAAACCTTAAGAATGAGTAGGAATCGATCAAGAACGAACCATGAACTTGGACAGGATGTTGGGGATGCTCTGGACGGCTAGGGTTTATGTGTATTCATAATATCTCTCAAAGTCTTATGTTTTTCAATGAATTAGGTTGTATTTATAGGTTAGTGATTTCCATTCGTACTGAACCATTAGCATGGTTTAGTCTGCCACTGAATCATGCAATTGAGTCATACGCACGACTGAAGGTTCAATTGTGCGACTGAATCAATATTATGTCTCAATCATACGACTGATCCGGTCTCCTGGTTTAGTCGTGCGACTGGTCCATAAGCATGATATATTCATACGTATGGTCCATAAGTATGTTCCATTAGCATGAATACTCATGCAACTAGATTGAACACATTACTTAATCATTATTGACTAAGAACTATGCACAACAACCTCAAACCTATATAATAAGTTCATACATATGAATTAAAGATAAAAAACATCAATGCATACATTCATATTTCATTACTTCAACAAATTACATATATGTAAGACATAAAAGACTTTAACATTAAGCACATAAACTAGGAACACATGTATCTACAACTTTTAATCCGATTAAATGAGAAGTAAAAAAAGATACCGAATAAAAACACCCATTTTGATAAATATTTTATTAAATACCCATTTTGTGAAATAAATTTTCCATCAACACCCATTTGGACAAAAACTCCATAACCATGTAAACCAATAGTTGTGTAACATTTCAAATTAATGGTAGTAAATTCGGTTGTTTAGTTATAAGTGATTGTTTTGAAAATTTACTCTATACGAATATACCTCATAAATTTATTTTCATCTATGTTTTAATGTTAATTTTTATTTTAAACCAAGTAATGTCAAATCTATACTTATAAATAAAACAATATCTTTAGTCTCACGTGTCGTTTTCTTAGGCCTTCAACTTTTTTAATATCCCGCCTAAAAATATAACTATCCTTATTATTAGTCCTAATACATTTGAATAAAATTAACTATTACTATTATTACAAAGTGAGTTTTTCCTTAAATAGTGTATATAGAATATTAATCTACCATAATAAGTGTTTAATGAATTGCTTTTTTTTTCTCACTACAATATTATTAGTTAGTTTTTTTAACTTTAAAATAATATTATTTAGAAATAGTCAAGTATAAAAGTTAATAAAATTATAAAACATTTGATTCATATCTCATAATTAAAAATAGAAAGTTTTTCTAAAAATTATTTTGTTTTTTTTAATTCACTCCAACTTAATTCTAAAACATCTTTTTATATAGAAAAAATAGATTCTTTTCACATTAATTTTGTTTCAATTTCACACAAAGGTAGACGCATTTGTTTTTTAATTTTTAAAAATATGTATTTTTTATAATATTTTTAAGTAGCTTAAAAGATATAATAAGAAAAACTATTCTTAACAAAAAATACATTCTTTAAAAGTGTATTATGTAAGTATCATGACGAAAGAAAAAAAGTTATGTTGGGTTTGTTGTTCATATAACCAAAGTTTACCTCTTAAACTTTCACAAAACGCAGCGGAAATATATTTAGAAACATGATTATAAAACAAAATTTCATGTTCTTATGGTGACAATATGTATTTTAAAACAAACCCAAAATCAAAGGATCATTATATGTGAATGAGCAAGCTATTAAACATATGTAAATGTACATCAAATCACAGCTACAATGAGTTGTGAATAACTACCTTTCTTCACCTTAAAATCAACCAAGAAAGGGATGTAGAATGCTCAAAATTCGGCCAAGGTTCCAAGGAAAGGACCCCTCAAGCATGTATATCCCAAGATAACTTGCAAACACCTTATCTTTCTAGGGAGATGAACACCAAAGCAACTCCAAATCCTCTCCAAAAGCTGCTGAAAACCAAGAGTTTTGAAGAGAGATGAGAGCTTCTAATTTTGATTTTGCATGTGAGAAAGAGATGAGTTTGTGGAGTGTGGGACTAGTCATTCAAGAAGTGAAGTTTACAAGAAAGTAAAACCCTCTCGTAGGAGAGGGGGGGGGGGGGGGCGGCCGAGTTTGTCTCTAGACAAAATTTCCCCGCATAACTTAATCAAGTAATTTTATAAAACTAGTCCCTTATAAGTTGTACAATTAACTTTTAATTGTATAACTTATACACTCTTTTATTACTTAATGTTATCTAACTAACTTAAATAACACTAAGTAATATTCTTGAACAAAATATCCTAATAAGTTGTTCCATCTCATATGCAACTTATTTAGAAAACCCATTTTCTAAATTTGGTGTTTATTATTTAATTGTATGATCATATCATCAATTGAATAATTGTCGGTGATTGCAAAGCTTGTTATTGGGTATAACCCGACTTGGATCATGACGTACTAACCGCATCAATGTTCTACGTGTCTTGGGCATATAGAATCCAACAATCTCCCACTTGCACAAGATTCATAGAAGATTGATGCAAGCAGTAAATACCGTCTAACAACGGTTTACTACCCTTAATACGCATGACTTATAGCCATTCAATAACATCATCCCATTCAAGTATCCTACTTGAAATGATTTAGGTGAATTGATCATCTATCCTTTTGTTACAGATGTCATGTTAAATCCAAGGACACAGAGTGATCATTCGTTGTTGATTTAACTTATCCAGGCCTTAGACATCTAACTCTCAATGAATAAGAGGAACAAATCCCATCTTGACTACATACATTTCTCACAATCACCTTTTGTCACACTTGAACATAGTCTCATGTACTGTCCATTATTTCAGAACAGCGGATAACCAGATCAAGGTATGACACTTGGTGAATATCAAAACCCGATATGTATCTGAGGTTTGAGGATACCAAATGATATTCGCCTTTACTCAAATTTACTTATAATCAATCAATAAGATTCCATGTAGTAATATTTGAGATGCGGGTTAGTCCAATATTTGTATACCACAAATATCTATGAACCTTGGTAGCAACCCATTGCTCTATATTCATCCTTATGAATATCAACCAATCCAAGTTCATAATAATCTTACCCTCACACTTGTTCCCACAAGTCTGAACGACTACGGACATTTAGAGTAAACAATTTACTCATGGATTAAACATGCTGAATTGGAATATTAATTGAAACATTATAAGCAAATAATTTTTATTCAAATAAAAGGTTCCAAATATCCAAATACAAAATTTCAGATCAAATCCAATCACTAGAATATCAAGTCCCACTGCACAAGTATGACCTTCATGCTTTGCCTTTTCAAGGAGCTTCGTGAGAGGATCTGCAATGTTTTGATCCGTGTGAACTTTGCGAATGCATATCTTTCCTTTTTCAACTTCATCTCGTTTGTAGTTGAATCTCCGCTCAATGTGCCTAGTCTTTTGATGAGCACGAGGTTCCTTGATCTGGGCAATCGCACCCTCGTTATCACAAAAGATCTCTAAGGGGTCCTGAATGGAAGGGACAACCCCTAGATCGGCAATGAATTTCTTCAACCATGCAGCTTCTTGAGCAGCCAATGAGGCGGCGACATATTCTGATTCTGTAGTTGATAGAGCCACCACATCCTGTTTGGAGCTCTTCTAAGAGACCACTCCTCCATTCAGAATGAAAATGTATCCCGATTGTGATTGTGAATCATCACGATCGGTTAGAAACTCGCATCCGTGTAATCTTTTACAACGAGTTCCTCATCACCAGATCCATAGATTAGGAACATATCTTTTGTCCTCCTTAGGTACTTAAGTTTGTTCTTAACAGCCATCCAATGACTGTTTCCAGGATTTTGCTGGTATCGGCTTGTCATGCTTAAGGCACATGACACGTCCGGTCGAGTGCATATCATTGCATACATGATGGATCCAATAGCAGATGCATATGGGATTGCCTTCATTTTATCTTGCTCATCCTTTGAGCTAGGACATTGAGTCGTACTCAATATCGTTCCTCTTTGAATAGGTACCGTACCTTTCTTAGAGTTCTCCATCTTGAACCTTTTCAAGATTTTATCAATGTATGCACTTTGATTTAAACCAATCAACCACCTTTATCTATCCCTATAGATCTTTATTCCCAGAATATAGGCGGCTTCACCAAGATCCTTTATGGAAAAACAACTTCCAAGCCAGGTTTTTACACCTTCCAAGGTTGGAATATCATTTCCAAATAGTAGTATGTCATCAACATACAATACTAGGAAAGTGATGATGCTCCCACTAGCTTTCTTATATACCCAAGCTTCATGAGCGTTCTTGATGAATCCAAATTTGATTACTTCTTCATCAAAACGGTGATTCCAACTTCTCGATGCTTGTTTCAATCCATAGATTGATTTCTTTAACTTGCATAGTTTATTAGGATGTTTTGGATGGACAAAACTTTCAGGCTGAACCATATAGACATCTTCCTCAAGATATCCATTTAGAAAAGCAGTTTTGACATCCATTTGCCAAATCTCATAATCATAATGAGCAGCTATGGCAAACAATATCCTTATAGACTTTAGCATCGCAACAGGTGAGAAGGTTTCATCATAATCAACTCCTTGAGTTTGAGTGAAACCCTTTGCTACAAGTCTAGCCTTATAAGTATCCAAGTTTCCATGCATATCGGTTTTCTTCTTGAAAACCCATTTGCTTCCAACTACTTTGGAGTTAAGAGGTCGTACAACCAAGTCCCATACTTGATTGTCATGCATGGATTGCATCTCAACGCTCATGGCCTCGAGCCATTTGTCACAATCCGAATTGGACACTGCATCATGGTATGTGGTTGGTTCATCTGAATCTACCACATAGCATCCATCCATGAAAAATCCATATCTTTCAGGTGGATTACTAGTTCTACCACTTCTGCGAACGTCTTGTGTGTATTGATCAACCACTTGATCATCTTCAACATCCTCATGTTGAGTGCCAGTTTCAACCAAACGTGTATCGGGTTGTGGTTCTTGATCCTCCTCAAGATCCACTGTTCTACTGCTAGTTCCTTCCATAAGGAACTTTGCTTCTAAGAACTCACCCTTTATGGCAACAAACACCTTTTGTTCCAGTGGATCATAGAAATAATATCCCATAGAATCTCTAGGGTATCCAACAAAGATGCACTTGGTGGATCGGACTTCCAATTTGTTTGGGGTGGGAGTCTTAACATAAGCCTCACAACCCCAGACTCTTAAATATGATAGGGATGGAACTCTTCCATGCCATATTTCAAAGGGTGTCCTTTCCACCTTTTTGGTTGGGGCCATATTTAGAATACGGGCCACGGAGAGCAAAGTGAAAACCCAAAATGATAGAGGTAATGTGCTTCTAGCCATCATAGATCGGACAATATCCAATAAGGTTCGATTCCTCCTCTCACACACACATTATGTTGTGGTGTTCCAGGTGGAGTGAGTTGTGAGACAATCCCACAACTCCTAAGATGATCTTGAAAAGCATCACTTAGGTATTCACCTCCTCTATCGGTGTGGAGAACTTTAATCGACTTGTTGAGTTGATTTTGTACCTCATTTAGAAAGATCTTGAACATTTCAAAACCTTCATCTTTGTGTCTTAACAGGTACACATACCCATAGCGACTATAATCATCGGTAAAGGTAATGAAGTATCTTTCACCATTCCTATTCATTGGCTTAAAAGGACCACATACATCCGAATGTATGATTCCTAACAAATCTTTTGCCCTTTCGTTAGTCCCACTAAAGGGTGCCTCAGTCATTTTACCTTGTAAACAAGACTCACACACATCAAATGAATCACATTCACTTGTTTTTAAAAGACCATTCTTTTGTAGTGTTAGAATTCTTTTCTTGTTTATATGACCAAGATGACAATGCCAAAGATAGGTATCACTCAAATACAACTTGAGTTTCTTGGTGCTAGTTTGGTACAATGAACTATTTAAAGTATTTTCATGAACCAATTCATAAATACCATTAATGGGAATAGCTTTAAAGTAGAACATATCATTGAAAGAAACATGAATATCTGTTTCAACAAATGATAATACATATCCAAATTGTTTTAATAGGGCTACACAAATAATATTTCCTAGTCAAACTAGGAGCATACAAAACATTGTTCAATATTACTTCCAAACCATTTGGAAGTTTCAAGATGTAGTCACCACGAGCTTCAACTTGAACTTTAGCCCTATTGCCCATGTAGAGGCTAACATCCCCTTTCTTGAAGTCACTACTTGTTTTGAACCCCTGCAACAAATTTCAAATGTGAGTTCCACATCCGGTATCTAATACCCATGTGTTAGAGGATATCATATTTAAATCAATATGGATCATGTATATTGTACCTGAGGTTTGCCCAGCATCCCTCTTTGCTTTCAACTCTTGGAGATGGACGGGACAATTTCTTGCCCAATGTCCAATCTCTCCACACTTGAAGTATGGGTCATTAGTAGCAACCTTTTGTTTCTTCTCCTGTGGTTGGGTAGCACCCTTACCACCCCTTTCCCTTTTCCCCATACGGGTCCCTTGCCCTTGGCAACCTTTGCCTTGGGTGTGGGATGAGGCCTTTTCTTGTTCCCACCTTCATTGATGGTGAGAACGGGTAAAACCCTTTTACCCATGGCCGCCTCGGCCGTTTTGAGCATTGAGTGAAGTTCACCAATGCTTTTGTCCCAAGCATTCATGTTGTAGTTCAACACGAATGTCTCGAACTTCTTGGTAAGGCCGTTGAGGATCAAATCCGTGGCCAATTCCTTCGAGACAAGACAATTAAGCCTTTCGAGGCGGTCAATGTGGCTTTTCATCCTAAGTACATAAGATGAAACCGATTGGTTATCGTCCATACGACATCCATGGAGTGCTCGAACCGTTTCGATGCGCTCAACCCTCACTTGCTGTTGGAATGTTTCCTTCAGCTGGGTTATCATGTCATAAGCTCCGTGATGTTCATACTCCTTTTGGAGATCCGGAGTCATGCTTGCCAGCATGAGACAAGACACTTGGACGGAGTCCTCAATGTACTTAAGCCAATCGTTATAGGCCTCCTCATCATCCTCAGAAGGTTGATCGGGGATAGGGTCGTCTAAAATATATGATCGTCTCTCTTGCTTGAGAACGATTCTCAAGTTTTGATACCAATCAATGAAATTGTTATGATTTAGA
The DNA here is from genome assembly GCA_025506515.1 of Flaveria trinervia. Taxonomy (NCBI): domain Eukaryota; kingdom Viridiplantae; phylum Streptophyta; class Magnoliopsida; order Asterales; family Asteraceae; genus Flaveria; species Flaveria trinervia. Next base: position 61,830,289 of record CM046443.1, read on the forward strand.
CGTTCCTTTTGGAGAATCGCTCATAATGATTGGGCGGACGCGGATGAATTTTCATTGTTATCATGGTTATTGGAGGTCATCTACAAAATATTAACAAAGATCAATTTTAGTATTTTCGATATTGTTATTTTAGTAATAAATACCTTTTAAGGCCATTTTATATTAAAATCTAGAATCCAACATTACATTTAAATTGTGGTTAGGTGACCTTTATCCCACGATTTAAATTAATAAGGTGGTCAACGATTGACGGTTGCAACCATTTGCAACTTCTAGAGGAATGGGATCGACTTTAAACATCATATGTAAAGTCAGCATGTTAATCCCATCAACACCATTTGAAAACCATATTGTAGGTGATCCATTTAACATGTTTTTCAAATCAAGTTACCCTACTTGCACACACATGTGAGTTTACCAACATAAGTCGTTAGGTGACCTTTATCCCACCACTGTGGTATCCCTATCTTAAGTCACAAGTTCCCTCTAAATGGTTAGGTGACCTTTACCCATTAAGAGTTTCAAATGACTCAAGTGTTGTGCAAAAGGACGGTGTTAAACTTGATGGAAAAGAATTTAAGGTTTTCATTATTTCTAGACTTTGAAAACTCTATGTACCTTGTAATTGCATGCTTACAAATACTTGGTACTCTATGGTTCTTTTAATAAAACCCATTTTATTATGAAATCATTAATCCTTTTAATAACCTTTTATTACCTTTAATAAGTTTGTTAAGATCATTTAATAAGTTTGTTAAGATCATAGAAAGGTTTGTTAAAGCAAATATCACATACATGCCATCAACCACAATGATATAAACAAAACAACATAGCATATGTGCATAACCATAGCATCTAAAGTGGTCCACACTTGTTTTCCATCACAAGTGTGGTCCAAAGGCATTCCTAAGGGTCATAACAAAACACATAGAAAGCTTCCAAAAGCCTCTCACTTGAAACCGCATCCAAAATGCTCCATGTTTATATTGTGTTTCTCCTTTTGTGCTTCCAATGCATACATTTTCATATTACAAGATATAAAGTCCTAATACAAGATATCTAATGAAATGAAAATGCACCTAATCTATTTATTACAACCCAATAATAAATAAATTACATTTTAAGCAAAGCACAAATAAATAAATATACAACCCCATTGAATAAACAAATACGACCATCGCAATCATCCAAACAACACAAGCCCAAAGGCTAGGTTATGCACCAATATAAACATTCATCATATCATCCAAAATATAACAATGAATCCCCTCAAAACCCACCAAATTTCAGCCAACATAAACTGAAATTTTGGGTTTTAAACATTGTCCAAACAACATACATATCAACATACATATCTTTCAAGATTTAATCACAAGCATGTGTAATATAACCTTGAAAGATCGGGGATTCAACATAAAGGAATATTGCAGCCCTTAAAAGGGTATAAAGTCCCATAAAAACAATTTTAAAGGACAAGAACAAGCAAGCTATCAACATAACCGCTCTTGATGCCATTTGTTAGGTTTGTTGTTCATATAACCAAAGTTTAACCTCTTAAACTTTCAGAAAACGCAGCGGAAATATATTTAGAAACATGATTATAAAACAGAAATTTCATGTTCTTATGGTGACAATATGTATGTTAAAACAAACCCAAAATCAAAGGATCATTATATGTGAATGAGCAAGCTATTAAACATATGTAAATGTACATAAAATCACAGCTACAATGAGTTGTGAATAAGTACTTTTCTTTAGCTTAAGATCGACCAAGAAAGGATGTAGGATGCTCAAAATTCGGCCAAGGCTCCAAGGAAAGGACCCCTCAAGCTTGTATACCCCAAGATAACTTGCAAACACCTTTTCTTGCTAGGGAGATGAACACCAAAGCAACTCCAAATCCTCTCCAAAAGCTGCTAAAAACCGAGAGTTTTGGAGAGAGATGAGAGCTTCTAATTTTGATTTTGCATGTGAGAAAGAGATGAGTTTGAGGAGTGTAGGACTAGTCATTCAAGAAGTGAAGCTTACAAGAAAGTAAAACCCTCTCATAGGAGGGGGGGGGCGAATTTGTCTCTAGACAAAATTTCCCCCCAAAACTTAATCAAGTAATTTTATAAAAGTAGTCCCTTATAAGTTGTACAATTAACTTTTAATTGTATAACTTATACACTCTTTTATTACTTAATGTTATCTAACTAACTTAAATAACACTAAGTAATATTCTTGAACAAATATCCTAATAAGTTGTTCCATCTCATATGAAACTTATTTAGAAAACTCATTTTCTAAATTGATGTTTATTATTTAATTGTATGATCATATCATCAATTGAATAATTGTCGGTGATTGCAAAGCTTGTTATTGGGTATAACCCGACTTGGATCATGACATACTAACCGCATCAATGTTCTATGTGTCTTGAACATATAGAATCCAACAAGTGAATGGTTTATTTGTATTTTATTTTACGAATTATACATGTAATGCTCAATTACCGATAACATGTATGTTGCAAATAGACTTCCAGAAACAATTAGAGGAGAAACGAGACACCCCGTCTCGTGAGTCGCTCGGGACCGACTCGCTAAAAACCCTAATTAAGCTTAGCTTAAACAAGCTCGAACTCATTTTTCGACTCATTTAATAAATGGTTTTAAGCCCGATATTCATGTGTCAAGACCGAGCCGACTCATAAGACGAAACTATCGTTGTTTGTATATAATGTTTATTATATCTTTTAGGTATATAATTATATAAATGATCATTACAATAGATAAATTTATGTTTAAAACCGTTATATAATATATATCGTTATTTCAAAAAAATACTTCGACCATTTACTTTCATAAAAATATTTATTTTATATAATAATACGTATTCTATACAGAAATGTTAAAAAATACTTATCAAAGAATATTAATATTTTTGTATAACAAAACGTTATTGAAAAGGTTTCAAGAAAACATTCATGAACTATAAAACATTTTTTAAATTACGAGAGATGATAAATTGGTTTTTATTTATTGAAACTTTATCCTTTTAATTTTACTTAAATAACATTAGTAAAAACATAACTAATTTTTTCAATCATATTATAAATAAGAAAAATTAAATTTTCAAAAAAAACCATTTTGATAAATATTTTTAAAATATTCATTTTGTTAAATTATTTTTCTACCAATACTACTTTAAAAAAACCCATTACAAAGGGCATTGTGATGATTTCAAAATAAAACACTGAAATATATTGCAAGTTATAGTTAGTTGTTTTCCACACCTAATAAAAAATTGACTCTATCTTAGAAAATATATAATATAATTAGTTTTACATGTTGTATTATACTAAAATTGTGAATTGAAACGTGTTGGATTCTTGATTATTCAAACAAGTAATTAAAGACCTCCTAATACACTCATCTTATGCAAAGGAAAATAAATATGCGTCTTCTATTTCGAAACGATTTTACATATTTTTTTCAAATTAAGGGTCTCAATAATTAATTCAGGGATTTGATTTCACCAAATCATGATATCGATTTTCAAATGGATAGATGAACCATTTCATATTCTTTTCAATTTACAAGCATATCACGGTTTCCATTAACCCAAATCACGTTATGTTTCAAGTTCAACTTATCGATAATTTTACGCTTTGATTGATCTATTTAATATCATTCACACCCTAAATTTAAATCACAATAGCTTTATGCAAAATTTCAATTCTATGCTCATATATACAAATCTCGATTGCAACAGTAGCAGTGGTCCGTATGATTCAAGAAACTTTATTTTAACATATAAACTATAATATTTTGCTTTTTTAAATCAATTTGACTAATTTATGTTTTTTATGAAAGCATGGAATTTTGTTTTAGTTTTAATTATTTTAAGGATGGAATTGATTTATGTTTTTTATCAATAACTTTTTTTGTATAAATGGTTCATGTGGTTTAATCAAATTGCATGTTTGGTCCTCAAACTTTAAAAATCACAAAGATAGTCCAAACTTTTGTGTAATGGCATGTTTGGTCCCTGACACTAATTCAAGCTCTATGTTGCATTATATCGAGCTGTAAATATACATGAAGTAAAATGATTAATATTAAACAATTATGATAAAATTAAAAAAGAACATCAAAGTTTGAATATAAAGAAGTTTTTTCATGTTTATAGACTAGAAAGTGTCGTTTGAGTTAGCGTCATGTTCAATATAATTTAATTATTACCTGAAGTTTTTATTTATAAGTTAATTTCTTTTCATATTATACATTATTTAGAATTATAAATATCGATAAAGAAAAAATACTAATATTAGATATATATGACTTCAAAAAATTAAACATAAAAATCGATAGACAAAGTATTAACAATATTTGTAAGGTTTAACATAACGCCGATGCAGCCCAAACACCCAAAGTCTCTCCTGCATGCATGCATGCATAAGTGTATTGAAGTAGAATGCTTCGGAAGTTTCACACCAGCATCGGAAAATATTCTAAGTGTGAAATCTTCCAAAGCCAAGACCAATATCTTCTGAAGCCAAATATGAAGTCTTTCGAAGCTTGAAAGACAAAGTCTTCCGAAGCCAACACTAGAAGACAGATTTCTTCCGAAGACTTTTTGAATACATGCTTTATCTGATGTACCTTTTACATAAGCTGGACCCCTTTCCGCTACAACTCTAATGAGACACCAACTTTACATGCTTTTGGTAACTTTACATTGAGGTCTTGAGTCTGTAACTTTCTACTTTATGTACTTTATCCTTTTTGTAATATATTAGGATGTGAGCTATAGAATGTCATAGTCACTAGTCAAAAGGCAATCTGCCTTTTGACTCTACATTTGATTTTGTAGTTGTCTAGTCAATTGTATCCGGCTGGCTTTCAAAGTATAGTCGACTGTAGGATGTAGTATATGTATCTCAAGTACTTGTAACTTTCTAATATGCTTTTGTAACATTTGTAATAGAACTTGAGAAGCAATATACAACATTCTTTAAAACCAATTACTTGTGTGTTTTGTTATCTTGTTCTGTCTCTTATTTACTTGTGTCCTTAGCATCTTTACGAAAAGGTTAATCGGTTCCCTATTTGATCTGTTAAGTGTTCTTAAGCAACTCTCCTCATTGTGTTGTTGTGTTGTAAGTGCATACCCTTCAACGGTCCTACAATTGGTACCGGAGCATTCCAGGCTCTTGATATAAGATCTCACCATATTAAGATCCTCATACACACAAAATACTTATCAAATCAAATGGAAACTATCTCTAAATCTGATATGGAAACTGGGATAATGACAAAGTCCCCACTGAACACTCTTGATGACTTTGACACTTGGTGACAAAGAATGGAATGCTTTATCAAGTCTCTAGACTCAAGAATATGGGAGTCTATTGTAAATGGACCTTACATACCAAGCAGCTCTTCTGCTATTGGAGGTGGTCTGATCCCCAAGGCTGTGGCTGACTACTTAGATGAAGATAGAAAGATAGTAGATATTGATCAAAAGGCCATGACAACCCTTCATACTGCTCTTCCAAACTCTGTATACGGAGGTTTCAAGAAATGCAAAATAGCTAACCAGCTTGAAACTGATGTATGAGGGTTCCTCTGAAGTCAAGGAGAACAAGAAGGATCTCCTGAAGCAGCAGTTTGAAAATTTCACCTTTAGAACAAGTGAAACCATGACTCAACAATACTTCAGGTATGTTGAGATTGTGGATACCGTAATGGATGGTGGAGTAGCTCTTGAGAATAGATATATTGTAAGAAAGTTCATGTCCTCTCTTCCAAGGTAATGGACACACTACTGTGTTGTTATCAAGAGATTTGAGAACCTCAAGACTCTCACCTTGATAGAGTTGTATGGGATTCCCAGTAGATACCAGATGGAGATGAACATGCAAGGTTCATCTGGCAACTCCAGCAATCAAATGGGTTAAGCCTTCATGTGATTAAAAGGGATAGCATAGATCCCTAACATCATCACATATGCTACCCTAACAACTCACAAAAAGGTCCTTTGATCATCTTCCGTGAGACACCAATGGAGAACTATACTCAAGGAAGCCTATTCCAAAAGACAAGTTCTTCTCAAGCCTTTGTGTCTTCTAATGAAAGTTGTGGCAGCTTTCTCTTCGCCCTTGATGACCTGGACTATATCCATCCAGATGATCTATAATATATGGAGATAGTCCAGCAAATGGCTCTTCTCACTCACAGAGCCAAGAAGTTCTACAAGCAGACATGAAGGAAGTTCCCCAGTAATACAGCCAGTGGAAAGTTTGGGCTGGATAAAAGCAAAACCAAGTGTTACAACTGTAACTTGATGGGCCATTTTTCTAGGGAGTGCAAGGCACCAAGAACAAATGGTAGCCAAGCACAATCCAGACCTAACTACACCAACAAAGCCACCCAGAATGAGAAGCCAAAGCAGCAAGTTGCAGTTGCTCTTGAAGAAGGAGGCTTTGTCTGGAGCTTTCAGGTGGAAAATGCATCTCCAAACCCATCACTAATGGCTTACCATGATGAAGACAAGGTATTGGAACATCTGTGTACTCTTGAATATATTGCTAAAATCAACAAATACAGGTCCTGCAACATAGAAATAAGATCTGTTCTTGAGTCCTTAACATCTTAAAAGCTGATTTTAGAAAGGCTGAAAATGACTATAAACTAAACATAGAGGACATAAAGAAAACCATTGCAGTTCTAAACATGGGCACACCAACAATAAGACTCAGATCAAGGATATCAAACTAAGTTAACTGTGCCAGGCTGAGCTTGGGATAAGCAAAGCAAGGGCAGAAAAATGTGTTCATGAAGAAGAGACCTTCAAGAACATGATATCCTCATCCCTGCATGCCAAGGTGTGTTATCAAAATAATCAGGGACTGGGATCTAGTGAGATAGCTCCTCCACACACAATCTTGTCTGTAAGATCACCTAGGTGTGGAACTTGTGAAGATGAGCTTCCTCTCATAGACCCCTTAAGTGAAGAGGATGAAGAAGTGATAGTAAAGAATTCCTCTGAGAAGAGTGAAGAGGAGGATTCTAAGAAAGGTCACTATCCTTCTGAGGAGAGCATGAAGATTGTTATGACCAAGTCTATGAGAATGAACTTGATGAGAAAGAGCAAGAGAAAAGCTAGGAAGGCTGAAACAAGTTTTTATCTCTGTAGGGTTTTAAGTGGTTAAGACTGAAAACATCAACCTAAACTCCTCTACCAAGAGTTTTGGTTCATGTTCAAATCATCTTAACACCAAGAAGAAGGCTGATCTGTTGTGTACAACTGCTACATAGCCTAGACAATCCAACTCCCAGAATAGTTCTTAGCCCAAAAGGACTGTCTTAGTATCTGCAAAGATGAAGGTGGAGAAGGGATGTGATCAAAGTCAGCCTTGTTCTCAGAAGAAGGCTCTTAGGAAGAAAAATGTGGAATGTGTTATGTGTGAAAGTACTTCTCATCTTGCTAAGGATTTTCCATACAATTACTCTTCATATGATCAAGAAAGAGACTTGCAAGAGCTCCAAGAAGATTTCAGCTTCAGAAGAAAATTGTTTCCTTCAAAGGCTCCAAAATGAAAAAGAAGGCAACTGGAAAATTGCCTTCAGAAGAAAATTGGTCTCGGAAGAAAGGAATTCTTTCGAAGCACTGAAGTCTGCTGCAGTGTTTGCAGGATCTTTTGAAGGTCCGGTCATTAAGACATTCGAAGTCTCAAAACCTTCTGAAGTATTGAAGGTCAAGTCCCAACATCCAAAGGTGGTATGGAAGTCAAAAAAGACCAAGTGACTGAAAGTTCTCCATTAATAACAACACAAGATCCTTAAAGCACAACTATAGGATCTATTACTATTGCATTACCTTCTACTTCTTTTGATGAGCCCAAGACCAGTAAGGCTTGGGTTTCCAAATGTAAGTAATCATTTTCTTTGTGCAGTAATAACTCAAGAAAAACAAGAATGTCTAGATCATTGATAGTGGTTATTCCAGGCACATGACAGGCAATAGATCATTGATAGTGGTTATTCCAGGCACAAAGAAAGAAAGAATAAGTGAACTAAAAATAAGGAAAAGAAATAAAACCCAAGTCTAGGGGTTAAATGTGACAAAAAGGACAAAAATTTTAAAAGTTGGTGATAAAGGTGGGATGGCCGCCCATCACCCTTTCTACAAACAAAATTTTCGGATTTTAGAGAGAGAGAGTAGCTGGAAGCAGAGAACTCTCAGTTCTGAAGAGAAACAAGAAGAAAAGTGTGAATTCAAGGTAAGAATTCATGTTTTTATGATGTTCTTACCGGTTATGTCCTCAGCTTTGTGCTTATGTCTGTTTGTATGTGTTCGGTATGTTTTAGTGGGTTTCTAGGCAGTTGAACTCAATTGCAAACGAGTTTGGGAGAAACCATACTCAAGAGCTACAAAGGTGAGTTCTGGAATCCTTCTTTTAAATATTTTAACTGATTTTTTTGGGGCTGGAAATGCATGAACTTATGTTTTTATAAAACCGGGTTTTATACTCGTATGAATGAATCTGTGTATGCGATTATGATGATGTAATGATTGGCTTGGTTCATGCTTGATGACGTATGGCTGTGTTTCTAAGGCTTGGAAGGTAAGACTTATGCTTAGAACATGATAGATGGTGTTTGGGAATTGAGATCTGATATTTAAGGCTCATACGTTTAAGTTTTAGAATCTACCTAAGGAAAGTCAATGCGGATGAGTATGGAAAGTCAATGTGGATGAGTATGGAAAGTCAATCCAGATGACAGTTAATGAAGATGAGCATTAACCACTAAGTAAGTCAATGCAGATGAGTAATGTATGATGCGGATGAACATTGACTAAGTCTGGGAAATGCGGATGAGTAAGGTCAATGCGGATGAGCAAATGCGGATTAACAGGAACAAATGCGGATGAAGTAAGACAAATACGGATGAACTATAGTAAATATGGATGAACAAAAGACAAATGCGGATGAACACTTAGGATGTTTTCTAACTTTCTAGGAAAAAGATGAATGTAGGTTTTGATTTTGGAGGTTCCTGGGGGGCTATGTAAGCTGACTTTTAAGGTCATAGATGTTATGATGGGCATGTTATGATGAATGTTTGATGCTTATGCATAATGGTATGTTATGTATGTATGGTGCCTTATGGGGCTGTTGTATGTGTATGTTATGTTCCTTATTATTATGTATGATTAGTTTTCCCCTGGCTTTATATTGTATGCTATTGAATGAAACGAAAAGTATTATGTAACGTAAAGTGGAAGATTATAAAAAGAGGAACGAAATGAAGAATGCATGCATTAATGAACGAATGAACGTAAGAAAGTCTTTCAAGCAAATGTAAGAAGGTTCACTCTCAATGAGGAGTGTTAGCTCAACCGTGTGCGGGTTAGCTACCCGATGAGTATGCACACTGGGGCTTGATCCATGTGATCAAGCATATGTATAGAGGTTCACGCCTAATGAGGGGTTGTCAGCTCAACTGTGTGCAGGTTAAATACCCCATGAGGATAGGGTTCAATCTTGGTGATTGACCAGATGTATGGGGTCCTTGTCACTTAACCCTAGATGAATTGCTTGGTGCTCTAGAGGTGGGTTAAGCACATGACAGGACCTAGATGAAAACGAAAGATAACAAAAGTACTAATTGAACAAATTTGAAGATAATAATGATATTATCTATGTGTACGTATGATGTATGATCGCCTGCAAAAGTATAGAACGGTTTAATGAAAGTAAAGTATATTTTTGTTTAAAACTATAACTCACTCAGCAACGTTGACTTTTTATGCATTTTCCAGTTGGTAGGTAAGCAACACTAAGGATGGCACGGGGCAGCTACTCAGCTCTTTTGGATGACATTCTGTTGTTTAATGTTTTTGCATTGCAATGCGAACGTACGATGTTTTTGAAATGAACACTTGTATTAACTTGTAAAAGCATTTGTAATGATATGAAAAGTTAGTTTTATGTTTCTGTTGCACTGTTTTATGAATTTTAAATGTAGAGTATAAGTTTTATGTGTAATGAATACCAGCTATAAGCGTCCTGGGAACGGGGCCTTACAAGTTGGTATCAGAGCCAAAGTTAAGTGAAACGGGTAAATTTTCAAAATGAACCTAAACTTAAACTGCAAATAGGACAAAAAGGGAAGGGATGCCAATCTGAGTAGCTGCGTGCCAATAGGTATTTTCTTAATAATTAAACAGTATTATGTGCGCATGTTATGTGGTTATTTGTTGCTCGTAGATTTAGATACTGATGTAGTCGGGACATGTAATGCTTGGGGTATGAAGAGTAAAGTAAGTGGCTAATCATAACTGGCCACTGTAATTAGGACTTGCTATACTTGACATAAACTGAGCTGTTCCCTTGAATGAACGTGTTGGTGTTTGAATCTTTCAGTGTGTGTGTGAGGATGGCCGATGGTAGATCATCTAAAGCTTCATGTGGTGGAGGTCGTGGTGCTGAACCACGGGTTACAAGAGGAAGGCCTAGAGCAAAAAAAGCGGTTCATGAAGTACCAGAGACCCCTCACCCGAAGGGTGGTGATGAGAGTTCTAATTTGAGAGCCTCGGTTAAGGAGGCGGTTGTGGAGGAAGTACGTCAGGTCATGCAGACGATCCTACCGTCTGTGGTGACTGAAGTGATAAAGGCTGTTAGAGATGGGGAAAGAAGGGAAAGGAGACAGCTCAAGACTGAGACGGTTTTGTCAGATGACGAAGAAGAGGAGGAAGAAGAAGATCCCAACTTTCGACGGTAATGGCACTACTGCTGCTGCTCACCGGTGGGTCAGAGAAATTGAAGTTGTTCTAAATATCAGCGAGTGCCGGGAAGACCAGAAGGTGAAGTTTGCTGCCCACTCTTTTATTGACTTAGCTTTGTGCTGGTGGGACAACATTGTCCAAGTTGAGGGTAGCAGGCTATCGGGAGGATGAGGTGGGCAGAGTTAAAGAAGTTGGTGTTTGAGGAGTTTAGTTCTCACAGGGAATTGGATAAGGTGGAAAGTGAGTTCCTGCAGTTGGAGGCGGGAACGTTGAAACATCAGCAGTACACCACCAAATTCAATGAGATGGCACGTCTGGTGCAAACCAAGTGACACCCATGTCACCAAAAATCAAGCGGTATGTTCAGGGCTTGCCAGCGGATATCCGTAGGCACATGATCGTTGCCGACCGAGCACGTTTAGGTCGGCAGTTGATTCAGCAGGAAGATTGCATGATGAGTGAGAGGTGGTGGTGGTTGAGGCAAGCAAGAAAGGTGGTGGTGATCGGTGTTGGAATGGGAAGAGGTTTGGCCGGGGTGGGGCCTCGATGGGTAACAAGAAGGCACGGGTGGATGACCGCCGTGTGGTCACATCAGGGGCAGGATCGACGAGGTGTGGCAAATGTGGGAAAGAGCATTCGGGGGAATGGAAGTGGGGATCAAACATCTGTTTTAAGTATGGGAAGCCTGGTCATATGGCTAGAGACTGTGGGGGTATGAGGTGTTTCAACTATGGAGAAAGTGGTCATATGAGTAGGGATTGTAAGAAGCCGAGGGTTGAGGGTTCTGGGTGAAGAAAACGAGAAGTGAAGGACTGAGGGTGAGCGCCAGGGCATTCACTATGACATAGGAGGAGGCTAGGACGGACCCTGATGTTGTGTCCGGTACATTTCTAGTGAACCAAACATTAGCCTCTGTGTTATTCGACTCTGGTGCTAGTAAACGTGTCATTTCTGCTGCTTTCTATGCTAAACTGCCAGTTAGTAGTATGAATATAGATGCGCCTTTTGATGTAGAAACTGCCATAGGTAAGTCTACCAGGATTTCTGAGGTGATAGAAGGATGTGATGTGGAATTATAAGGTCATAAGTTTCCGGTTAGACCGTTCGTGATGACCTTAGGTGGTTTTGATATGGTTCTGGGAATGGATATGTTGGCGCACTACGAGGCGAACATAGTGTGTCGCAAGAAGATGATTCCATTGAAAGCACCTGATGGGAGTTCGGTAATGGTTTATGGTGATTGAGTCATGATGATTCCGAAAGTAATCTCAATGGCGGTGGCGGGAAAATGCATGAGGCGTGGATGTAGTGCCTACTTGGCATATGTAAAGGATGTGGATACGCCTGCATGAAAGCTATCTGATGTACCGGTTGTGTGTGACTTTCCAGACGTGTTTCCAGAAGAGTTACTAGGAGTGCCACCTGACCGTGAGATCGAGTTCCAGATCAACATAATGCCCGGTGCCAACCTATTGCCAAGGCATCGTATCGGTTGGATCCGACTGAGATGAAAGAGTTGATGGGACAGTTGTAAGAGATTCTTAATAAGGGGTTCATTAGACCGAGTATCTCTTCTTAGGGTGCTCCGGTCCTGTTTGTGAAGAAGAAAGATGGTAGTATGAGGATGTGTATTGATTACCGGGAGCTGAACAAGTTGATAGTGAAGAACCGATACCCCTTACCGAGAATTGATGATTTGTTTGATCAGCTTCAAGGTGCCAGTTGGTTTTCAAGGATAGGCCTTCGATGGGCTACCATCAGTTGAAAGTGAAAGAGCAGGATAATCCTAAAACAGCTTTCCGCACGCGTTATGGTCACTATGAGTTTCTTGTCATGTCTTTTGGTTTGACCAACGCGCCAGCTGCTTTTATGGACCTGATGAATCAAGTGTGTCAGCCGATGTTGGATAAATCAGTGATGGTGTTTATTGATGATAACCTGATTTATTCGAAGAGCGAGATTGAGCATGCCGGTCACATTCGGGAGGTTTTGGAGACGTTGATAAAGGAGAAGTTGTACACCAAGCACTCCAAGTGTGCGTTTTGGTTGCACGAAGTTTAGTTCTTGGATCATGTAGTGAATCCCGAGGGGATCATGGTGGATTTGGCAAAGGTGGAGGCAGTGATGCAATGTAAGTCTATAAAGACACCATCCGTGATTCGTAGCTTCTTGGGTTTGGCGGGCTACTATAGATGATTCATTCAAGACTTCTCTAGATCGCTTCTCCACTAACCAAATTGAACCAGAAAGATGTAAAGTTTGTATAGGGGCAAGCTCAAGAGAAGGCATTTAAGGAGTTAAAGGTGAGGTTGACTCATGCTCTTGTTCTGTCATTACCTGATGGGAGCGAAGATCAAGTGGTTTATTTTGATGCTTCCTAGTCGGGGTTGGGGTTTGTGTTAATGCAAAAAGGGAGGGTTATAGCCTATGTATCCCGACAGTTGAAGGTTCATGAGGTCAATTATCCTACTCATGACTTAGGAGCTAGCAGCCGTGGTCTTTGCATTAAAGATTTGGAGGCACTACCTTTACGGGACAAAAAACAGCATCTTTACAGATCACAAGAGCCTGAAGTACTTCTTTGAGCAGAAGAACCTGAAGATGAGGCAAAGAACATGGTTGGAGCTTATAAAAGACTATGATTGCGAGATCCATTACCATCCGGGTAAAGCCAACGTGGTAGCGGATGCCCTTAACAGAAAAGAGAGACCCGAACCGATTCGGTGAAAGCTTATCAGTTGATCATGACCTCCGATGTGATGAAGTAGGTCAAAGAGTTTCAAGATGAAGCATTGAAAAAAGATCATCTTAACTCTGAAATAATGAGAGGTCTGGTCGCGGAGTTGGGTGAAAACACACTTGGTGCTAAGAGCCGATGCGGGTGGATGTGGATTCATTGTTATGGGGATCTACGTATGAAGATTATGGATGAATCTCATAAAACTAGATTCTCTATTCATCCCGGTGCCACAAAGATGTACCAAGACATGAAACGTGTTGTGGTGGAGTATGTGAGTAAATGTCTTACTTGTTTATAAGTGAAGGACGAGCACCAAATGCCATATGGGAAGATGGAACCTTTGGATATACCGGAATGGAAGTGGGAGCACATCACCATGGATTTCATTACGAAGCTACCACGTACCCCGAAATGGTATGATGCCATATGGGTGATAGTTGACCGTTTGACGAAGAGTGCTCACTTCTACCAATTCGCGAGACATATTCATCCGAGAGGTTGGTAGATTTATTCATCAAGGAAATTGTAACTCATCATGGTGTGCCGGTGTCTATTGTGTCTGATCGTGGCACCCGGTTTACATCTAAAATTTGGAAGAAATTCCACGACGTGATGGGGACGAGGTTGCATATTAGCACGACTTAACATGCTCTGACAGATGGTCAGTCAGAAAGGACTATTCAGACCATGGAGGATATGCTTCGTGTTTTTGTCATTGATTTTGGACGAAGTTGGGATGACGACTTACCATTAGCGGAGTTCTCATATAACAACAGTTATCATGGCAGCATTGGTATGCTTCCTTATGATATGCTATACGGTAGGAGATGCAGGATACCCGTCTGTTGGGGTGATATTGGTCAGAAAGAATTAGGAAGCATCGAGGTAATTGAGGCTACGACTGAGAAGCTTGAAAGGATCTAGGCCTTCATGAAGGCAGCCAAAGATAGACAAAAGTCGTACGCTGATAAACGATGCAGACCGATTGAGTTTAAGGTGGGTGACCGGGTTATGTTGAAGGTGTCACCTTAGAAGGGTATTATTCAATTCAGAAAGCGGGGCAAGTTGAGCCCAAGGTATATAGGGCCTTTCCGAATCGTTGCTTGAGTAGGAGAGATGGCCTATAGATTGGAGTTACTAGATGAGCTAAATGGAATCCACCCGACATTCCATGTATCTCATATGTGAAAGTGTTTAGCGGATGAGGACATGATTGTTCCAATGGAGGATATAGAAGTAGATGAACGACTCAATTATGTGGAGCAACCAGTGGCAATCATTGATCGAAAATAGAAGAGGCTGAGGAATAAAGTGGTTCCCCTTGTGCGCGTACAGTGGAAGCACACGAAGGGATCCGAGTCTACGTGGGAGACTAAAAAAGAGATTAGACAACATTACCCACAATTCTTTGAGGAATAACAGGTTTCGGGGATGAAACCTAAATAAGGGGGGTGGACTTGTAACGCCCGGTTATTTTAAAGACAAATAAAGAAAGAATAAGTGAAGTAAAAAGAAGGAAGCGAAATAAAACCCAAGTCTAGGGGTTCAATGTGAGAAAAAAGACAAAAAGTTTAAAATTTGGTGATAAAGGTGGCATGGCCGCCCATCACCCTTTCTACACACAAAATTTGTTTGGATTTAGAGAGAGAGAGTAGCTGGAAGTAGAGTACTCTCAGTTTTGAAGAGAAACAAGATGAAAAGTGCGAATTCAAGGTAAGAATTCATGTTTTTATGGTGTTCTTAACCGGTTATGTCCTCGAGTTTGTCCTTATCTGTGTTTGTATGTGTTCGTGTATGTTTTGGTGAGTTTCTAGGCAGTTAAACTCAATTGCAAACGATTTTGGGAGAAACCATACTCAAGAGCTACAAAGGTGATTTCTAAAATCCCTCTTTTATATATTTTAACTGACGCTAGAAATCCATAAACTTATGTTTTTATAAAACTGGGTTTTATACCTGTATGAATGAATCTGTGTATGTGATTTTTGTGATGTAATGATTCGCTACGTTGATGCTTGACGGAGTATGGTTGTATATCTAAGGCTTAGAAGGTAAGACTTAAGCTTAGAACATGTTAGATGGTGCTTGGGAACTAAGATATGATGTTT
This sequence comes from Flaveria trinervia, assembly GCA_025506515.1. Lineage (NCBI taxonomy): Eukaryota > Viridiplantae > Streptophyta > Magnoliopsida > Asterales > Asteraceae > Flaveria > Flaveria trinervia. The sequence goes on from CM046443.1 coordinate 61,845,916, forward strand.
AAGGCTCATACATTTAAGTTTTAGAATCTGCCTAAGGAAAGTCAATGCGGATAAGTATGGAAAGTCAATGCGGATGAGTACGGAAAGTCAATGCGGATGATAGTTAATGCAGTAAGTCAATGCGGATGAGCAATGGATGAAATACGAATGAACATTGACTAACTATGGAAAATGCGGATGAGTAAGGTCAATGTGGATGAGCAAATGCGGATGAACAGGAACAAATGCGGATGAAGTAAGACAAATATGGATGAACATTGACTAAGTATGGGAATTGCAGATGAGTAAGGTCAATGCGGATGAGCAAATGTTGATGAACAGGAACAAATGAAGATGAACTATAGTAAATGCGGATGAACAAAAGACAAATGCTGATGAACACTTAGGATGTTTTCTGACTTTTTGGGGAAAAAGATGAATGTAGGCTTTGACTTGGGAGGTTCCTGGGGGCCTATGTAAGTTGACTTTTGAGGTCATATATGTTATGATGCACATGTTATGATGAATGTTTGATGCTTAGGCATGATGGTATGTTATGTATGTATGATGCCCTATATGGTGCTGTTGTATGTGTATGTGATGTTCCTTATTATTATGTATGATTATTTTCCCTTGGCTTTACGTGGTATGCTAATGAATGAAGCAAAAAGTATTATGTAACATAAAGTGGAAGATAATGAAAAGAGGAACAAAATGAAGAATGCATGCATTAATGAACAAACGAACGTTAGAAAGTCTTGCAAGCAAATGTATGGAGGTTCACACTTAATGAGGAGTGTTAGCTCAACCGTGTACAGGTTAGCTACCCCATGAGGATGCACACTCGGGCTTGATCGATGCGATCAAACATATGTATGGAGGTTCACACCCAATAAGGGGTTGTTAGCTCAACTGTGTACGGGTTAAATACCCCATGATGAAGCACACAGGGGTTCAATCTTTGTGATTGACTAGATGTATGCGGTCATTGTCGCTTAACCCTTGATGAATTGCTTGGTGCTCTAGAGGGGGGTTAAGCACATGATAGGACCTAGATGAAAACGAAAGATAATAAAACTACGAAATGAACGAATGATGAAGATAACAATGATATCGTCTATGTGTACGTATGATGTGTGATCGCATGCAAAAGTAAGAACGGTTTAATGAATGTAAAGTATGTTTTTTATTAAAACTAGAACTCACTCAGCAACGCTGACTTTTTATGCATTTTCCAGTTGGCAGGTAAACATTACTGTGGATGGCACGGGACAGCTACTCAGCTCTTTTGGATGGCATTCTATTGTTTAATGTTTTTGCATTGTAATGCGAACAAACGATGTTTCGAAATGAACACTTGTATTAACTTGCAAAAGCATTTGTAATGATATGAAAAGTTATTTTTATGTTTCCACTGCACTGTTTTATGAATATTAAATGTAAAGTATAAGTTTTATGTGCAATGACTACCAGCTGTAAGGGTCCCGGGAATGGGCCCTTACATACTCGGTCCTAACAAGTGGTATCAGAGCTTTGGCTCGTGATTTTGTGTGGATTCGATTAGTTTTGGTGTTAAAACCTACGTTTTACATCAAAAGAGTCACCACTTTGCGTCAAAAAGTTGTTTTCTACGTCTGCATGCATTAAAGTTTCAGTTTTTAGTCATACGGAAAATTAGGGTTCCTGGAAAACTCATACTTTGTGTCAGAGTGTCCAAGATATTTGATTTTACAAAAAACAGCAGCCTTGAGTCGCACGTTTAGCCCATTCGTATGATTGAACTCATTCGTATACTCTATTCACACGACTGAACTTAGTTGCATCTCTTATTCGCATGATTGAACAACTTCAATCGGTTTAGTCCAATCGCTTGTTCATACAGACGACTGAATCCAATCGCACGATTGCATTCATTCGAATCCTTCATTCGCACGAGTGACCCATTCACATAGCCCATTTGCACGAGTGAAACTGTCCTATTCTAAGTTTACCAAGTTTAAAGCAATGGAAGACCAATTTGCTGCCTTTATTGCTAGAAAGGACTCACACATCCAGAACCTTCTACTTTGGGAGAACGAGGTTGGAAAACATAACAAACCGCCAAAGTTATTAACGTTAGATGAATACCCATAGTGCAAACAAAGTTTTGAAATCTACTTAAATGGAGTTGACCCAAATCTTTGGACATCCATTGAGACTGGTTACACGGTACTAGTTAGTGCTGATTGAGTCAAGTTGAGCTTGGGAGGAACGAGAGAAGCCCAGAAGATTCTGTTTAATGTTGAAAAGAAAGTATATGCCTTGTTAACTCAGTCTATACCTAAAGGCATTTTTCATCAGTTCTATGAGAACAAGCAGACTAAGAAGTTATGGGAGGCATTAGAAAAGAGATATAATGGAAATGCAATTCTAAAGGCACTGAAGGCAAAAGCTCTTAAAAATGAGTTTAACATTTTTATTCAATTGGGACAGAAAGCTTGGATGATATCATTGACTGATTCTATCATTTGATGAGTGAGCTGCGCAGTCATGGCGTGACCACATCCATGGAAGATAAGGTTTCTAGATTTGCTGATGATCTGCCTGATAAATAGGATCCATTTGTGTCTAATCTATGACAAAACAAAATTATTGCTACTATAGACATAAATGATTTCATATTGAGTTAAGGGAGGAAGAACTACGTATGAATTACAAGTCAAAGAAAGGATCCTATGTTCAGAATACTTCACTACACAACTCAGTTCCAACTCCGGCTGTTTTAGGGGCACCATTACAAATGGCGTTTATGTCTAGCTCTTCTGCTCCTTCCCAAAGCAATGCATCAGAAACTAAAACGTCTGGTTCATTTGGAACCCAATATATAGTTCCTGAGGCAGACACTACAAAGTTGAAGACCGAGAATCTCATAAATGTCACAGTGGAAGTTGCGAAAGAGCACATGGACCTTCTAGCGGCTCTTGTACAATCTTATGATGGTTTAGTTGCTCGTAAGATTGGAAATTGTCATCTTGCTGATGAGGACTATGAGCAAGTTGATGAAAATGAGCTAGAAAGAATGGATATAATATGGGCCTTAGCTAGTGCTATCAGAAGAGTCAAGAAGTTTGTGAAGAAGACAAAGCAAAATCTAGTTGCAACCAAAGATCCAACTTTTGGGTTTGACAAAACCAAAGTCACATGCTTCAACTATGGTGAAAAGGGGCACTTTAACGTGAGTGCGTAAAGCCAAAGAAAACAGGAAATGAAAATCCGTTTCCTACGTTCAACAGTCAAGACAAGGATAAGATTGGAACTTCATCCTCATGTAAAGAGACAAGGGCTTTGACTGCTCAAGGTGATGAAGGTCAAGACAGGTCTTTCCGATTTGTCTCTAAGGGTGATCTAAACATTGCTTTCGTTGATGCATTGGATGATGGATATGTCAGTGAAGGAGACATCATTGCTGCATAGCTTTCAGATAACGAAGAATCTATGGATGTTGTTGATCATCTGGTTAATGATCAACATAGAGCCATGATTTCAGAATCCCCAGTCATCAAAGGGTCTGACTCTATTTTGATGGCTGATTCATCTGATTGCTCACAAGTAAGTTCTAAAGACCAATTATTTGAAAAGCTGCTTGTATTGAATGTGACAAATTTGGAGAAAGCATTGATTTTAAATTTGCTAGGTTATTAGAACATAATGATAATCTAGTAAATGATTTACAACTCTACACAGAAGCAAATCATATTTTAAAACAAAATGAGTGCAGCTTGGAAGAAAAGATATAACTTTTGGGGAAACAACTAAGGGAAACCGAGGTTGTTGCCTTAAATCAATCAAATGACATCAAGTTTTATTTAAACTCTTTGGAGGAAACTAAAAAGGAAAAAGCAGTTTTGGAAGTCAAGGTTGATTCATTAAAACAAAAACTGCACAGTTTCTCGAGTTCTTCTCACATAGTTCAAAACTTAGTGAAAGAACGAAATAACTGGGAAGGTTTGGGTTATAAGGTAGTACCGCCACCACATGAAATCCTTCTGAACACTAAATGTAGACCATTTAATAATAATCTTGTAAAGGATCATGTGGTGTTCACTCCACTTGTTAGTGATCCGATTCTATGGGTAAACTTGTGAAATCTGTCACTAAAAAGAAGGATCTTACATTGAAATCAAAAGAAAAGAAGCCTGTTGAGAATTTGGATGTTAAAATTGAAAAGGTAAATTTAGGGATAGGTTCACAAACCTCTATCTCAGAACCCAAAAAGACTAGTCCAATTAACCATAAACATGTTACTCATCAAGGTCCAAATAAAATGAAGTTGAATGATGTTAAAAATGTTAAAACAATCAATTTAGTTAAAGCAGATGAAACATCTAAAAGAGAAGTGAGACAACCCAATCGGACACATCTCAAACCTCTAGCAAACTCAACCCCATCTCAAACTGTTCCTCAATCTATAGAAGGGTGATCATGCTATAGTTATTGGAAACAAGGACATATCTCTCCTAATTGTCCCTACTATCAGACACCCAAAAAGAAAATTGAACTTTTTAATGAAAAACCATGATTTTATAAAGTTAGATCTAACACTCCACCTAAGAGTATTAGTGAACCTAAAGTTCAAACCATAAGGCAGTCATCAGTATACCACAATCAGCCATCAGTATATCACATGACCTCAAGTACAGTGTCAGATAGTAAGGAAAATAAGAAGAAAGATATGCCCTTATCCTCTAAAGGACAGTGGGTTGAATTCATGATGTGTGTTTCCTTTGGGTCACTCAAGCCAGTTAAGGCTTGGGTCCCAAACCTTAACTAATCAATTCCTCTCTATGTGTAGGGTGTCTGCTATAACGCTATCACTAATACCTAGAATATTGATAGTCTGGGCGTCTAGGCACATGACCGGAAATTCATCTCTCCTTTTCAATGTCAAACAAAATTAAAGAGGGACATGTATCATTCGCTGGGAATAGAGGAGGGTATATAACCGCTCAAGGAGAAGTGGGAAACGAGAAAGTGTAGTTTGACAAGGTCAACTACGTTTAACAACTACAAAACAACTTGCTTTCTGTCTCGCAGATCTGCGATAAAGGATTAAAGTTGTGTTTGACAACAAGAGTTGCTACATGTTGAAGAAGGGTTATGCGATTGAGGAGGATAAAGTTCTAATTTCAGCTTTAAGATATAACGACTTGTATGTCTTGGATCTATCAAAAACCTCCACAATGGAGTCCACTGCCTAATGCTTGTCAAAGGAAATAGAGAGGGATTCAGTCTCATGGCATAGGAGAATGGGAGACATTAATCCAAGGAAGAAGAATCATTTGATTCAGAATGATCTGGTGAATGGAGTTATAGTTAAGAATTTCTAGCTCCCTGATTTTTATATAGCATGTAAGAAAGGGAAGCAGACCAAGAAAGTCTCACCAAGAAAAGAAAGTTAGCTCTATTGATATCCCTCTCGAGCTTCTACACATGGATCTATTTAGCCCTGTCAGCACAAAGAGCCTTGCTGGAGATCTGTAATGCTTTGTAGTAACAAATGATTACTCAAGATTCTCTTGGGTGATGTTTCTGAAGGCAAAGTCAAAGACATTTGATTCCTTCAAGCATCAAGTCACTACATTGGAATCACTCTTCAAGCTAAAAGTATGAAAGATTCGGTCAGACAACGGCACAGAGTTCAAGAATCAGTGGATGGAGGCATATTGTAGAGAGAAAGGAATTGTACATCAATTTACTTCTGCCTACACTCCACAAATGAATGGGGTTGCTGAAAGCAAAAATAGGAGCTTGATAGAGACAGCCAGGACAATGCTAGCTGCATCTAAACAACCTTTTCAATTCTGGAATGACGCAGTGGCTAATGCATGCTACACGCTAAATCTAGTCTTAGTGGTCAAACAATATGGGAAAACATGTTATGAACTATGACAGGATCAGGATCTCAAGTTTGATGGATTAGAGTGTAATGCAGCGGAATAAGAACAAGAATTAGACAAATTATAGCAAGAATTTGATATTCGTATGCATTAAGAACAAATACGGTTATAACGAGAGAATATATTTCTGTGAAAAGGAATGTTTCAATAATATCAAATGTTTCTACTCAATCATTCACCGATTGCAATTAGGTTGACACTCCTTATATAGAGTGCAATCACTGCTGATATCACGGATAGTGACATCTCGCAGATCTATTACAAAAATAACTAAAACTTAACAAACTACTGAAATGTTCACAACTACTGAGAACATATCAGAGTGCTAAGTATAAAACATAAAACTACTGATATGAAACTACTGAAACTACAACGACTGAAGAACAAGCTCTTCAGTCGTTTTACAAAACTACTGAAAAGAAAACATAAAACTACTGAAAGAAAACCCGTCACAACTACTGAAGAAGACCTCTTTAGCTGTTATGACAACGTCTGATACTTGGTCTTCAGCACTTGTGTCTTCAGACTTTGTCTTCAGCACTTGTGTCTTCAGACTTTGTCTTCAGCACTTGTGTCTTCAGACTTTGTCTTCAGCACTTGTCTTCAGACTTTGTCTTCAGCACTTGTGTCTTCAGACTTTGTCTTCAGCACTTGTGTCTTCAGGCTTTGTCTTCAGCACTTGTCTTCAGCTGTTGTGGACTTCAGCAGTTGTTGTGACGTCTGTGGGACTTAAGGTTTTTCTGATCCGGCTCATTGGTTCTTTTGGTCCAACAAACTCCCCTTGAACCAATGCAGCCAAAACCTAAACTTTATTGAGGTCCCACTTATTGTTGGCGATAAGATTGGTCTTTTTCCTTCTTGATCAGCTAAGAAGATGACCCAATTAAGCACTGGCCTGGGAATAGATTTCTGAAATTTGGTTGGCATAGTATGGATAAGAGCCCTGACTTTGGGGAACTAGACACAGGGCTATGGTCCTATCCATGAAATCTACTTCCTATGTATAAGCCTGTAGGATTCTCTGGTGTATGCTCTGAGAAACATAATTTGTTCTTCCATGGTAAGATTTTCAGCTCCACCATCAAACAGTCCTTCACGCCCATACAGCTCGGAAATGTACTTAGCCTGTTTGCCATTTTTGAGCTCAACTGTTGTAATCTGTCTGTATGCAAACTCATCTGGGTGAGTACCTTCAAGTAACAGGCTGAGCTCATTTTGTTTGAAGTTCTCAAGCCTCTTGTAGACTAACCCCTTTTTAATTACTCTGTTCTCTAACATCTTTTGGGGTGGCCGTTTATTTTCATAGGCCTTCTTGAAATCTTCTACAATTTCCCAGGGTGATACTACAAGGACCACTGTGATCTCTTCATCTATGATCCTTTTTACTTGGCCCTTGTATCTCGAAGGAATGTCTTTCTTCACAATTCTGTGAGCCACCCTAGGATCAGGCCATATTCTCACCTTTTCCTTTTGATATTGAAATGTGTTAGCAAGGGTGTACAATCTTAGAGCTTCTTTCTTCATACTGATTATTGATGAAGAAGCAGCATAAGTTTTGTCTATGCTTTTCCGCATCTCATCATCATGAAGCTTTTGCTGCTGTTCTTCTTTTATCTTTATTCTCACAGCTTCCATCTGTGAGGTGGGAGTGATGGGCATAGGTTTGGCTTTAGGCAAAGTTAGGACTGCGGAAAGAGGTAGCCTATCTTCTTCCTCATCATCCTCTTCTTCTTCTTCTAGCCTCAACACCCTTCTCTTCTTCTTCTTGGGTGCATCATCGGCTGTTGGTTTTGAGGGTAAAGGAATTGGTTTAGTGGGTTGTGGTAGTGGTGATTTTGAAGTGGGAGGTTTTGCAGGTTGTTCTAGCATTCTTGTAGTGAGTGAGGCTTTTGAGTGTTTTGCTAGTTCCTTTCTGTTCCCAGCACCTGCCTCATTTAGTGCTTCAATCACCAATCCCTTAGTGTATGCTTCAGACGAACAGATCTTGGTGGTTATTGACAAGATACTGTCCCTGGTCCATGACTTAATCTCGATCAATGATCTCCCAAGGTACTTTGCAATGAATCTGATCATGATCTCTAGTCTTTCTCTTTCTAATGCATCATAACTTGCCCATCCTGAGTTAATTTCTTCAACATCAAGTCTCCTAATCTCTGAGTCAAGCTGTGCAGTATCGAACCCTTGTCTATACAGTTGATCAATAATGGAGTCCATTGATTTACTGTGTGTAGCATCCGCCATTTTGATCATCTCATCGAGTTCGAGTTCTTTTTCTTTTCCTTCAACCTTCCTCTTCTTATACGTGACATGAAAGTCTTTGTGACTTTCACCCACTTGATCAATGTTAGCTCCCTTCACAAACTCCTCTACCTTCTCAGTCTCCTTTTCTTTCTTCCCCTCTATGCTCTTCCTCTTTGCTTTCACTGACTGACTCTCCCCCTTTTTGGTTGCATTGGTTGCAGGGGTTTGAGTAGGAGAAAGCCTTGTGCTCACAATCTCCTCCACCAGGGGTTGTATGATTGAGGGAAGCCTCTCATCCATGGTTTTGATCACAATGTCTATGATCATTGGGGTGATGAGAGGTAGGGATTGCTGAAAGATAGCAGCTGTTTGCTCAGAGGGGTTATGTCCCTGAGAAGCAGTGCCAGAAATAGAAGCTGGTGGCTTGGAAGTTTTGTGTGGCTGAGTGTGTGGGAGACCTTCAGGTGAAGGTGCCATCAGTGGGTTTATGTTGGTGGCAGATGGACTTGCTGTTTGAGAGAATTGGTCAAGTAGTCTTTGTAGTCTACTGACTTCTTCCTCAAGAATTGTGTTCTGGGCCAGAACATCATAAAAGAAGCCCAGGTCATCATCAGCAGATGCTGAATCACCTGACCTCCTGCTTGTAGCAGGATGTACATGCATTGGGTGTAGACCAGTTTTAGCATGTGCCCCCTTTTCTTGGAACTGGGGACTTCCAGCCTCAGGACGATGTCCTTCATCAGCTGTTGCCTCTGGTGAGGTCTTAGCTATGTTACCAGCCTCAGTCTGATCATGTGCTGATTCAGAAGAGGTGGCAGCCTCACCAGATGTTCTGGTCTCCATATCCACACCAGGAGATAGAATAGTTAAACCCTTGTGCTGTGGGCTGTGAGAAGCATGTTGATCCTCTTCCTCAATTGTTGTGGTTTTCCCCTTTGTTGGTGTTTGTTGGGGAGGAGGAGAGGCATGCAGCTGAGTCAGCACGTTTGCAATAATGAGAGTAGGACTTTGTGGGGCGGTTGTAGTGGGAGATGGGGTAAAAGTAGTATGCGATTGAGGAGGATAAAGTTCTAATTTCAGCTTCAAGATATAACATCTTGTATGTCTTGGATCTATCAAAAACCTCCACAATGGAGTCCACTGCCTAATGCTTGTCAAAGGAAATAGAGAGGGATTCAGTCTCATGGCATAGGAGAATGGGAGACATTAATCCAAGGAAGAAGAATCATTTGATTCAGAATGATCTGGTGAATGGAGTTATAGTTAAGAATTTCTAGCTCCCTGATTTTTGTATAGCATGTAAGAAAGGGAAGCAGACCAAGAAAGTCTCACTAAGAAAAGAAAGTTAGCTCTATTGATATCCCTCTCGAGCTTCTACACATGGATCTATTTAGCCCTGTCAGCACAAAGAGCCTTGCTGGAGATCTGTAATGCTTTGTAGTAACAAATGATTACTCAAGATTCTCTTGGGTGATATTTCTGAAGGCAAAGTCAAAGACATTTGATTCCTTCAAGCATCAAGTCACTACATTGGAATCACTCTTCAAGCTAAAAGTATGAAAGATTCGGTCAGACAACGGCACAGAGTTCAAGAATCAGTGGATGGAGGCATATTGTAGAGAGAAAGGAATTGTACATCAATTTACTTCTGCCTACACTCCACAAATGAATGGGGTTGCTGAAAGCAAAAATAGGAGCTTGATAGAGACAGCCAGGACAATGCTAGCTGCATCTAAACAACCTTTTCAATTCTGGAATGACGTAGTGGCTAATGCATGCTACACGCTCAATCTAGTCTTAGTGGTCAAACAATATGGGAAAACATGTTATGAACTATGACAGGATCAGGGATCTCAAGTTTGATGGATTAGAGTGTAATGCAGCGGAATAAGAACAAGAATTAGACAAATTATAGCAAGAATTTGATATTCGTATGCATTAAGAACAAATACGGTTATAACGAGAGAATATATTTCTGTGAAAAGGAATGTTTCAATAATATCAAATGTTTCTACTCAATCATTCACCGATTGCAATTAGGTTGACACTCCTTATATAGAGTGCAATCACTGCTGATATCACGGGATAGTGACATCTGGCAGATTTATTACAAAAATAACTAAAACTTAACAAACTACTGAAATGTTCACACTACTGAGAACATATCAGAGTGCTAAGTATAAAACATAAAACTACTGATATGAAACTACTGAAACTACAACGACTGAAGAACAAGCTCTTCAGTCGTTTTACAAAACTACTGAAAAGAAAACATAAAACTACTGAAAAGAAAACCCGTCACAACTACTGAAGAAGACCTCTTTAGCTGTTATGACAACGTCTGATACTTGGTCTTCAGCACTTGTGTCTTCAGACTTTGTCTTCAGCACTTGTGTCTTCAGACTTTGTCTTCAGCACTTGTGCCTTCAGACTTTGTCTTCAGCACTTGTCTTCAGACTTTGTCTTCAGCACTTGTGTCTTCAGACTTTGTCTTCAGCACTTGTGTCTTCAGGCTTTGTCTTCAGCACTTGTCTTCAGCTGTTGTGGACTTCAGCAGTTGTTGTGACGTCTGTGGGACTTAAGGTTTTTCTGATCCGGCTCATTGGTTCTTTTGTTCCAACAAACTCCCCCTGAACCAATGCAGCCAAAACCTTAACTTTATTGAGGTCCCACTTATTGTTGGCGATAAGATTGGTCTTTTTCCTTCTTGATCAGCTAAGAAGATGACCCAATTAAGCACTGGCCTAGGAATAGATTTCTGAAATTTGGTTGGCATAGTATGGATAAGAGCCCTGACTTTGGGGAACTAGACACAGGGCTGTGGTCCTATCCATGAAATCTACTTCCTATGTATAAGCCTGTAGGATTCTCTGGTGTATGCTCTGAGAAACATAATTTGTTCTTCCATGGTAAGATTTTCAGCTCCACCATCAAACAGTCCTTCACGCCCATACAGCTCTGAAATGTACTTAGCCTGTTTGCCATTTTTGAGCTCAACTGTTGTAATCTGTCTGTATGCAAACTCATCTGGGTGAGTACCTTCAAGTAACAGGCTGAGCTCATTTTGTTTGAAGTTCTCAAGCCTCTTGTAGACTAACCCCTTTTTAATTACTCTGTTCTCTAACATCTTTTGGGGTGGCCGTTTAGTTTCATAGGCCTTCTTCAAATCTTCTACAATTTCCCAGGGTGATACTACAAGGACCACTGTGATCTCTTCATCTATGATCCTTTTTACTTGGCCCTTGTATCTCGAAGGAATGTCTTTCTTCACAATTCTGTGAGCCACCCTAGGATCAGGCCATATTCTCACCTTTTCCTTTTGATATTGAAATGTGTTAGCAAGGGTGTACAATCTTAGAGCTTCTTTCTTCATACTGATTATTGATGAAGAAGCAGCATAAGTTTTGTCTATGCTTTTCCGCATCTCATCATCATGAAGCTTTTGCTGCTGTTCTTCTTCTATCTTTATTCTCACAGCTTCCATCTGTGAGGTGGGAGTGATGGGCATAGGTTTGGCTTTAGGCAAAGTTAGGACTGCGGAAAGAGGTAGCCTATCTTCTTCCTCATCATCCTCTTCTTCTTCTTCTAGCCTCAACACCCTTCTCTTCTTCTTCTTGGGTGCATCATCGGCTGTTGGTTTTGAGGGTAAAGGAATTGGTTTAGTGGGTTGTGGTAGTGGTGATTTTGAAGTGGGAGGTTTTGCAGGTTGTTCTAGCATTCTTGTAGTGAGTGAGGCTTTTGAGTGTTTTGCTAGTTCCTTTCTGTTCCCAGCACCTGCCTCATTTAGTGCTTCAATCACCAATCCCTTAGTGTATGCTTCAGACGAACAGATCTTGGTGGTTATTGACAAGATACTGTCCCTGGTCCATGACTTAATCTCGATCAATGATCTCCCAAGGTACTTTGCAATGAATCTGATCATGATCTCTAGTCTTTCTCTTTCTAATGCATCATAACTTGCCCATCCTGAGTTAATTTCTTCAACATCAAGTCTCCTAATCTCTGAGTCAAGCTGTGCAGTATCGAACCCTTGTCTATACAGTTGATCAATAATGGAGTCCATTGATTTACTGTGTGTAGCATCCGCCATTTTGATCATCTCATCGAGTTCGAGTTCTTTTTCTTTTCCTTCAACCTTCCTCTTCTTATACGTGACATGAAAGTCTTTGTGACTTTCACCCACTTGATCAATGTTAGCTCCCTTCACAAACTCCTCTACCTTCTCAGTCTCCTTTTCTTTCTTCCCCTATATGCTCTTCCTCTTTGCTTTCACTGACTGACTCTCCCCCTTTTTGGTTGCATTGGTTGCAGGGGTTTGAGTAGGAGAAAGCCTTGTGCTCACAATCTCCTCCACCAGGGGTTGTATGATTGAGGGAAGCCTCTCATCCATGGTTTTGATCACAATGTCTATGATCATTGGGGTGATGAGAGGTAGGGATTGCTGAAAGATAGCAGCTGTTTGCTCAAAGGGGTTATGTCCCTGAGAAGCAGTGCCAGAAATAGAAGCTGGTGGCTTGGAAGTTTTGCGTGGCTGAGTGTGTGGGAGACCTTCAGGTGAAGGTGCCATCAGTGGGTTTATGTTAGTGGCAGATGGACTTGCTGTTTGAGAGAATTGGTCAAGTAGTCTTTGTAGTCTACTGACTTCTTCCTCAAGAATTGTGTTCTGGGCCAGAACATCATAAAAGAAGCCCAGGTCATCATCAGCAGATGCTGAATCACCTGACCTCCTGCTTGTAGCAGGATGTACATGCATTGGGTGTAGACCAGTTTTAGCATGTGCCCCCTTTTCTTGGAACTGGGGACTTCCAGCCTCAGGACGATGTCCTTCATCAGCTGTTGCCTCTGGTGAGGTCTTAGCTATGTTACCAGCCTCAGTCTGATCATGTGCTGATTCAGAAGAGGTGGCAGCCTCACCAGATGTTCTGGTCTCCATATCCACACCAGGAGATAGAATAGTTAAACCCTTGTGCTGTGGGCTGTGAGAAGCATGTTGATCCTCTTCCTCAATTGTTGTGGTTTTCCCCTTTGTTGGTGTTTGTTGGGGAGGAGGAGAGGCATGCAGCTGAGTCAGCACGTTTGCAATAATGAGAGTAGGACTTTGTGGGGCGGTTGTAGTGGGAGATGGGGTAAAAGTAGTATGCGATTGAGGAGGATAAAGTTCTAATTTCAGCTTCAAGATATAACGACTTGTATGTCTTGGATCTATCAAAACCTCCACAATGGAGTCCACTGCCTAATGCTTGTCAAAGGAAATAGAGAGGGATTCAGTCTCATGGCATAGGAGAATGGGAGACATTAATCCAAGGAAGAAGAATCATTTGATTCAGAATGATCTGGTGAATGGAGTTATAGTTAAGAATTTCTAGCTCCCTGATTTTTGTATAGCATGTAAGAAAGGGAAGCAGACCAAGAAAGTCTCACCAAGAAAAGAAAGTTAGCTCTATTGATATCCCTCTCGAGCTTCTACACATGGATCTATTTAGCCCTGTCAGCACAAAGAGCCTTGCTGGAGATCTGTAATGCTTTGTAGTAACAAATGATTACTCAAGATTCTCTTGGGTGATGTTTCTGAAGGCAAAGTCAAAGACATTTGATTCCTTCAAGCATCAAGTCACTACATTGGAATCACTCTTCAAGCTAAAAGTATGAAGATTCGGTCAGACAACGGCACAGAGTTCAAGAATCAGTGGATGGAGGCATATTGTAGAGAGAAAGGAATTGTACATCAATTTACTTCTGCCTACACTCCACAATGAATGGGGTTGCTGAAAGCAAAAATAGGAGCTTGATAGAGACAGCCAGGACAATGCTAGCTGCATCTAAACAACCTTTTCAATTCTGGAATGACGCAGTGGCTAATGCATGCTACACGCTCAATCTAGTCTTAATGGTCAAACAATATGGGAAAACATGTTATGAACTATGACAGGATCAGGGATCTCAAGTTTGATGGATTAGAGTGTAATGCAGCGGAATAAGAACAAGAATTAGACAAATTATAGCAAGAATTTGATATTCGTATGCATTAAGAACAAATACGGTTATAACGAGAGAATATATTTCTGTGAAAAGGAATGTTTCAATAATATCAAATGTTTCTACTCAATCATTCACCGATTGCAATTAGGTTGACACTCCTTATATAGAGTGCAATCACTGCTGATATCACGGGATAGTGACATCTGGCAGATTTATTACAAAAATAACTAAAACTTAACAAACTACTGAAATGTTCACAACTACTGAGAACATATCAGAGTGCTAAGTATAAAACATAAAACTACTGATATGAAACTACTGAAACTACAACGACTGAAGAACAAGCTCTTCAGTCGTTTTACAAAACTACTGAAAAGAAAACATAAAACTACTGAAAGAAAACCCGTCACAACTACTGAAGAAGACCTCTTTAGCTGTTATGACAACGTCTGATACTTGGTCTTCAGCACTTGTGTCTTCAGACTTTGTCTTGAGCACTTGTGTCTTCAGACTTTGTCTTCAGCACTTGTGTCTTCAGACTTTGTCTTCAGCACTTGTCTTCAGACTTTGTCTTCAGCACTTGTGTCTTCAGACTTTGTCTTCAGCACTTGTGTCTTCAGGCTTTGTCTTCAGCACTTGTCTTCAGCTGTTGTGGACTTCAGCAGTTGTTGTGACGTCTGTGGGACTTAAGGTTTTTCTGATCCGGCTCATTGGTTCTTTTGTTCCAACAAACTCCCCCTGAACCAATGCAGCCAAAACCTTAACTTTATTGAGGTCCCACTTATTGTTGGTGATAAGTTTGGTCTTTTTCCTTCTTGATCAGCTAAGAAGATGACCCAATTAAGCACTGGCCTGGGAATAGATTTCTGAAATTTGGTTGGCATAGTATGGATAAGAGCCCTGACTTTGGGGAACTAGACACAGGGCTGTGGTCCTATCCATGAAATCTACTTCCTATGTATAAGCCTGTAGGATTCTCTGGTGTATGCTCTGAGAAACATAATTTGTTCTTCCATGGTAAGATTTTCAGCTCCACCATCAAACAGTCCTTCACGCCCATACAGCTCTGAAATGTACTTAGCCTGTTTGCCATTTTTGAGCTCAACTGTTGTAATCTGTCTGTATGCAAACTCATCTGGGTGAGTACCTTCAAGTAACAGGCTGAGCTCATTTTGTTTGAAGTTCTCAAGCCTCTTGTAGACTAACCCCTTTTTAATTACTCTGTTCTCTAACATCTTTTGGGGTGGCCGTTTAGTTTCATAGGCCTTCTTGAAATCTTCTACAATTTCCCAGGGTGATACTACAAGGACCACTGTGATCTCTTCATCTATGATCCTTTTTACTTGGCCCTTGTATCTCGAAGGAATGTCTTTCTTCACAATTCTGTGAGCCACCCTAGGATCAGGCCATATTCTCACCTTTTCCTTTTGATATTGAAATGTGTTAGCAAGGGTGTACAATCTTAGAGCTTCTTTCTTCATACTGATTATTGATGAAGAAGCAGCATAAGTTTTGTCTATGCTTTTCCGCATCTCATCATCATGAAGCTTTTGCTGCTGTTCTTCTTCTATCTTTATTCTCACAGCTTCCATCTGTGAGGTGGGAGTGATGGGCATAGGTTTGGCTTTAGGCAAAGTTAGGACTGCGGAAAGAGGTAGCCTATCTTCTTCCTCATCATCCTCTTCTTCTTCTTCTAGCCTCAACACCCTTCTCTTCTTCTCTTGGGTGCATCATCGGCTGTTGGTTTTGAGGGTAAAGGAATTGGTTTAGCGGGTTGTGGTAGTGGTGATTTTGAAGTGGGAGGTTTTGCAGGTTGTTCTAGCATTCTTGTAGTGAGTGAGGCTTTTGAGTGTTTTGCTAGTTCCTTTCTGTTCCCAGCACCTGCCTCATTTAGTGCTTCAATCACCAATCCCTTAGTGTATGCTTCAGACGAACAGATCTTGGTGGTTATTGACAAGATACTGTCCCTGGTCCATGACTTAATCTCGATCAATGATCTCCCAAGGTACTTTGCAATGAATCTGATCATGATCTCTAGTCTTTCTCTTTCTAATGCATCATAACTTGCCTATCCTGAGTTAATTTCTTCAACATCAAGTCTCCTAATCTCTGAGTCAAGCTGTGCAGTATCGAACCCTTGTCTATACAGTTGATCAATAATGGAGTCCATTGATTTACTGTGTGTAGCATCCGCCATTTTGATCATCTCATCGAGTTCGAGTTCTTTTTCTTTTCCTTCAACCTTCCTCTTCTTATACGTGACATGAAAGTCTTTGTGACTTTCACCCACTTGATCAATGTTAGCTCCCTTCACAAACTCCTCTACCTTCTCAGTCTCCTTTTCTTTCTTCCCCTCTATGCTCTTCCTCTTTGCTTTCACTGACTGACTCTCCCCCTTTTTGGTTGCATTGGTTGCAGGGGTTTGAGTAGGAGAAAGCCTTGTGCTCACAATCTCCTCCACCAGGGGTTGTATGATTGAGGGAAGCCTCTCATCCATGGTTTTGATCACAATGTCTATGATCATTGGGGTGATGAGAGGTAGGGATTGCTGAAAGATAGCAGCTGTTTGCTCAGAGGGGTTATGTCCCTGAGAAGCAGTGCCAGAAATAGAAGCTGGTGGCTTGGAAGTTTTGTGTGGCTGAGTGTGTGGGAGACCTTCAGGTGAAGGTGCCATCAGTGGTTTATGTTGGTGGCATATGGACTTGCTGTTTGAGAGAATTGGTCAAGTAGTCTTTGTAGTCTACTGACTTCTTCCTCAAGAATTGTGTTCTGGGCCAGAACATCATAAAAGAAGCCCAGGTCATCATCAGCAGATGCTGAATCACCTGACCTCCTGCTTGTAGCAGGATGTACATGCATTGGGTGTAGACCAGTTTTAGCATGTGCCCCCTTTTCTTGGAACTGGGGACTTCCAGCCTCAGGACGATGTCCTTCATCAGCTGTTGCCTCTGGTGAGGTCTTAGCTATGTTACCAGCCTCAGTCTGATCATGTGCTGATTCAAAAGAGGTGGCAGCCTCACCAGATGTTCTGGTCTCCATATCCACACCAGGAGATAGAATAGTTAAACCCTTGTGCTGTGGGCTGTGAGAAGCATGTTGATCCTCTTCCTCAATTGTTGTGGTTTTCCCCTTTGTTGGTGTTTGTTGGGGAGGAGGAGAGGCATGCAGCTGAGTCAGCATGTTTGCAATAATGAGAGTAGGACTTTGTGGGGCGGTTGTAGTGGGAGATGGGGTAAAAGTAGTATGCGATTGAGGAGGATAAAGTTCTAATTTCAGCTTCAAGATATAACGACTTGTATGTCTTGGATCTATCAAAAACCTCCACAATGGAGTCCACTGCCTAATGCTTGTCAAAGGAAATAGAGAGGGATTCAGTCTCATGGCATAGGAGAATGGGAGACATTAATCCAAGGAAGAAGAATCATTTGATTCAGAATGATCTGGTGAATGGAGTTATAGTTAAGAATTTCTAGCTCCCTGATTTTTGTATAGCATGTAAGAAAAGGAAGCAGACCAAGAAAGTCTCACCAAGAAAAGAAAGTTAGCTCTATTGATATCCCTCTCGAGCTTCTACACATGGATCTATTTAGCCCTGTCAGCACAAAGAGCCTTGCTGGAGATCTGTAATGCTTTGTAGTAACAAATGATTACTCAAGATTCTCTTGGGTGATGTTTCTGAAGGCAAAGTCAAAGACATTTGATTCCTTCAAGCATCAAGTCACTACATTGGAATCACTCTTCAAGCTAAAAGTATGAAAGATTCGGTCAGACAACGGCACAGAGTTCAAGAATCAGTGGATGGAGGCATATTGTAGAGAGAAAGGAATTGTACATCAATTTACTTCTGCCTACACTCCACAAATGAATGGGGTTGCTGAAAGCAAAAATAGGAGCTTGATAGAGACAGCCAGGACAATGCTAGCTGCATCTAAACAACCTTTTCAATTCTGGAATGACGCAGTGGCTAATGCATGCTACACGCTCAATCTAGTCTTAGTGGTCAAACAATATGGGAAAACATGTTATGAACTATGACAGGATCAGGGATCTCAAGTTTGATGGATTAGAGTGTAATGCAGCGGAATAAGAACAAGAATTAGACAAATTATAGCAAGAATTTGATATTCGAATGCATTAAGAACAAATACGGTTATAACGAGAGAATATATTTCTGGGAAAAGGAATGTTTCAATAATATCAAATGTTTCTACTCAATCATTCACCGATTGCAATTAGGTTGACACTCCTTATATAGAGTGCAATCACTGCTGATATCACGGGATAGTGACATCTGGCAGATTTATTACAAAAATAACTAAAACTTAACAAACTACTGAAATGTTCACAACTACTGAGAACATATCAGAGTGCTAAGTATAAAACATAAAACTACTGATATGAAACTACTGAAACTACAACGACTGAAGAACAAGCTCTTCAGTCGTTTTACAAAACTACTGAAAGAAAACATAAAACTACTGAAAGAAAACCCGTCACAACTACTGAAGAAGACCTCTTTAGCTGTTATGACAACGTCTGATACTTGGTCTTCAGCACTTGTGTCTTCAGACTTTGTCTTCAGCACTTGTGTCTTCAGACTTTGTCTTCAGCACTTGTCTTCAGACTTTGTCTTCAGCACTTGTCTTCAGACTTTGTCTTCAGCACTTGTGTCTTCAGACTTTGTCTTCAGCACTTGTGTCTTCAGGCTTTGTCTTCAGCACTTGTCTTCAGCTGTTGTGGACTTCAGCAGTTGTTGTGACGTCTGTGGGACTTAAGGTTTTTCTGATCCGGCTCATTGGTTCTTTTGGTCCAACAAACTCCCCCTGAACCAATGCAGCCAAAACCTTAACTTTATTGAGGTCCCACTTATTGTTGGCGATAAGATTGGTCTTTTTCCTTCTTGATCAGCTAAGAAGATGACCCAATTAAGCACTGGCCAGGGAATAGATTTCTGAAATTTAGTTGGCATAGTAAGGATCAGAGCCCTGACTTTGGGGAACTAGACACAGGGCTGTGATCCTATCCATGAAATCTACTTCCTATGTATAAGCCTGTAGGATTCTCTGGTGTATGCTCTGAGAAACATAATTTGTTCTTCCATGGTAAGATTTTCAGCTCCACCATCAAACAGTCCTTCACGCCCATACAGCTCTGAAATGTACTTAGCCTGTTTGCCATTTTGAGCTCAACTGTTGTAATCTGTCTGTATGCAAACTCATCTGGGTGAGTACCTTCAAGTAACAGGCTGAGCTCATTTGTTTGAAGTTCTCAAGCCTCTTGTAGACTAACCCCTTTTTATTACTCTGTTCTCTACATCTTTGGGGTGGCCGTTTAGTTTCATAGGCCTTCTTGAAATCTTCTACAATTTCCCAGGGTGATACTACAAGGACCACTGTGATCTCTTCATCTATGATCTTTTTACTTGGCCCTTGTATCTCGAAGGAATGTCTTTCTTCACAATTCTGTGAGCCACCCTAGGATCAGGCCATATTCTCACCTTTTCCTTTTGATATTGAAATGTGTTAGCAAGGGTGTACAATCTTAGAGCTTCTTCTTCATACTGATTATTGATGAAGAAGCAGCATAAGTTTTGTCTATGCTTTTCCGCATCTCATCATCATGAAGCTTTTGCTGCTGTTCTCTTCTATCTTTATTCTCACAGCTTCCATCTGTGAGGTGGGAGTGATGGGCATAGGTTTGGCTTTAGGCAAAGTTAGGACTGCGAAAGAGGTAGCCTATCTTCTTCCTCATCATCCTCTTCTTCTTCTTCTAGCCTCACACCCTTCTCTTCTTCTTCTTGGTGCATCATCGGCTGTTGTTTTGAGGGTAAAGGAATTGGTTTAGTGGGTTGTGGTAGTGGTGATTTTGAAGTGGGAGGTTTTGCAGGTTGTTCTAGCATTCTTGTAGTGAGTGAGGCTTTTGAGTGTTTTGCTAGTTCCTTTCTGTTCCCAGCACCTGCCTCATTTAGTGCTTCAATCACCAATCCCTTAGTGTATGCTTCAGACGAACAGATCTTGGTGGTTATTGACAAGATACTGTCCCTGGTCCATGACTTAATCTCGATCAATGATCTCCCAAGGTACTTTGCAATGAATGATCTGATCATGATCTCTAGTCTTTCTCTTTCTAATGCATCATAACTTGCCCATCCTGAGTTAATTCTTCAACATCAAGTCTCCTAATCTCTGAGTCAAGCTGTGCAGTATCGAACCCTTGTCTATACAGTTGATCAATAATGGAGTCCATTGATTTACTGTGTGTAGCATCCGCCATTTTGATCATCTCATCGAGTTCGAGTTCTTTTTCTTTTCCTTCAACCTTCCTCTTCTTATACGTGACATGAAAGTCTTTGTGACTTTCACCCACTTGATCAATGTTAGCTCCCTTCACAAACTCCTCTACCTTCTCAGTCTCCTTTTCTTTCTTCCCTCTATGCTCTTCCTCTTTGCTTTCACTGACTGACTCTCCCCTTTTTGGTTGCATTGTTGCAGGGGTTTGAGTAGGAGAAAGCCTTGTGCTCACAATCTCCTCCACCAGGGGTTGTATGATTGAGGGAAGCCTCTCATCCATGGTTTTGATCACAATGTCTATGATCATTGGGGTGATGAGAGGTAGGGATTGCTGAAAGATAGCAGCTGTTTGCTCAGAGGGGTTATGTCCCTGAGAAGCAGTGCCAGAAATAGAAGCTGGTGGCTTGGAAGTTTTGTGTGGCTGAGTGTGTGGGAGACCTTCAGGTGAAGGTGCCATCAGTGGGTTTATGTGGTGGCAGATGGACTTGCTGTTTGAGAGAATTGGTCAAGTAGTCTTTGTAGTCTACTGACTTCTTCCTCAAGAATTGTTTCTGGGCCAGAACATCATAAAAGAAGCCCAGGTCATCATCAGCAGATGCTGAATCACCTGACCTCCTGCTTGTAGCAGGATGTACATGCATTGGGTGTAGACCAGTTTTAGCATGTGCCCCCTTTTCTTGGAACTGGGGACTTCCAGCCTCAGGACGATGTCCTTCATCAGCTGTTGCCTCTGGTGAGGTCTTAGCTATGTTACCAGCCTCAGTCTGATCATGTGCTGATTCAGAAGAGGTGGCAGCCTCACCAGATGTTCTGGTCTCCATATCCACACCAGGAGATAGAATAGTTAAACCCTTGTGCTGTGGGCTGTGAGAAGCATGTTGATCCTCTTCCTCAATTGTTGTGGTTTTCCCCCTTGTTGGTGTTTGTTGGGGAGGAGGAGAGGCATGCAGCTGAGTCAGCACGTTTGCAATAATGAGAGTAGGACTTTGTGGGGCGGTTGTAGTGGGAGATGGGGTAAAAGTAGTATGCGATTGAGGAGGATAAAGTTCTAATTTCAGCTTCAAGATATAACGACTTGTATGTCTTGGATCTATCAAAAACCTCCACAATGGAGTCCACTGCCTAATGCTTGTCAAAGGAAATAGAGAGGGATTCAGTCTCATGGCATAGGAGAATGGGAGACATTAATCCAAGGAAGAAGAATCATTTGATTCAGAATGATCTGGTGAATGGAGTTATAGTTAAGAATTTCTAGCTCCCTGATTTTTGTATAGCATGTAAGAAAGGGAAGCAGACCAAGAAAGTCTCACCAAGAAAAGAAAGTTAGCTCTATTGATATCCCTCTCGAGCTTCTACACATGGATCTATTTAGCCCTGTCAGCACAAAGAGCCTTGCTGGAGATCTGTAATGCTTTGTAGTAACAATGATTACTCAAGATTCTCTTGGGTGATGTTTCTGAAGGCAAAGTCAAAGACATTTGATTCCTTCAAGCATCAAGTCACTACATTGGAATCACTCTTCAAGCTAAAAGTATGAAAGATTCGGTCAGACAACGGCACAGAGTTCAAGAATCAGTGGATGGAGGCATATTGTAGAGAGAAAGGAATTGTACATCAATTTACTTCTGCCTACACTCCACAAATGAATGGGGTTGCTGAAAGCAAAAATAGGAGCTTGATAGAGACAGCCAGGACAATGCTAGCTGCATCTAAACAACCTTTTCAATTCTGGAATGACGCAGTGGCTAATGCATGCTACACGCTCAATCTAGTCTTAGTGGTCAAACAATATGGGAAAACATGTTATGAACTATGACAGGATCAGGGATCTCAAGTTTGATGGATTAGAGTGTAATGCAGCGGAATAAGAACAAGAATTAGACAAATTATAGCAAGAATTTGATATTCGTATGCATTAAGAACAAATACGGTTATAACGAGAGAATATATTTCTGTGAAAAGGAATGTTTCAATAATATCAAATGTTTCTACTCAATCATTCACCGATTGCAATTAGGTTGACACTCCTTATATAGAGTGCAATCACTGCTGATATCACGGGATAGTGACATCTGGCAGATTTATTACAAAAAACTAAAACTTAACAAACTACTGAAATGTTCACAACTACTGAGAACATATCAGAGTGCTAAGTATAAAATAAAACTACTGATATGAAACTACTGAAACTACAACGACTGAAGAACAAGCTCTTCAGTCGTTTTACAAAACTACTGAAAAGAAAACATAAAACTACTGAAAGAAAACCCGTCACAACTACTGAAGAAGACCTCTTTAGCTGTTATGACAACGTCTGATACTTGGTCTTCAGCACTTGTGTCTTCAGACTTTGTCTTCAGCACTTGTGTCTTCAGACTTTGTCTTCAGCACTTGTGTCTTCAGACTTTGTCTTCAGCACTTGTCTTCAGACTTTGTCTTCACCTTGTGTCTTCAGACTTTGTCTTCAGCACTTGTGTCTTCAGGCTTTGTCTTCAGCACTTGTCTTCAGCTGTTGTGGACTTCAGCAGTTGTTGTGACGTCTGTGGGACTTAAGGTTTTTCTGATCCGGCTCATTGGTTCTTTTGTTCCAACAAACTCCCCCTGAACCAATGCAAGCCAAAACCTTAACTTTATTGAGGTCCCACTTATTGTTGGCGATAAGATTGGTCTTTTTCCTTCTTGATCAGCTAAGAAGATGACCCAATTAAGCACTGGCCTAGGAATAGATTTCTGAATTTGGTTGGCATAGTATGGATAAGAGCCCTGACTTTGGGGAACTAGACACAGGGCTGTGGTCCTATCCATGAAATCTACTTCCTATGTATAAGCCTGTAGGATTCTCTGGTGTATGCTCTGAGAAACATAATTGTTCTTCCATGGTAAGATTTTCAGCTCCACCATCAAACGTCCTTCACGCCCATACAGCTCTGAAATGTACTTAGCCTGTTTGCCATTTTTGAGCTCAACTGTTGTAATCTGTCTGTATGCAAACTCATCTGGTGTGAGTACCTTCAAGTAACAGGCTGAGCTCATTTTGTTTGAAGTTCTCAAGCCTCTTGTAGACTAACCCCTTTTTAATTACTCTGTTTCTAACATCTTTTGGGGTGGCCGTTTAGTTTCATAGGCCTTCTTGAAATCTTCTACAATTTCCCAGGGTGATACTACAAGGACCACTGTGATCTCTTCATCTATGATCCTTTTTACTTGGCCCTTGTATCTCGAAGGAATGTCTTTCTTCACAATTCTGTGAGCCCCCTAGGATCAGGCCATATTCTCACCTTTTCCTTTGATATTGAAATGTGTTAGCAAGGGTGTACAATCTCAGAGCTTCTTTCTTCATACTGATTATTGATGAAGAAGCAGCATAAGTTTTGTCTATGCTTTTTCGCATCTCATCATCATGAAGCTTTTGCTGCTGTTCTTCTTCTATCTTTATCTCACAGCTTCCATCTGTGAGGTGGGAGTGATGGGCATAGGTTTGGCTTAGGCAAAGTTAGGACTGCGGAAAGAGGTAGCCTATCTTTCCCTCATCCTCTTCTTCTTCTTCTAGCCTCAACACCCTTCTCTTCTTCTTCTTGGGTGCATCATCGGCTGTTGGTTTTGAGGGTAAGGAATTGTTTTAGCGGGTTTTGGTAGTGGTGATTTTGAAGTGGGAGGTTTTGCAGGTTGTTCTAGCATTCTTGTATTGAGTGAGGCTTTTGAGTGTTTTGCTAGTTCCTTTCTGTTCCCAGCACCTGCCTCATTTAGTGCTTCAATCACCAATCCCTTAGTGTATGCTTCAGACGAACAGATTTGGTGGTTATTGGACCAGATACTGTCCCTGGTCCATGACTTAATCTCGATCAATGATCTCCAAGGTACTTTGCAATGAATCTGATCATGATCTCTATTCTTTCTCTTTCTAATGCATCATAACTTGCCTATCCTGAGTTAATTTCTTCACATCAAGTCTCCTAATCTCTAGTCAAGCTGTGCAGTATCGACCCTTGTCTATACAGTTGATCAATAATGGAGTCCATTGATTTACTGTGTGTAGCATCCGCCATTTTGATCATCTCATCGAGTTCGAGTTCTTTTTCTTTTCCTTCAACCTTCCTCTTCTTATACGTGACATGAAAGTCTTTGTGACTTTCACCCACTTGATCAATGTTAGCTCCCTTCACAACTCCTCTACCTTCTCAGTCTCCTTTTCTTTCTTCCCCTCTATGCTCTTCCTCTTTGCTTTCACTGACTGACTCTCCCCCTTTTTGGTTGCATTGGTTGCAGGGTTTGAGTAGGAGAAAGCCTTGTGCTCACAATCTCCTCCACCAGGGGTTGTATGATTGAGGGAAGCCTCTCATCCATGGTTTTGATCACAATGTCTATGATCATTGGGGTGATGAGAGGTAGGGATTGCTGAAAGATAGCAGCTGTTTGCTCAGAGGGGTTATGTCCCTGAGAAGCAGTGCCAGAAATAGAAGCTGGTGGCTTGGAAGTTTTGTGTGGCTGAGTGTGTGGGAGACCTTCAGGTGAAGGTGCCATCAGTGGGTTTATGTTGGTGGCATATGGACTTGCTGTTTGAGAGAATTGGTCAAGTAGTCTTTGTAGTCTACTGACTTCTTCCTCAAGAATTGTGTTCTGGGCCAGAACATCATAAAAGAAGCCCAGGTCATCATCAGCAGATGCTGAATCACCTGACCTCCTGCTTGTAGCAGGATGTACATGCATTGGGTGTAGACCAGTTTTAGCATGTGCCCCCTTTTCTTGGAACTGGGGACTTTGGATTTGGAGGTGGTGGCTATGGGTTCCAGCTGCGTGGGTTTGCGCAGCTTGGCAGCCATTTTTAGTGATTGGTCAGAGTTGTGCCGGGAGTATACTTCAGGCAATATAGCCGTAGCAGGGACTCCCAGGCCAACAAGTCCCTCAGCTTGAAGCTGGTTTTCAATTATGGCCATTATGAACCGAGGATATAATATCCAACGGTTAGCAAGTTGTTTTTGGGCCATGATGAATTCTGAGAAGTTAAGCTCTAGTAGTTTAAAGGAAACTTCCGGAGGGAAAATAACTTCAGTACTTATATATGTGAGAATAATAAACTAATGATCATCGGTACTTGTGAGCTGAGATCATCAGTAGTTGTCACTTATTCTAGCTACAACATACCAAGCCTTAACACTAGGTTTTGGAAAGTTGTGCTATCCAAGGGCTTAGTGAAAATGTCTGCAAGCTCATCAGCACTAGGAACAAATTTTGGATCAATCAGACCTTTTTCAAAGCACTCTCTAATAAAATGGTGTCTGATTTCAATATGTTTAGTCCTAGAGTGCTGGACAGGATTCTTGACAATACAAAGAGCTGAAGAGCTATCCATTAACAATGGGGTCTTAGTCTCTGTTATGCCATAATCTAATAATTGGTTTTGAAGCCAGAGTACCTGAGATGTACAACTTGCAGCAGCAATGTACTCTGCTTCAGCAGTTGATGTAGCAACTGAGGTCTGCTTCTTACTCTGCCAAGAAATCAAGCAGTTGCCTAGGAATTGGCATCCTCTAGAAGTGGACTTTCTTGTCAACTTACACCCTGCATAGTCACTGTTAGAAAAAGCAACTGATTTACCAGAATGTCTAGTAGAATACCATAAACCTAGAGATGGAGTGCCTTGCAGATATCTAAAGATCCTCTTGACTGCAATCAAATGAGACTCCTTAGGTGCAGCCTGAAATCTAGAACAAACACATGTAGCAAACATAATATCTGGTCTAGAAGCTGTTAAGTACATCAAGGACCCAATCATACATCTGTAAAGTGTTTCATCAACCACTTTACCTATCTGATCTGTATCCAGTTGTGTGGTGTTGCACATGGGAGTAGACCAGGGCTTACACTTTTGTAAATCAAACTTTTCCAAAAGATCTTTTGTGTATTTGGACTGATGAATGAAAATTCCATCAGCCTTTTGTTTGATTTGCAAACCCAGAAAGAACTGTAATTCTCCCATGGCACTCATTTCAAACTTCTGTTGCATCAACTTTGTAAAGGCATCACACAACTATGGATCAGAGGATGCAAAAATAATATCATCTACATAAATTTGAACAAGTAGATTATGCTGCCCAGCTTTCTTAATGAATAAGTCTTATCTATGGAGCCTCTAGTGAAATTATTTTCAGAAGAAAGTTTGATAATGTCTCATACCAGGCTCTAGGAGCTTGTTTCAACCCATAGAGAGCCTTATCAAGCTTATGAACCCAATTAGGATGTTTATTGTCCTCAAAACCTGGTGGTTGACATACATAAACTTCTTCTTTAATTTTCCCATACAAAAATGCACTTTTGACATCCATTTGAAAAACTTTAAGGTTGTGATAAGCAGCATAAGCTAAAAACAATCGAATTGCTTCAGTCTGGCTACAGGGGCAAAGGTTTCATTATAATGAATACCTTCCTCTTGTGAAAACCCCTGTACAAGCAGTCTGGCCTTGTTATTAACAATAAGCCCATTTTCATCAGTTTTGTTCCTAAACACCCATTTAGTGCCTATTGCACACTTACCTGGAGGTAGAGGAACCAGTTCCCACACTTGCTGTTTCTTGAACTGAAGAAGCTCAAGCTGCATGGCTTCAACCCATCCATTTCCTTGAAACCAATCAGTAGATGGTAATTCAAAGGAAGTTGAAGTTGTAGAAATCTCATCAGCATTTGTTGTGGATTGTGCTACTGAAGCTACAGGAACATCAGGTCTAGCTGAATCAGGCAGTTGATCACTAAACTTGAAAAGGTGATCACTGATATCATCATCATCATCAGTAACACCAGATGGATGACTAGCTACAGAAGATGATGGATTCATATGATCTGCAACAGTAGGTGGTTGATAAGGAACATATTGCAGAATGTCCAGATCAAACAACTCCACAGGGTTTTGTGGAATTGTATCCTTAGGGGATTCATTGAACTTCACATGCAAGGTTTCTTCAACTATCTTTGTCCGATAGTTGAATACTCTATAAGCCTTGCAAGTGGATGAATACCCAACAAAATACCCTGCATCCACCTTAGAATCAAACTTTTGGAGTTGATCCTTGTGTTGAGAATGTAACAGGGACACCCAAATGCTCTAAAGAATGAAATCAAAGGGGCTAAATGATGTAAAACTTCATAAGGAGTTTTCATCAACCTCTGATTTACTAAGGCTTTATTCTGTACATAGCAGGCTGTATTGACAGCTTCAGCCCAAAAGGTCAGTGGCAGACCAGAATCAGCCAACATGGACCTTGCAGCTTCAATGAGGGTCATGTTCTTTCTCTCCACTACTCCATTTTGCTCTGGAGTCCTTGGGATGCTATACTGCCTCTTGATTCCCTTTGACAAGTAAAACTCATCAAGAGTGTGGTTTCTGAATTCAGTACCATTGTCACTCCTCACACACTTAACTGGTAGGGAATACTGCTTCTCAACGTGTAACACAAAGTTCATAATGGACTGAGCAGCCTCATCCTTTGAATGCAAGAAAAAGGTCCATACATATCTAGAGTAATCATCCACAATTACCATACAGTATTTCTTCTTTGCCATACTCATTACCTTCACAGGACCAAAAAGATCGTGCAGTAGTTGTAAGCAGGCATTAGACTTGGATTCTTCTATGGTTGGGAATGAAACTTTATGTTGTTTCCCTTTTAAGCATGCAGTGCAGATTTCATCACAATTGAACTCCTTTATTGGAAGACCTCTCACTAAACTCTTGTGGATCAGCTGATTCATGTTTTTGAGATTAACATGACCCAGCCTTCTATGCCACAGTTTAGATTCTTGGAGAGAGGCCTTGGAGAAGAAGCATGGATGGTCTCTTAACTCAATTTTTTTGACAGATCCAAGGCATATACTCTCCTATCCTGTTAGCCTTCAGGACAGTATTATCATCCAGTACTTTGTCAATCAGGCTCAGAACCTTGGATGACAGAATCCTACAGTTCTGGCTTGTGAAAAGAGCAACATGTCCTTTGTCACACATCTGACTGACACTCAACAGATTGTATTTGAGATTCTCCACATGGTTGACATCATCAAATCTAATATTTCTATTAGACACAAATCCCTTTCCAATGATGTAACCTTTAGCATCATTTCCAAATGAGACAAATCCCTTCTTTCCCTGAGAGTAATCATGAAGAAGAGAGCTGCTCCCAGTCATGTGCATGGATCCTCCACTGTCCACATACCAGATGCTTCTTTGGCATGCTGAAGAACCCTGCACAATCATAAGAAACTAGTTAGCTTTGGAGACCCAAACCTTTTTGGTTTTGGGACTGACTTTATCAACAGATTTAACCATAGCTGGTTTCTCATGATTAACAGCTGATGAAGATGGAGATGGTGCTGAAATAGATTTGGACCTGGAATTCCTCTCCAGTGGTTTGGTCACAGTGGCTTCAAGTTGGTTAACTCTCCCCAACAGACGCTGAACCATCATAACAAGTTGTGTCTGATTTGAAGCTCGAGCTTTCAGTTCATTTGACACTCCAGAGCTTGTTTTTGATGAGTTCCTGTGACCCACCATTTCCTCCTTCTTAGATTTCACAGACTTAGTCTTATGTTTATCATGGGGAACAATATCAGCTGTCTTCTGATAAACCGTATCCTTCTTAGTGGATTTGGGTAAGGCCTTGGGTTTATCAGGTTGAGATGATTGTGGTACAAACTTGGTCTCAAAATCAGTTTTCATTTTATTTATTTCTTGTTTAATGAGCTCATCCTTTGGAGCTTTAAACCCTTTTCGTACCAACATTCATGAGATACATGATTGAATTTACCACAAATTTCACATGGTTTATTCTTCATCTTGGACATCTTTACTGCTGAAGTGGAAACTACTGAAGGTGTGATCTTCAGTACTTTCCTCCTATCAATACTAGGTACTAAAGGATTTGTAACAGCTGAAGACTGGTAATTCAACTGTTTTCCATCCGTCCTAATAGACTGTTTGATGGATTCCTCAGCAGTTGTTAGTCCTTGTATTTCAACTGATTTGAAATGCTTTTCAGATGTTGGGTCTCTTTCAGTACTTGGGGTACTTGAGGAACAACATCTGAAGTACTCAGCTTCATATGAGTCTCAATAGTTAGACCATCAGTCAATTTATTTGTTGAGATCTTAACACTGGTTTCATTCTCTGAGCTTAGATTATCATTGGAGAATGACTCACACGATAATATGGTTTGGAGATTGCTTTCACTTTCAGACTTAACTATGGAGTTAGGAGTAAAGTCTGTTGGTGGAGCAGTATGGTTGTAACCAATGCCAAACTTCACATTTGAAGTAGTTTGCTTGCTAAGAAGCATTTCAAATCCCTTGCATGATGAGACCCAGCGTTCACACTCAACTTGGGTCACTGCAAGTTTTTCTTTGAGACTCCTGTGGTCTTCCAGAATAACCTCTAGCTTGGCCTTTTCATCATTTAATTGGCATTTAAGCTTATAAATCTCATCACTTTTACTGTTAAGAGCAGACTCATACTCAACTTTTCTTTTGAAAATGGTTTTCTCAAACTCAAGTTTTTGATTTATTAATGCTACATTTGCCTCTCTAATAGAGACAAAGGCAGCAATGCATGATTCAGAACATAACTTGGCTTTAGCCTCTGAAGATACCTGAGTTACCTGTGAAGATGATGCATTTGAACAGGAACCCTTAGTAGACTCCAGGGCCATGAGAGCAAGATTTCCAAAAGGGTGTTCACCACCATGTTGACTAGCACCATCATAGTATTGCTCAGTGTGACCAGAAAAGTTATCAGGTAAGCTACTCCAGTCAACGACTCCAGGTGTGAAGAAGCTGTGATGAGGTTGTGATTGAGATGGAGATGGTTGAGGTTCTGGTAGTGCATGAGATTGTGGTACTATAGGAGCTTGAACTTGATTTGACTGTGGCAAATAATAGCAGGGATAAGGATATGGCATTTGACCCTGAGGAACAAAATATGCAGGAGATTGAGGGTGTGATGAATGACTAGAACGAGCAGAATGTTGCCCTTTGGATTGTGAATTGTTATTTGGAAAAGTCAAAAAGGGTGCAGAAGTGTTAGATCCAGTCGATCTACACTCTCTTGCAAAGTGTCCAATCCTGTGGCATTTGTGACACTTCAACTTGCTCTTGTCAAAACCAACTTTGTTTTGTCAGAGAGTCCAGGAAATTTCCTGCCAGTTCTCTTGTAGAATTTTTGAGATCTGATATTGATCAAGGCCATTTGGCTCAAAATATCCATCTCTTCTAATCATCAACAGCAATGCCCTTCAAATCATCCATGATAAAGCATAGATTGTCACTATTATTACCAGAATGACAATCAACACTCACAAAGGCATGATTAGAATTGTTTGAGGTGAAATCAATATGCTCATCATAGTGGCATTCTGATCCTGCATACTCTGACTCATGACTTACCAAGGCAGTGTTTCCTGGTACAAAATCATCGGTGTGCTTTCAGATGATGACAGTTTTCGTTTTTGTTCTATCTCTCTCTCAAATGTGAGCAATTTCCCATGGAGTTGGGTGAGAGATAGTTTGTCCAAATTGCACTGGAGCGTAGGACAATAGTATATGTGTCCCATCTCTCAAGCAGTGATCTGAGAAATCTGTTATTCATCTGGCTATTTGTGTACTCATGTTTGACCATCTTTAATTCAGAGATCAAACAAGAGAACCGCTCAAACTGTTGAGTCAGTGTCTCACCCTTCCTATGAGAGAATGTCTCATATTGTTGGCAAGGATTTCTTTATTATTTGCCAAGACCTCATCTGTTCCTCCAAATTGTTCTTTCAAGGCATTCCAAAGGTCATGGGCAGTTTCATAATGCATTAGCCCAGAATAGATTTTATTGGGCAGTGCCATGGCCAGAATTCCATGGGCTTTTGCATCAATCTCAAACAATTTCTTATCCTCATCTGAGTATTGCTCCCTCCTCTTCGGAACCATTTGATTGGTTTCCGGGTTATTCACCATAGGATTGTGTGGACCATGTACCACTAATGTCCAACAACCTGAGCTGTTAACAGACAGGTGATGAAGCATTCGTCGTTGCCATATGTTGTACTCATTCCTAACCAGCATCGGAGGCTTGGTTGAGGAACCAGTATTGTGAGGATCATTCGAAGGAGTAGTCATTTTAGGTCCAAATACAATTTAATTCAAGCTTTTAAAAGATTTTACACAGACCACAACAGACTCAATGAAAACCAAGAATAAATCTCAGGATGAATGACCAAAAACACAGAAAATTCAATCTCTATAACCGTTTCTTGCAAAAATGCTAATTCAATCAAACTTGGATCTTGGATAGCAGTTTCAATGATCAATTATTAGATCGATCAATGATGAACCTGCTCTGATACCATTTGACAGGATCAGGGATCTCAAGTTTGATGGATTAGAGTGTAACGTAGCAGAATAAGAACAAGAATTAGACAAATTATAGCAAGAATTTGATATTCGTATGCATTAAGAACAAATACGGTTATAACGAGAGAATATATTTCTGTGAAAAGGAATGTTTCAATAATATCAAATGTTTCTACTCAATCATTCACCGATTACAATTAGGTTGACACTCCTTATATAGAGTGCAATCACTGCTGATATCACGGGATAGTGACATCTGGCAGATTTATTACAAAAATAACTAAAACTTAACAAACTACTGAAATGTTCACAAGTACTGAGAACATATCACAGTGCTAAGTATAAAACATAAAACTACTGATACGAAACTACTGAAACTACAACGACTGAAGAACAAGCTCTTTAGTGGTTTTACAAAACTACTGAAAAGAAAAACATAAAACTACTGAAAGAAAACCCGTCACAACTACTGAAGATGACCTCTTCAGCTGTTGTGACAACGTCTGATACTTGGTCTTCAGCACTTGTGTCTTCAGACATTGTCTTCAGCACTTGTGTCTTCAGACTTTGTCTTCAGCACTTGTGTCTTCAGACTTTGTCTTCAGCACTTGTCTTCAGACTTTGTCATCAGCACTTGTGTCTTCAGACTTTGTCTTTAGCACTTGTGTCTTCAGATTTTGTCTTCAGCACTTGTCTTCAGACTTTGTCTTCAGCACTTGTCTTCAGCTGTTGTGGACTTCAGCAGTTGTTGTGACGTCTGTGGGACTTAAGGTTTTTCTGATCCGGCTCATTGGTTCTTTTGGTCCAACAAACTACTCCAGCAACGTAAACCCAACTTGGAGTATCTAGAACCGTTTGGTGCACCATGCATGATGTTAAAGACGACTGATGCCGGGAAATTTCGTGAGAAGGTTGAAGAAGGTATCTTTCTCGGATATAGTATACCAGACAAGAGAGTATATAACAACTCAATGGGTCAGGTAGAAGTGTGGTGCAATGTTGATGTCCAAAGATACACCACCCCCTACTGGAAAAGGACCTTCCTTCTTCTTTGACTATGATGGATTTTTTAAATCCTTCAATCTACCGCCTTCTCATCCTGATGACGAGTTGTCTGCTACAATGATGTATGATGTTCTGAACACTCCTTTACCAGACTCGACATCAACGGCTCCATTAGATGATACTTCTAGCCCTTCGGGAGGAGAGCTTGAAGTAAGTGACTCGTCCTTTGATGATGAGGCAGTTGAGACTGCAAATGTGGACCAGGGGGAACAGGTCCCACTAATGAAAGTATCCAAGCATGTGATCTAGATGCCACTGACACTTTTGAATCTCATACACCAACAACCACTGATACTGAATCTGGGATTCAAAATCTGGATACTGAGGTAGTTGTTCCCACCACTCCCGTATCTCGAATTATTGCGTATCATCCCCTGGACAAAATCATTGGGGATGTTCTCTCAGGAGTTCAGACACGAAATCAGCTATACTCAGCTGATTATGCCGCAGTCATGGAAAACGGTTATCTACACGATGGTGCTTATCGATGTTTTATATCAATTTGAGCCAAAATATGTAAGTGAAGCTTTAAATGACGAGTCATGGGTAAATGCTATGCAAGAAGAACTCCTTTAGTTCAAGAAGTTAGGAGTATGGACTCTTGTGGACAGACCCAAAGGTGTTAAAGTGATTGGAACTAATTGGGTTCTTAAGTGCAAGAAAGATAACCAAGGGGTCATAATCGGAAACAAGGCTTGGCTTGTCGTTCAAGGGTTTAGACAAGTAGAGGGCATTGACTACAATGAAGTGTTTGCACCTGTGGCAAGGATGGAAGCAATACGATATTCTTAGCCTATGCATCCTACATGAAGATCAAAGTTTATCAATTGGATGTGAAAAGTGCAATCCTTCATGATGAAATCCATGAAATTGTGTATGTTAGTCAACCCGAAGGATTTGAGGATCCTTATCATCGGGATAGAGTTTACAAACTGGACAAGGCTCTCCATGGGCTTCATTAAGCTCTACAAGCCTGGTTTGAGAAACTCTCTACTCATCTGGTGAAACATGGATTTCGTAGAGGGGTTATTGACTTCATGCTATTCATCAAAGAAAAAGATGGTGATATATATGTACTGGTACATATATATGTGGATGCCATAATCTCCGGTTCCAAAATGAATAATTGTGTTAAGAATTTGAATCAGTGACGAAAACTGAGTTTGACATGAGTGCCATGGGAGAGATGAATATGTAGGAGATATCCTCAGTCGGTTCGACATGGAGAATGCAACTGCTGCCGGAACTCCACTTGCCACGAACCACAATTTGGTACCTGACAAAAAGGGTGACCTGGTAGATGCCACTATGTACAGAGGAATGATTGGATCTCTAATGTATCTCTCTGCTTCTCATCCTGATATTATGTATGCCACGTGTTTGTTCCAGATATCAGGATAAACCGAAAGTAAATCATCTAACTGGGGTTAAAAGGATATTTTGTTATGTGAAGGTACTCCAACACTCAAAATATGGTATCCTCATGATGATGACTTTGAGCTTACAATGTATAGTGACTCGGATTATGGTGGTTGCAAGATGAATTACAAGTCAACATTAGTGGGATGTCAGTTCTTTGGAAGACGACTAGTCACCTGGCAGTGTAAGAAGAAGACATCTACTGCTCTATCAACATGTGAAGTTGAATATGTTGCTACTGCAAGCTGCTGCTCCAAAATCATTTGGATTCAACAGCAAATGCGAGACTATGGTTTGCAATTTCTAACACCCATATCTTTATTTGTTATGTTTTATTATTTTATTTTATTTTACTTTCCTGTCTTTAAAATCCAAAAACAGAAAAAGAGTTTCAGTTTTGGAATTTTAGGGGGATAATAGTTTAGTTTTAGTATTAAAAAATGAAGGGGAAGGACAGATAGACTGAAAGAAAAGAAATCATATATGTAATGGTGATTCAAAATTTATGGAAAATGATAGTACACAGGGAATAAATTGTCCAGGACATCAAAATGATTTAATTGTTCAAATGGCTGTGTTGAAATTAAAAGTCTGAGAATTCTAAGAAACAATAAGGAAAACTGATAGTACACTGGTATGTTACTAAGGTAACACATAGAAAGTAGACGTAGGGGTTGCTAGTTAATCATATGACGTGTGGGTAGATTCAACAAAATAAACGAGTAGACTTCGTTGGTGAATCAAATTCAAACTAATTTGTTCAACTTGTTGTGGGTTCTCAACTTATCCCTGGTTAACACAATCAACACATTTCCAATAAGGGGTGACGAGCAATTGAACGCCACAAATGTGGGCGGATGACCATAAATATGAGCAAAGCACATGAAAAAAATTGTGAAGCGTAATCAAGCTAATGACTAAAGTTGTTGTTGCGCTATGCGCAAAAAGAAAAAATATGTTCTAACAAGAAGATAGGTGTGTGCCTCTCTGCTGTGTGATGGCACTGACTTGAGGATAAGCATAACCTAAATATTCTAGAACTCATTGTTGTTTGCGCCTCTCTATTGTGCGATGACACTGACCTGAGGCTTGGCATCTCTTTGAAAGCTCTTAGAATAGTTTCTTCTTGTCAAATACCTGTAGACCGCTCAAAAATCTCCTGAGAAAGTTGATTACCATATAAGTATGGGATCTACAAATGCTTGTTGAAATAAAATAACCTAACTTATCACCAATGTGAGTCAAAAATCTATGTATGGCTTTAGGTGGACAAACATACTGAAAATCATCATGGATGCAACTCTTGACAGTCAAAATCATTGTGTTCATCTTGTAGCTCTACTGTGATTTCCTAAAAGTGCTATTGACTCTTAGGCAAATGACAACCTAATATCAAAGTACTTATAAAAGGATCCCAAATGATTATGATATACTTGTATGATTCCATAAAATCTTTCCAGAAATGATAATATTAATTGAAGTTGTTTTGCTCAGGAGGAAAAGCCTGTTAAATAATGTCTGAAAGATTTCAATCCACCACAAACCAAAATCACATAAATATGTCTTCTTTTATTTTAATTAAAGCTATCATTCTGTTTTTTTGTTTTCTGCTTTGCGTAAATGTCTAACGAAGTAACTAGATGAACACTGTGAATCACAAAGTAAAAGGATCACGTCTGAGGTGATC
The DNA here is from genome assembly GCA_025506515.1 of Flaveria trinervia. Taxonomy (NCBI): domain Eukaryota; kingdom Viridiplantae; phylum Streptophyta; class Magnoliopsida; order Asterales; family Asteraceae; genus Flaveria; species Flaveria trinervia. Next base: position 61,881,888 of record CM046443.1, read on the forward strand.
AAATGGTTTTAAATTTAAAGTATCATGTCTGAGGTGATCAAACGGTTTTCAATTAAGAAGGTCATGTCTAAGATAACCGTTGTTCATAATGTTATATATTAGAGGTTAAATCTTAAGTGTTTGGAAGTGTATGATGTCAAACTCATAAGTATGAGCCAGTCGTACGATTGAACCATAAGTATAAGACAATCGTATGTATGGACCATAAGTATGAACAAGTCACACGATTGGACCATGAGTATGGGAACAACTCACACTATTAGCCCATGAGTATGAATCATCTATGCAATTGGATCACAAGACTGAACCAATCGTACGACTGTTTGAAGGAGTATGAGCCAGCCGCACGACTGAACCCCAGTCCTATGTTTAAATCATGCATATGGGTCTAGTCACACGACTGAATCTTAAAAAACAATATAAATAAGGGGTTAGTTGATCGTATTCTTTACCACCCTTCAAAACACTCAAAAAACCGCTCATACGACGACACTCTGCAAAAATTTTGTTTACTGAAACTACCGCTTGATTATGATAGTAACGTGTTTCCTACTTATCTACAGGTACTGTGTAACTAAAATCAACCCAAATAAATTGTTTAATCGAACCCTAAATGACCGCAATTGTTAAGATCAATAACCGAGATTAAACTAAAAACAGAGCTATTAAATGGACACTAATGGTGATTTAAACAATACTATGTGTTATTTCGAGTGTTTACGGTCTAAATGAATATAAACACGAAGTGTATTGTCACGTCTTGACAATGATTCAAATCTATGCTGTTGAGCAGTGAGATATGCGTATGGACATGTTAATGAACTTCAGTCACCAAATTGAGCTAGGTGCATGATTCCATCGCACGAGTGAATCATGAGTGTGAGTCCAGTCACATGACTGACTCAACCGCATGGCTCAGTATACGACTAAGCTCAGTCGCAGGCTCAATCATATGACTGAACTTAATCGTACGACTGAACTTAATCGTACGACTGAACTCAATTTTATGGTTCAATCGCACGATTAAACCAGTTGATCTAAATCATTCAAAATTCAATTGTAACTCATACAACCAATCTAATGTATATATTTCTTGTGTTGCAGAAACTGGCTAAAAGATGGATGATGGGAACGAAGCACAACCTGTGCTCACGTCTATGCTACTTCCCAAAACTCCTCTGAGATCACTGGGATTATTGCTTTCCTACGTAGATCGAGTATCTACAAGGCCATCTTAACTCCATGCACACCATACAGATCTATTTAGTAGGCCTTCTAGGAAAGTGCCTCAGTTGACCGATCGGTGGAGCCTTACTGTATCTGTAGCTCTATCTTCGGACAAACATTGAGATCTATGAAGAAAACCTGAGGAGAGTCTTAGACTTGGGGGAAGACGGAGCCCATCCAACTAAACTGCATCCACTGACTGTCCGTTGTTGCTTTCTAAGGATCAAGTACACTGGAGACATCAATGCCGGTGCACTAAACAAGAGCATCATGTGCCCGCAATTCAAATATTTGGCACATGTGATCCTAAAGTGTATAGCCTCCAGGCGAGGAGGATTTGATGAGATGTCGTATCAAATCCAAAATGCATATGTTGCACTGGTACTGAACCATCCGTTCAGTTTCTCACGCTTGCTCTTCTCTTATGTGATGGAGAACCTTGAAGCAAAAGGCAAGAAAGGCTTCTGTATGTATCCATGTTCGTTACAGATGATCATAGATGCGAATCTTCCTATGCTGCCTAAAGAGAGAAGAGATGCAGTGGTGCTTGAGGTGATGGAAGATACCACATTGGGCAGGATGTAAGTATACCGGGGGAAGCAGGTGAAGCCCCGGATGAGGAGATTGTCTGGACAATGAAGACTATGTGGCGCCTTCTCGCAAGAAATGGCGTCATGATGATAGTGATTCCGATGTTGAGCCTATTGTGGTACCCACTTACGAAGAGGATGATGATGATGATGACCTTGATGACGGTCAAGGTGTTGGAGATGCAGGTCCCATCCAATCAAGGGCCACCTACATGTCTACTATATCTCCACCATCTCCACATCGTACTTCTGAAGCACCTAGTGAGTCTGAGCAGGTTGCCTTCCGCCAGGAATTGCTGTTAGATGAAGAAGCAGAATATGAGGATGAGCCTCTAGTTAGGTAGGTCGGTAGTAGGGTTGTGGCTACCGGTAAAGGGAAAGAGGCGGTTGGTGGACGCCAAGCTAGGTCTAAGGTGGTGATACTGATTTCACTAATCCAACATACACACTTGACCAGCCGATCAGCTCAGGGGGAGCCCTGATCACAAAGGGCTCAAGGAAGAAGAGGAGGCCAACCCCTGCGAAGGAAGAGTAAAAGACTGAGGTATACGTTGATTACTACTTCCCCCAACACAGCCACCACCACTACCACAACCACCACCACTACCATAGCCACCACCACAACCAAACTCACTACCATCTCCACTACCACCAATACAACCACCAAACTCATACTCCTACATCCACCTCACCCACAATACCTTACACAACTCCACCATAACCCACTCCCATTCCTCCTCCCGTCTTCACCACATCCACCACAACAACCACCACTCACCAAGCCGGTACATCCACCCCATCCCCATTTACACCTGGTTCAACTCTACCCACTGTCGGGTTAGAGGAACAGCTGGCGAGCTTAAACCGACTTGTGCTAAAGCTGCTTGTAACAGATGACCTGAATTCTAAATAAATAAACCAGCTAATAGCAGTGAATGCCACCCTGGCCAACCAGATAGCTCAGCTCACCGAGAAGAACGCTCTTCATGAGAGAGCATTCGGTCGAGCTAACCATGCACTAAAGAGTCAAAATGAATTGGTGATGGCTTCTATGAAAAGTATTGAAGGTTTGGAGAAGAAAAAAAAGAGGATTACTTTAAAGTTGAAAGGAAAAGAAGGGAGCCCCTAAAGATCAAGGAAATGGTGATGATGAAGAAGATGATAATGATAAGACATCTGATGATGAATTAGAAGAAGATGATGATGAAGATAAAGTTGGAGGAAGTGGGAAAGACAAAAGAGATGATGATGACGATGAGGATGATTAAGAAGGTGATGCATCTGCATCAACCTCAAGTCTAGCTGCACGGGAGAGGCACTCAAAAAGAGCCTAGTCGTCTGTAGTTCCAGCTGAAGAATCTCAAGAGCAGGGAAAAAGTGATGCTCAACAGCCTGAGGACTATGATGTTATTCCCCTTCAGCAAGTCAAGACTCAGCTCACAATGATTCTTGATTTGCAAGGGATAGTAAGAAGATTTGTGGGACCAGATTCCTAAAGATCTCTCCTTTATAGTGCATGGGATGGTTCAAGGAGTCAAGTTCAGGTACTCTCAATTTCTTTATACTAATCTGCTTGCTAACTTGGACTCCTTAGAATACTATATGTTTCCTAGATATGTTCAATACATTCTTAACTATGAACTGAGCTCACAGTTAAGGGAAACAGGTAATATTCTTAAATTGGGATAGAAGAAGCCCGATATCTTTAAAACCTTGAGGAAGCCAACTGTTGGCTTTTTAGGGGTAGAAACAGCCCTTGTCCTAAAAATGTTAGAGCTCATTGCTCAAGGTGACAACCTAGTAGCACAAGCTAGTGTTGAACCCACACCTTCTACATCTCAACCACCACAACAACCACAAATCACCCTCACCTACAAAAGAAAATCCTAACAAAAACCTGCTAAAACTATTAAGTCTATACAGGTCCCCATATACTCACCCGTATTGGAGGAAGTGGATACTAAAGATCCCACTTCTCCTGAGGAGCAAAACACTCCTATTACTTCAAAGATCAGTGCTGAGGTTTCTCATGCTCAGCTTGATGAGCTCACAAGCCCAACTGCCTTAAGCCTTCACTCTGGGTCTCAACACTCAAGTGAACAACCTTCAAGGGATAGCTACCATCCCCAGCCTTTATACTTAAACCAACCCATTCCTAACCTTGACTTCAATACTGATGAAGACTTAGGTTTTAGTGAGTACCATGACTCTCTCTTCTTTTCCACTTCTTAAAAAGAGATGAGTTCTCCTGAGTCTCCTATGTCTAGCCCATATCAGTTACCTATAACTAAGGTGGATACTTCTAAACTTGTTCAAGATATCCATATGGAAGAGGCTCTCACTTCTGCAAGTGATTACATTATTCAGACCTCAACCATGGCAAGTCAACCCATTGACACCTCAACTGAAGCTATCAGCCAAGAACTTGAAGCTAGTGGTGAGGGAGAGGACTTTGGTCCAATCATCTCATCCCCTAATGATTCTTCTAATGAAGATGAGGGGAATCTAAGGCTAAAGGTGCAAACATTGTCACAAACATGTACCTATCTAGTTTCTAACGTCAGTCATCTTAAATCTCAGGTGACTACCTTGAAAAACAAGGCCAATGATCAGCAACTTGAGATTTCTTATCACAGGGAAAAACTAGCTGGGAGACCTTTAAGAAGAGCTCAACGAGGAACATAAGAACCTGTGAGTGTGATTGACCTAACTCCTAGCTCACCTTTCCAAGAAGGTGATGCTACCAAAAAGGGGGAGAAAGTCATTACAGTTACTAATCCTCAGAGTTTGTCAGGGAGTATGGACATTAAGGACTCACCATCCTCACTTGCAACTGTGCATACTTAACAACTTCCTCAAGTTCATATTGATATGGACTCCATAGACTCCTACATTCAGAGTCTTTTTGATGAAGGTATACCAAGGGCAATGTCATCGCAACCAACTTCAAATGACATTATTGGGTGGATGTATGATGAAAACAGAAGACCCCTTATAATTCAAAGAGTTCAAGGGCAACAAGAAGTCTTCAACTTTCAGACCTTGAACTTCTATGAATGTCTGATCTTGTTAGCATGCCACTTGTCAATCAAAGCCAATCCAGATAAGCTGACAAGTTTGCACAAAGAATTCAAGACAATATCACTATAGAGTTCAGCTTCAGAAGGAGACTAAGGCAATCATGCAATATCATTGGTCAACTAGATGTTGAGGCAGGCCCTATGATTAGCTTCATAGGGGAAACCTTGATTGATGGCCTAGTGGTAGAACCTGAGAGCCCTGTCTCACCATCAACTACTGCAGAGGTTTATTCCCTTGATGAGACACCTGCTAGTTAAGGTGCATCTCAACCTCTCTCTGGCTAGAGCTTAGAAGCTACATCAAGCAATGAAGGCCACAACTCTCTCCACCCTAAGTCACATAGGTTTGTGAGTGACAAAGGGAAAAGAAAATGACTTTTGAGGAGATTGAGGAAGAGGAGAGAGAAAAGAAATGGAAGCTTAGGGGAGAAAGTTCCTCTACTAGGTCTGCAAGACTCATGGAAGCTGCTATCAGGGCTGCCCCAAGGCCAAACACTCAGGATGATGAGTTGATGACAGGATCAGTGATCACAAGTTTGATGTATCAGAATATAAAGCAGCGGAATACGAACACGAATTAGACAAATTGTAGCAAGCAATCGATATTTGTAAGTATTAAGACCGCATACGGTTATAGGGAGAGAATATGTATTTCTGATTTCTAGGAATGTTTATAGATGTAGAATATTTCTAATCGAATCAATCATCCATTCCATTCAATTACTCATTTCACTCATTGATTACAATAGGTTGTCACTCCTTATATAGAGTGCAACAGTCACTGCTGTTGTCACGGAAAGTGACAACTGGCAGATCTAATACAGAAATAACTAATTCTTAACAAACCACTGAAATGTTCACAACTACTGAGAACATATCAGCAAGTTAAGTACAAAATATAAAACTACTGAAACTACAACGACTGAGGAACAAGCTCTTCAGTCGTTTTACAAAACTACTGAAACATAGAAAATAAAACTACTAATATCACAACTACTGAAGAAGTACTCTTCAGCAGTTGTGACAAACTACTGAGGCTTCAGTGATCTTCAGACTTTGACCTTCAGGTGTTTCATCAGCTGATGACTTCAGTAGATATCATCAGCTGATGTCTTCAGTCTTTGTCTTCAGACTTTGTACATCAGTTGTTGATCTTCAGCACTTGTGAACTCTTCAGCTGTTGTACTTCAGTACTTTGGTCTTTCAGCTTCAGCACTTGTGTTCTTCAGCTGTTGTACTTCAGCACTTTGGTTCTTCAGCTGTTAAGGTCTTCAGCACTTGATCTTCAGCTGTTGAAGTCTTCAGCACTTGTCAAACTACTGATGAGGCTTTCAGCAGTTGTTGTGATACCGTGTGGGACTTAGAGGTTTTCTGATCTTGGCTCATTGGTTCTTTTGGTCCAACAAACTCCCCCTGAACCAATGCAGCCAAAACCTCTAACTTATTTATACTCCCACTTATTGATGGCAAAATGTTGGTCTTTTTCCTTCTTGATCAGTGAGAAGATGACCCATGTAAGCTCCGGCCTGGGAAGAAATCTCAAATATTTGTTTGGCAGAGTATGAATGGGAACTCTGTTTTGGGGAACTGGACACAGAGTTGTTATCCCATTCATGAGATTTACTTCCCCATAATGAGTCTGTATGACTCACGAACATAGGCCTCAAGGAGAACAATTTGTTCCTCTTGAGAGTTCTTCAGCTCCTCCTTCGAAGAAGAACTCTGGACCATAGTACTCTGATAAGTACTTCATGGTCCTGCCATTTTTCAGCTCCACCGTAGTTACCTCCCTATATACAAATTCATCAGGATGGTTGCCTTCAAGGAGTAACTGGAGCTCATTCTTTTGGATGTCTTCAAGCTTTTTATATAACAACCCCTTCTTAATCATCTTGTTTTCTAGTAAGGCTTGAGGTGTCTTCTTTGCTTGGTGAGCTTTCTTGAATTCATCAATGATTTCCCAAGGTGAGACTACAACGGCCAACATGATGGTAGATCTATTGTTTTTCGTACCTGGCCGTTGTATCTGTGTGGGATAGTTCTTTTATGGATTCTAGAACTCACCCTGGGGTCTGGCCATACTCTCACTCTCTCCTTCTGATACTGAAAGGTGTGCCTGAGAGTGTACAGCCTTTGAGCATGCCCTTTCATGGCTTGAATAGATGATGACTGAGGAAATTCCTTGTCAACCATCTTCAACAGTTGCTCATCGTGCTGTTTCTGCTGTTCTTCTTCTTCTATCTTGACTCTGACCATTTCCTTTGAGAGTCAGGTGTGATCATGGATTGACTTCGGGGTTTTGGTAGCTTCAGAACAGCAGAGAGTGGCAGACTATCATCTTCATCCTCTTCTTCTTCTTCTTCTTCCATCCTCAGCACCCTTCTCCTCCTTCGGGTACATCACTGGATGATGGTTGGGTTGGTGAAGGAATTGGTTTTGAAGAATGAGGATGTTTGGATTTTGGCTTAGAGGTTGGTTGGGAGATTTGAGGGATAGGATCTGTTTGAGTGGGTGGAAGGGAAGGTTGATCTAGCATCCTTGTAGTTAGCTTCGCCTTTGTGAGTTTAGCCATCTCTAACCTTTTACCAGCTCCAGCTTCATCCAGGGCTTCCACAATAATCCCTTTGTTGAATTGCTCAGACAGACAGATTCTGGTGGCTATAGCCAGAATGCTGTCCCTGGTCCATGCGCGGATCTCCATTAATGATCTTCCCAAGTATTTTGCAATAAAGCGGATCATTATTTCCAACCTCTCTTCTCAAGAGCATCATACCCTGCCCATCGGGTTTGTATCTCTTGTACTTCTAACCTTCTGATCTCACTATCCAGTGTGGCTGTGTCAACCCCTGCCTGAAGAGTTGTTCAATTATTTTATCCATGGAGCGGCTGTGTGTGGTGTCAGCTTCTTTGACCAGCTCCTCCAAGGATTTGTCTTCAGCAGTGTGATCATCAGCACTTCTCTTTCGCTTGTACGTGAGCAGAGGTTGCTTTTCTTTTTCCTCTTGGACTTGCTTCTCTCCTTTCCTCAGATCTTTTCCTCTTCCTTTCTTTCACTGCAGTACTCTCCCCTTTTTGGTTGCATTGGAGGAAGGGGTTGTACCGCAGAAAGAGTCTTTTGGACAGCAGCATCAACCAGGGGCTGTAATGTGGAGGAAAGCCTCTCATCAGGGCTTTGATCACTATATCAGTGATTATGAGAGGGAGGGAATTTTGGAGTACAGCACCTATTTGCTCAGGAGGGTTCTGTTCCTGAGAAGTAGGGCCTGAAGCAGAGGCAGGTGGTTGATTTTGGGGTGGCTCTGTGTTTGGGAAACCTTCAAGGGAAGGTGCCATCTGTGGGTGTATGATGGTGGCAGATGGACTTGCATCCTGAGACATCTTGGCCAGCAGCTCTTTGAGTCTGCTAACCTCATCCTCTAGAATGGTGTTTTGAGCAACTACATCATAGAAGAAGCTCAGGTCATCATCAGTTGATACTGAATCACCTGACCTCCTGCTTAGAGCAGGATTTACATGCACTGGGTGTAGACCAGTTGGTGCATGTGCCCCTTGTGCTTGGTACTGGGGACTTCCAGCCTCAGGACAATGTCCATCATCAGCTGTTGCCTCTAGGGAGGTCTTAGCAATGTTACCAGCCTCACTCTGGTCATGTGCTGAGTCAGAGGAGGTGGCAGCCTCACTAGATATTCTAAGCTCCTTGTCTACACCAGGAGATAGAATTGGGAACCCCTGTGCTGTGGGTTCTCAGGTGCACTGTGTTCCTCCCCCTCAATTGTAGAGGAATTCCCAGTAGTAAGTGGTTTCTGGGGAGGGGGTGAGGAGTGCAATTGAGTCAGCACTTGTGCAACTATTAAAGTTGGGCTGTGAGGGGCGGTTGTTTGGGGTAAGGGGTTAGAAGCAGTGTGCACCTGGGGTGGATGGTGCTCTTCAATGGCAATCTCCTCAAGTGAGTAAGATCCCAGATAAGTAGGTGCCCCTTGGTTTGCTGCAGGCTCCTGTTGAGAGGAAGCCTGAGCGGTGTGGCTGAAGAGTCATTGTATCCACTAGGGGGTTTGGACTAGTGGATATATCCTGCGTTTGTGGTGCAGGAGCATCCTCAGGGGACTCAATTCCCTGAGTAGCCATTTTGGGTTCTTTTTGGTGGGTTTGGTGGGGACATTGGATTTGGAGTGGTGGCTGTGGGTTCCAGCTGCGTGGGTTTTCGCAGCTTGGCAGCCAGTTTGAGTGTCCGGTCAGAGTTGTGCCGGGAGTATACTTCTGGCAGAACAGCCGTAGCAGGGACTCCCAAGCCAACAAGTCCCTCAGCATTAAGCTGGTCTATAATAATGGCCATTATGAACCGTGGATAGAGTATCCAACGGTTGGCAGTTAGTTTTTGAGCCATATCTTTGAGCTCTGAAAATATTATTCTGAAAAGTTCAGTGGTTGTTGCTCAAGGATAGAATACATTACCTGCTCCATTTGGTGGACATTTGATCCCAAGACGATGTCTTAGGGGCCAAACATACATTGACCATGTGAAAAATCAGGCGCTCAGCGTCATTAAAGTGTTTCTTCATGATGGTGGTGGCACTGAGATCACCTTGATATCCATGCTGAGCAAATGATAGATCTATGGTGCCCTTCGGATATCCAGCAGGAGAGTAGCATCACTCAGTTGAAGAATTTTACGGATTGTTGCAGGAGTAATGACTACTTCTTTGTTGTTGACGACTGACCGGAGGGATCGTGTGTTGCTCTCCTCAGTTGTAACAGTAACGTTCATCCAAAATTGGTTCAAGGATTCGGCATGTAAGACGGGGTTCAGAAGGAATGCCTTGTTGTATTGGGACTGAACCATAAGATCGATAGCAGTATCGAACTTAGTCCAGATCGGCGATTTTGTGAGGTAGGCAACACAGTTGTGTCGCGGTTTAATTTGCATAGACGCCATGGAAGTTTTGGAGAGGAACGTTAGGTTTGAAGAAGATGAAGCATGGAGAGCTCAGGTTAAGGGTATTTATAGGGTACGGGTGAGGAAACGACTGAAGGATGTGGTGTTAGTCATCAGTAGTTTTAAACGACCGTTGACATGGTATTATCCTTTCAGACGTTGAAACAGCTGAAGTCGTGGTGTTAGGCATCAGTAGTTTAGAAAACTACTGAAGACCGTGGTTTTGACTTCAGATGATTGAAACAACTGAGGACATGGTGTTTGTCATCAGTAGTTATGAAACTACTGAAGACAGTGGTTTTGTCATCAGCTGTTGTAAACAACTGAAGACTTGGTATTAGTCATCAGTAGTTAAAAACTACTGAAGACGTGGTTTTGCTTCAGTTGTTTAAAATGAAACAGCAGTTGTACAAACGACTGAAGAGAAAGTTCTCTTCAGTTTTTCGTCAATTCTTAGCTTTTCAGCTGTTTCAAACTGTCCTCAACACATTCATCAGTCTTTATGGCTGATTTCAGTTGTTTCATAGGACATCAGTACTTATCTGTTTTACTGATTGCAGTAGTTATGACTGCATCAGTAGTTGTAACTACATCAGTAGTTTAGAACAGATGAAGTACTTCAGTACTTGTGAGACATTTAGCCTTCAGTAGTTATAAAAACTACTGAGGTTAAAAGAGCTCATCAGTACTTATATGTGACAGGTACTCATGATCATCAGTATGAATTACTGAGATCATCAGTAGTTGTCACCTATTCTAGCTGCAGCATACCAAGCCTTAACACCAGGTTTTGGAAAGTTGAACTATCCAAAGGCTTAGTAAAAATGTCTGCAAGCTCATCAGCACTAGGCACAAACTTAGGATCAATCAGACCTTTTTCAAAACAATCCCTTATAAAATGATGTCTGATCTCTATATGTTTGGTCCTAGAGTGCTGGACTGGATTTTTGACAATGCAAAGAGCTGAAGCACTATCCATTAACAATGGAGTCTTAGTCTCTGTAATGCCATAATCCAAAAGTTGGTTTTGAAGCCAGAGTACCTGAGATGTACAGCTTGCAGCAGCAATGTACTCTGCTTCCGCAGTGGATGTAGCAACTGAGGTCTGTTTCTTGCTCTGCCAAGAAATCAAGCAGTTGCCTAGGAATTGACATCCACCAGAAGTTGATTTCCTGGTCAACTTACACCCTGCATAGTCACTGTCAGAAAAAGCAACTAATTTACCAGAATGTCCGGTAGAATACCATAAACCTAGAGATGGAGTGCCTTGCAGATATCTAAAGATCCTCTTGACTGCAATCAGATGAGACTCTTTAGGTGCAGCCTGAAATCTAGCACAAACACATGTAGCAAACATAATATCTGGTCTAGAAGCTGTTAAATACATCAAGGACCCAATCATACATCTGTAAAGTGTTTCATCAACCACTTTACCTTTCTGATCTGAGTCCAGTTGTGTGGTGCTGCTCATGGGAGTAGAACAGGGCTTACAGTTTTGTAAATCAAACTTTTGCAAAAGATCTTTTGTATATTTGGATTGATGAATAAAAATTCCATCAGCCTTTTGTTTGATTTGCAACCCCAGAAAGAACTGTAATTCTCCCATGGCACTCATTTCAAACTTCTGTTGCATCAACTTTGTAAAGGCATCACACAACTTTGGATCAGAGGATGCAAAAATGATATCATCTACATAAATTTGAACAAGTAGATTATGCTGCCCAGCTTTCTTAATAAATAAAGTCTTGTCTATGGAGCCTCTAGTGAAATTGTTTTCCAGAAGAAAGTTTGATAATGTCTCATACCAGGCTCTGGGAGCTTGTTTTAACCCATAAAGAGCTTTATCAAGCTTATACACCCAATTAGGATGTTTATTGTCCTCAAAGCCTGGAGGTTGACATACATAAACCTCTTCTTTAACTTTTCCATACAAAAATGCACTTTTGACATCCATTTGAAAGACTTTAAGTTTTTGATAAGCAGCATAAGCTAAAAACAATCGAATTGCTTCCAGTCTGGCTACAGGGGCAAAGGTTTCATCATAATCAATACCTTCTTCTTGTGCAACCCTGAACAACCAGTCTGGCCTTGTTCTTAACAATAAGCCCATTTTCATCAGTTTTGTTCCTAAACACCATTTAGTGCCTATTGCACACTTACCTGGAGGTAGAGGAACCAGTTCCCACACTTGCTGTTTCTTGAACTGAAGAAGCTCAAGCTGCATGGCATCAACCCATCCATTGTCCTTTAAAGCAATGTGATAATTCTTTGGCTCTTGCTGACTGATGAAGAGAGCATAGAAGAAAATTTGACAATTGACTTCTTGTTGATACTCCAGCAGTGATATCACCAATGATTTGAGACATAGGGTGATTCTTCAGATCTTGATACACAATGAGATCTGTGCAAGTGTTTGTAGCCGGTTCAGCAGCAACAGATGGTGATGGTGAATCATTTCCTTGAAACCAATCAGTGGATGGTAATTCAAAGGAAGTTGAATTCGAAGAAATCTCATCAGCATTTGTTGTGATGGTGCTACTGGCGCTACAGGAACATCAGGTCTAGTTGAGTCAGGCAGCTGATCACTAAACCTGAAGAGGTGAGTACTACAATCATCATCATCATCAGCAGTACCACCAGGTGGTGAACTGTTGACAGGAGCAACAGCAGGAGTTTGATAAGGAACATATTGCAGTATGTCCAAATCAAATAACTCCACAGGACTTTGTGGAATCTTGTCCTTTGGAGATTCATTAAACTTAACATGTAGAGTTTCTTCAACCATCTTTGTTCTGCAGTTGAAGACTCTGTATGCCTTGCAAGTAGATGAATAACCAACAAAGTATCCTGCACCACCTTAGGATCAAATTTGTGGAGTTGATCCTTTGTGTTGAGAATGAAACAGGGACACCCAAATGCTTTGAAAAATGAAATCAGAGGAGCCAAATGATGGAGAACTTCATATGGAGTCTTCATCAACCTCTGATTTACTAAAACTCTATTTTGCACATAACAAGCTGTGTTGACAGCTTCGGCCCAAAAGGTCAATGGCAAACCTGAGTCAGCCAGCATGGACCTTGCAGCTTCAATGAGGGTCCTGTTCTTTCTCTCCACTACTCCATTTTGTTCTGGAGTCCTTGGAATGCTGAACTGCCTTTTGATTCCCTTTGAAAGATAGAAGTCATCAAGTGTATGATTTCTGAACTCAGTTCCATTATCACTCCTAATACACTTGACTGGAAGGGAATACTGCTTCTCAATGTACAGCACAAAGTGGATAATCTTCTGAGCAGCCTCATCCTTTGAATGTAGAAAGAAAGTCCATACAAATCTGGAGTAATCATCCACAATTACCAGACAGTATTTCTTCTTTGCCATGCTCATTACTCTCACAGGACCAAATAGATCCATATGCAGTAATTGCAAGCAGGCAGTGGACTTGGACACTTCAATAGGAGGAAATGAGACCTTGTGCTGTTTTCCTTTTAAACAAGCAGTGCATGTTTCATCACAGTGGAACTCCTTTATTGGTAAGCCTCTGACTAAACTATTGTGGCTAAGCTGATTCATGTTTTTGAGATTGACATGACCAAGCCTCCTGTGCCACAGTTTAGATTCTTGAAAAGAGCTTTGGAAAATAGGCAAGGATTGCCTTTGAGATCTATCTTCTTAGAGAGATCTAAGGCATACACTCTTCCTGTCCTGTTGGCTTTCAGGAGAGTGTGATCATCCAACACCTTGTCAATCAAGTGCAAAACTTTGGATGACAGAATCCTACAGTTTTGACTTGTGAAAAGGGCAACATGGCCTTTATCACACATTTGACTGACACTCAAGAGGTTGTACTTGAGATTTTCCACATGATTAACATCATCAAATTTGATTTCTCCATTGGAGACAAAGCCCTTACCGATGATGTAACCCCTAGCATCATTGCCAAAAGAGACAAATCCCTTCTTTTTGAGAGTAGTCATGAAGAAGAGAGATGTTCCCAGTCATGTGCATAGATCCCCCACTGTCTACATACCAGATGCTACTTTGGCATGTTGAAGAACCCTGCAATAATAAACAATCAGTTAGTTTTAGAGACCCAAACCTTTTTGGTTTTGGGCCTGGTCTCATCAATAGATGGTAAACTAACATGTTTATTTGTAACAACAGCCTGAGAAGAAGAATGGTGTAGAAGAGGAGTCCTTTGGCTTAGACCTCCTTTTCTGTGGTTTCAACATAGGAGAATCTAGTTGGTTAACTCTACCCAACAGATGTTGTACCATCATCACCAGCTGTGTCTGATTTTGTGATAAAGCTTTCAGCTCATCAGACACATTGCTAGTGGAGTTAGATAAGGTCCTATGTTGCACCTTCTTCTTTTGAGCACCCTCAGCTGTCACCTGTTTAACTCCTTCCTTTTTGGATTGCTTTAAGGACTTAAGGGTTACAGGATTTGATGTTGCTGATACAAATGTGGTCTCAAACTCAGTTTTCATTTTTACCATTTTCTCATTAATTTCTTCTTTTTGTTTGAGTTTGGAACCTCTTTTGTACCAACAATCATCTGTAAGATGATTGAACAAACCACATATTTCACATGGTTTCTTCTTCATCTTAGGTTGATCATCAACTAAAGATGGTGAAGCAACAGAAGACTTGTTCTTCAATGCTTTGGAAGCATTGGTTGCTTTCTTGACAACCTCTTTAGTAGTCTTCAAACTCTTTCTACTGCCAGTTTTTCTCTTCAGTGCTGACAGCAGTTGAAGTTTGAACTTCAGGTGTTAAATCCTTCTCTCCAGTCCTTTCAGGACCTTCAGGATTAACTCCTGAGTTGATCAACTTATTGATCATGTGAATGTCAGCATTTGGACCATCAACATCAGCTGATAGGTTCAAGAGGACTTGATGCTGACTGCTACTTCTGATTGTGCTGTATCAGAAGGTAGATCACATGATTTGATGGATTGGTTATCACTCTCACCATCAGATTCTACCTCTGCTCTTGGGGTAAAATCTGTAGGTGGAGCAGTGTGATTGTAGCCAATGCCAAACTTCACATTTGAAGCAGATTGCTTACTAAGAAGCATTTCAAAACCTTTGCATGATTGTACCCATCTATCACACTCGACCTGGGTAACTGCAAGGGTTTCTTTGAGATCTTTGTACTTCTCTAGAAGTACATCTTCTCTAGCCTTATCATCAATTATTTTGCAATTCAGTTTATAAACCTCATCATTTTATCTTTGAGCACAAACTCAAACTCAGCTTTGTTTTTGGAAATTATTTGTTCTAGCTCAATGTTCTTATTAATTAAAGCTACATTTGCTTCTCTAATGGAAGCAAATGCTGCTATGCATGTTCAGAACATAATTTGGCTTTTGCCTCAGAGGATACCTGTGATACCTGAGGTGTAGAGGCATTGGAAGATGAAGTATCAGCAGACTCCAAAGCCATAAGAGCTAGATTCCCAAAGGACTGTCACCACCATGTTGACCAGCACCTGAGAACAGTTGATCATGACCAGACAAGTCATCTGGTAAACTGCTCCAGTCAACAACTCCTGGGGTGAAGAAGCTGTGTTGTTGAGATGAAGGTTGTTGATGAGATAGGGAGGCTGAGGTTCTGGTAATGCATGAGGTTGTGGTGTCATAGGAACTTGAACTTGATTTGACTGTGGCATGTAATAACCAGGGTACTGATATGGCATTTGACCCTGAGGAACAAAATATGCCGGAGATTGTTGTTGAGGATGATGACTAGATGTGACAGGATGTTGCCCTCTGTGTTGTTGACTATTGCCAGGAAAAGTCACAAAGGGTGCAGTAGAGTTAGATCCAGTTGATCTACACTCTCTTGCAAAGTGTCCAAGCCGTTGGCATTTGTGACACCTCAACTTGCTCTTGTCAAAACCAACTTTGGTTTTGCCAGAGAGTCCTGGGAATTTTCTTCCAGTTCTTTTGTAGAACTTCTGAGATCTGATATTTATCAAGGCCATTTGGCTCAAAATATCCATCTCTTCTAAGTCATCATCAGCAATCCCCTTGAGATCATCCATAATGAAACATAGATTGTCATTATTACACCCAGTGAACTGACCATCAACACTTACAAATGCAGAATTAGAAGTGCTCGAAGAGAAATTAATATGCTCATCATACTGGCATTCAGATGAAGCATATTCTGACTCATGACCCACCAAGGCAGTGTTGCCTTGTATAAAGTCTTCAGTGAGCTTTCCAGATGAAGACAGCTTTCTCTTCTGTTCTATCTCTCTCTCAAAAGTGAGCAATTTCCCATGGAGTTGGGTGAGAGATAGTTTGTCCAAACTTGCACTGGAGCGTAGGACAATAGTATATGTGTCCCATCTCTCAGGCAGTGATCTGAGAAATCTGTTATTCATCTGAATATTGGTGTATTCAAGTTTGACCATTTTTAGTTCAGAGATCAAACAAGAAAACCGCTCATATTGTTGAGTCAGTGTCTCACCCTTTCTATGAGAGAATGTCTCATTTTGGGCAAGAATTTCTCTATTATTTGCCAAGACCTCATCTGTTCCTCCAAATTGTTCTTTCAAAGCAATCCAGAGGTCATGGGCAGTTTCATGATGCATTAGCCCAGAATAGATTTCATTGGGCAAAGCCATGGCCAGAATTCCATGGGCTTTTGCATCAATCTCAAGCAACTTCTTATCCTCATCTGAGTATTGCTCCCTCCTCTTCGGAACCATTTGATTGGTTTCCGGGTTATTCACCATAGGCTTGTGTGGACCATGTACCACTGATGTCCAACACCCTGCGCTGTTAACAGACAGGTGATGGAGCATACGTCTTTGCCATATGTTATACTCATTCCTAACCAGCATAGGAGGCTTGGTTGAGGAACCAGTATTGTGAGGATCATTGGAGGGAGTGGTCATTTTCAGTTCAAAAACAGTTTAGTTCAAGTTTTAAAAAGTTTTAGACAAACCACAACAAACTCAATGAGAACCAAGAAAAAGATCTCAGGATGAATGAGCAGAAATACAGAAAATTCAATCTCTATAACCGTTTCTTGCAAAAACAAAAGCTAATTCAATCAAACTTGGATCTTGAATAGCAGTTTCAATGATCAATTATTAGATCGATCAATGATTAACCTGCTCTGATACCATTTGACAGGATCAGTGATCACAAGTTTGATGTATCAGAATAAAGCAGCGGAATACGAACACGAATTAGACAAATTGTAGCAAGCAATCGATATTTGTAAGCATTAAGACGCATACGGTTATAGGGAGAGAATATGTATTTCTGATTTCTAGGAATGTTTATAGATGTAGAATATTTCTAATCGAATCAATCATCCATTCCATTCAATTACTCATTTCACTCATTGATTACAATAGGTTGTCACTCCTATATAGAGTGCAACAGTCACTGCTGTTATCACGGAAAGTGACAACTGGCAGATCCAATACAGAAATAACTAATTCTTAACAAACTACTGAAATGTTCACAACTACTGAGAACATATCAGCAAGTTAAGTACAAAATATAAAACTACTGAAACTACAACGACTGAAGAACAAGCTCTTCAGTCGTTTTACAAAACTACTGAAACATAGAAAATAAAACTACTGATATCACAACTACTGAAGAAGTACTCTTCAGCAGTTGTGACAAACTACTGAGGCTTCAGTACTTGATCTTCAGACTTTGACCTTCAGGTGTTTCATCAGCTGATGACTTCAGTAGATATCATCAGCTGATGTCTTCAGTCTTTGTCTTCAGACTTGTACATCAGTTGTTGATCTTCAGCACTTGTGAACTCTTCAGCTGTTGTACTTCAGTACTTTGGTCTTTCAGCTTCAGCACTTGTGTTCTTCAGCTGTTGTACTTCAGCACTTGGTTCTTCAGCTGTTAAGGTCTTCAGCACTTGATCTTCAGCTGTTGAAGTCTTCAGCACTTGTCAAACTACTGATGAGGCTTTCAGCAGTTGTTGTGATACCGTGTGGGACTTAGAGGTTTTCTGATCTTGGCTCATTGGTTCTTTTGGTCCAACATTGAGGGTAGTCAAGATCAATACTTGCAGACTAGAACTATGAATTGATAATATCATCTCCTCTACTTAGAAAATTAAATGAACTGGCTGCATGAATTTCAAAGGAAATAAAGGAGGCAGAGGATGCAAAGCTACATTTAAATCAAAAAAGAAAGAAGAAAGAAAAGACTGTACAAGCAGTGCCTACTTTCTCTCCCTAGTTTCAGAAAGTCTGTACAAGAGGATGTGGTTCCACACAACTTAGGTGGAGACAGAAAAGGATAGGATACATGATCAACTACCTGGTTCCACAAACACTATCAGGATGCTGCAGTTCTTCTAGGGTGTACATGTTTATTTAGTTCGGTTTTGGCCTAAAACCGAACCAAAAACCGCTATTCGGTTTTTAGGTTTTTAAAAACCGTTTGGTTTCGGTTTTTTCGGTTTTTGGTTTGGTTTTTTTTGTTTTTTTTTTTGTTTTCGGTTTTTGGTTTTTTTCAGTTCATGTTATGCTTCAAGTTTTAGAATAAAATTGTTTAAATAATGAATTAAGCAAAAAACGTTGCCCTTACATTATTTTTTTGATCTCTAAATATAATCTATATATTTTTATAATTTATTGACATTAGAATTAAATGTATTCTAAATTATAAGAACAATAATCAATAAAAATTTTTAATCTATCAATGCAAATAAAAAATAAAATATTATTCTTGGAACCTAAATTTTAATATATTTTAGATAACACAAGTTAAATAGGTAACTAATAGGCTAATAATTTTTATTAGTATAGGATTACATTTCTAAATTTACAAGTTTGTTTATATGGTTTTGGTTTAGTTTTTTCGGTACAAGCAAAACAAAACCGAACCGAAAAATTCAGGTTTTAAAAAATCATCAAACCAAACCATCGGTTTTCTAGCCGTTTCAATTTTATCGGTTCGGTTGCGTCGGTTATTTTGTTATGTTCTATTATTTTGGTTTTTTGCTCATCCCTACTTCTTCCTTTACCCTATGACTACATTAAGTTTGAGTACCTCAAACAACTTGAACTTGAGATAGTCAAAGAAAGAAAGATTACCAAAAAGAAGTTAGGGGAAAAGGATGCAAAGTAAAGAGCCATCATCCAGAAAAGCATGAAGAAGTCTGTTGATATACAGAGGATGATGAGCTTCTTGAAGCTGTATGGATTCTCCGGAAGGAGACTTGGCCCCATGTCTCTGTCCACTATGGACGAGCATATCAGGGTAATTAAGCAGAAGATCAAGAGTGGAAAGCTAATGGACTTACACTCCCCTCCAAGTCAAGCTCCACCTGAAGTGGAGGTTAAGGTTGAACAATGTGAGACCACACAACCTGAACCTTTTGCTGAGCCTTAGCAAGCTTCATCTTATGATCTGCAGCAGGGTCAAACACTGTCTCCTTCTGAACCTGTGAGGAAGGAAGACACAACTGAGAAAGACAAAGAAGATCAATCAGGTGCTGCATGCCAGTCTTCTTAGTTAAAAGGATCAAAGAGGAGAAAAAGGATGGCTTCCAGACCAAAGCCAAAGAAGAAAAAGAAAGAAGCATCCTTCTCCAAACCTCATGATGAGTCAAAACAAGCTGAGGATGTGCAACTAGAGGATGCTCCATCATCTCTCATTCAAATAGCTCCTCTAGCATCTGGAAGACCCATCTTGTGCTAGACATACACTACAAATCTAGAAAGATGGCATGTCATCAGAGATCAAAGTATTAAGAATGTCTACACATGGCAAGACATGTTCAATCTGCCTCTACATGATCTCTTTGACATGAGAAGACACTTTGAGAGTGAGTGATCCTGATCATCTCATGAAGAAAGGGATGGTTATCATCATGATGAGGACTGTAAATATCTAAAGTCTTCAAAGTGTTTTTGGTAGCATCAGCCTAGGGGGAATTTGTAAGGTTTAACATAAGGCTGATCCAACCCAAACATCCAAAGTCTGTCCTGCATGCATGCACAAGTGTACTGAAGTAGAATGCTTCGGAAGTTTCATACCAACATCAGAAAATATTCTAAGTGTGAAATCTTCCAAAGCCAAGACCAATATCTTCTGAAGCCAAAGATGACGTCTTTCGAAGCTTCAAAGACAAAGTCTTCCAAAGCCAACACTAGAAGACAGATTTCTTCCAAAGACTTTTTGAATACATGCTTTATCTGATGTACCTTTGACATAAAGTTGGACCCCTTTCCGCTGCAACTCTACTTGTTAATGGTCCATGCAACTCTACTTCCAAAGACACCAACTTTACCTAAGTTAATGAAAGGTCCATGCTTTTGGTAACTGTACATTGAGGTCTTGAGTCTATAATTTTCTACTTGATGTACTTTATCCTTTTTGTAATATATTAGGATGTGAGTACGGCATGTCATAGTCAATAGTCAAAAGGAGATCTGTCTTTTGACTCTACATTTGATTTTGTAGTTGTCAAGTCAATTGTATTCAGCTGGCCTTCAAAGTATGGCTAGCTATAGGATGATATATATCTGAAGTACTTGTAACTTTATGATATGCTTTTGTAACATTTGTAATAGAACTTGAGAAGCAATATACAACATTCTTGAAAACCAATTACTTCTGTGTTTTGCTATCTTGTTTTGTCTCTTATTTACTTTTGTTCTTAGCATCTTTACGAAAAGGTTAACTAGTTCCCTATTTGATCTGTTAAGTGTTCTTAAGCAACTCTCCTCATTGTGTTGTTGTGCTTTAAGTGCATACCATTCAACGGCCCTGCAATAATATTATGACTTATTAACCATTTTAACTAAAAATAATTTTTAACGATTGAACATATGTATTACATGGAACTTTAACCTAGTCTAAGATATATACACAATAGCTATCATGTTCTTAACATTTTTATTGACAACAATATAATGTTTTTAATTTTAAAACTATTAACAATTTGTTATTTTTATATACATCTTGATACAAAATTTATCTAAAACCAACTCGTTGCAATAGGTGGACATAATCCACTAGTAAAATACTATTGGAATTCTCACAATAAATAAACTATTATAGAAATATTAGGATTTAATCACATGGTTTTTTATGGCATACTTGTTTCATAAATTTGGTCTCTAAGTGTTAGAAATTAAAATTTTAGTTGTCATTGTTCACTAACCTATATTTTTTTATGAATTTGGTCCCTAAGTGTTAGAAACTACAACTTTAGTTCCAGTTGTTCACTAACAAGTAACACACATAGTTCTTAGAGATGAAAAATGTAATAGTTTCTATAAATTTGTGTATATCATGACTAATATACCTTACCATTAAAACCTTATGAAAACAAAATATACCGTAAAAAGTAAAAAATGAGAAGTAAATCGACCAATCATGTTTGTAACAATACCATTGTTGCCCTTATTTAAACATATTGGATCATTGCTCCCTTTTATTTTGTGATTTAACCATTAAAACTCTCCATCATTGAAGGGCATTAAGAAAGGGAATGCATAAATGTGTAGGATAGGAGCAAGAACATCACATCATAACCATCAAATTCCACTCAACATCTTTACTATAGATCGTCTTTTTTGTCTCTTTGATTTTTGTCTCAATGTCCTAGATATTTTATAAACTTATATCAACATTTTATCTACCCTGTTGATGACTGTATTTTCATCAAGGCCGTTTTAGTTTAATCAAAGTTAGTTAAGGCCAAACGTATACAAGCATTAACATTGTTGCAATTTAAAAGGTATAGGTTGCACACATCTACATGATTATTGATGTTCTCTAAATTATACATAAAATCATATCAAAAGCAAATCAAATATTCCTTAATATCTTCTTAAAATAGTGATTGTGATTTTAAAAATGTTAAATCATGTTCTCATGTGTTCAAAATGGAAAGGTAGACAAAAGAAACATATTAAATTGAATTTGAATAAAACTAAGCTTTGAATCCAAGCATGGGGTTGTGTCTTATTAAGCACGCCTCCATGACTTGCCTGAAACACACCATCGTGCTTAAATTAGCACACTCCGTGTTTGGACATCTCACAGGACAAAAACTAGTGTTGCTTAAAAGTAAGCACGGGGCCATGCCCCATGAGTCATAGGGTTGTGTCCCACCCCCCACACACGGGGATGTGCCCCGTTTAACACGTGGTCGTTCCTAATAACTACTACACGTACGGAGGAACCATCTTTCCTAAGCATTATACTAGCACGCGACCATGCTTAAAGACTCTAGAAAGCTTACAAATAGAGTGTAAGGATTCCAATAAGTCTGATGCAGCCAAAACATTCAAAATATCCAAAGTCTCTACACCAAAGTACTGAAGTAGAAATGCTTTGGTATTTAACACCTTGCACTATAAATAGTCTTTTAAAATTTTCCGAAACAAAGACCAACATCTTCCGAAGTCAAAAGTGAAGTCTTCCAAAGCTTTAAGAAAAAGTCTTCCAAGGCCAAATAGTAAAGACAAATTTCTTCGGAAGACTTTTATGTACATGCTTTTATCTAATGTACTTTTCCATAAAGCTGGACCACCTTTCCGCTG
Source organism: Flaveria trinervia (assembly GCA_025506515.1). Classification (NCBI taxonomy): domain Eukaryota; kingdom Viridiplantae; phylum Streptophyta; class Magnoliopsida; order Asterales; family Asteraceae; genus Flaveria; species Flaveria trinervia. The sequence continues at coordinate 61,904,271 of CM046443.1, forward strand.
CAACTCTGTTTGACTCACAAACTTTCACAAGTTGGTGAAAAGGTCCATACTTTTGGTAACTATACAATGAGGTCTTGAGTTTGAGCTTTCTACTTTATGTACTTTTATCCTTTTTTTGTAATACATTAGGATATGAGCTGTCGCATGTCATAGTCACAAGTCAAAAGGCAATCTACCTTTTGACTCTATATTTGATTTTTTTGTCTAGTCTTATGTATCTAGTGACCTGCAATGTTTGGCCGGCTGTAGGATGTAGTATATGTATCTTAAGTACTTGTAGCTTTCCATTGTGCTTTTGTAACACTTTCTAGTAGAACTTGAGAAGCAATATATAACATTCTTGAAACCTAAAATACTTGTGTTGTTTGCCATCTTGTTCAATCTCCTATTTACTTGTGATTTTAACATCTCTTATTCTAGTTAACTAGTTCCCTATTTGATCTGTTAAGTGTGCTAAAGAACTCTGCTCAATTATATTGTTGTGTTGTAAAGTGCGTCACCCCTTCTAATGGTCTTGCATTTGGTATCAGAGCTTTTCAGGCTCTTGATATAAGATTTCACCATCTTAAGATCCCTCACACACACAAAACACTTAAAAAGTCAAATGGTAGCTATCAATAAGGCTAATATGGAAACTAGAACTATGAAAAAGTCACTTGTTAGGACTGTGTACGTATGGAATGCGTGAAACTACATCAAGTAGTGTGGAATCCTATTTGATTGGCGATCTAATCAGTGAGAACGTAGTTCTGATCAATCTAGCGATAAAAGAAAGGTTAAGAACAATTAGAACAAGACCAACTTCGAACTTTGAAGTTGGAACAGGCTTTCTGGAGACTTTGGACGGCTAGGGTATGAATATGAGTCGAAAATCTTGAAGTGTTATATTTTTCCACGAATTAGGTGGTATTTATAAGTTATGGTTTATCAATCGTACGAGTGAACCATTAGCATGGTTCAGTCGTGCGACTGAATCATGCTATTGATTAATATGCATGACTGAAGGTTTAGCCATGCGAATGAGTAAATCTTATGTCTCAATCGTGCGACTGGTCCATTAGCATGAAGTATTCATGTGTATGTTCCATTAGCACGGTCCATTCGCATGAAGACTTCATACGATTAAGTTTGAACATATTTCTCAATCATTATTGACTAAGAACTATGCACAATAACCATAAACCTATAAGTTTGTTCAATATACTTTATCACACAAATAAACAATGAAACATTAAACATTATAAGCATCAATCACATATTGTATTTCATTCAACTCATTCATTACATATGTGTAAGACATGACAGACATTTACGTTAAGCTCCTAAACTAGGTACATATGTATCAACAAACTCCCCCTTGGACCTAGTTTACATCAACGTCTGACATTCTTCATAAGCTCCTCAAATCTCTTGTACTTCTCCTCTCTAGTAACTCCTGCATATATTCCAAATGCAAAACAAAGTCGTATAACATTCTGGAACTAGAGGGCTTATACTATATCTTGCGCATCATAGAATAGTGGCCACTTGTATAATGTATAGACATCTTCTGCAGACAACTTTGTTAGCCACATAGGGTCAAATACCCGGATAGTTTCCATTTTTCCTTCTCTATTTAGTACTTTGACCATTTCGTCTATTCTCCAATCATAATACCACCATTTGAAGTGTGGAGTGAAATCATGTGGCATTTCCCATAAGGGAATCTTGGACATTACATGCAGGGGACTCCACTTCAGCACCTCTTTAGGCTTTCCAGAAATGGGATCCACTTTAGACCTACGAATGTACCTCTTCGGTTGTTGAGGTCTGAAGTTAACCCATCTTGTGTGGTATTCCGTCTTTAGAGCAGCCTCAAACCAGCCTGACATTTTTCTAGGATCAGCATATAGCAGATTTAAATGTGCGAGCTGGTTGAGCTCAAAACCTGGGAGAGTCTTCAGATCATATAGGTATCTCAAGTACTAAATTCCCTTCTCTCTCTTAACAACATAAACGTTAAGATCCTCAAAATACGCCCAGGCAATAATCTTTCCAGACACCTTTAGATGTTTCTTGACCTTGTAGAGCTTGGTGTAGGCATTTTGCTTTTGAGCTGTGCGTTGGGCTCGTATCTTAATAAAACAAGCTACCCATTCAGCTTTCTTTATATCAACATTAGCGTTTGAGGCTTGGGCTTGGCTTTCGTTCTTTTCTGTTTCTTTTTCCATCTCATCCAGTTTATTGAATGTAGCACTGCCGAGAGTGTCACCCAAGTCGGGGATCACATTGCCCTCTCGGTAAGTGTACTCTGGATAGTAATCTGCAGTTATATCCTTAATCTCTATTTCGTCGACATCATTAAGCTCATCATCACTAGTCACATCAAAAGTAGAGGCATCTTTGACAATCTCGTCTGGATTCAGCCTAAACATCATAACAAGTTGCTCGTCAGTGAGATCGTGAATGATTTCTCCTTCTTCAGGAGTATAGCTTACCGATCGTCTGACAATCCCTTGCAAATCAAGAATCATGGTGACTGAGACTTGATTTGCTGTAGGGTAGCAACATCATATTCATCTTACTATGATGTTTGATTATTGTCTTTATCTGTCAACTCTTCAACAGCAGGGGCTGAGGATGATGCTCGTTGGTCTTGTGCTCTCTTAGTCCTCTGTTCTTGACCTTGAGCAGAGGATGATGTGGCAGCATTATCTTCTTCATCATTATTATCACCTCTTTTCTTTCCCTTGATTCTTCATCATCACTGTCATCTTCTTCAGAGTCATCATCTTCACCATCATCATTATCATCATCATCTTCACCTTCCCTCATCTTTAGAGGCTCATCTTTTGATCCTTTCAGTCTGAGGATGATCTTCTTGTTCTTGGTCTCCAACTCCTCAATCCACTTAACTAATTGATCATTTTGCTCCTAAAGCTAGGTAATCTGCTGTGCTTAAGCAACATTAAGCTCCATAAGCTGACTTAGCCATGTAGCTCTTTGCTGATTAGCAGCTAATAGCTTTAGCATCATCCTCTTTAGTGCGGCTAGCTATTCCTCTACCATAATGAAGGGTAGAGTGGGTCCGGTGGTGAAGGTAGAATGGGTTGAGGGACCTGCTTGGTGGTTGGTGGTGGTAGTGGTGGATGTGGTGAATATAGGTAGTGGAATAGGAGTGGATGGTGAAGGGGTGGCTATAGTAGTGGTGGTTGGTTGTGTGGTAGTGATGGAGGGAGGTGTGGTAGTAGTGATAGGGGGTGTGGTAGTGGTGGTGGTAATTGTGGTGGATGTGGTAGGTGTGGTGGATGTGGTGGTGATCAAGGTAATCCTCCTTCGCTTGCTCCTCATCCCATGGGGCTGAGCCATCCTCTTCTCCCTCGATACATTAGAGGAGGATGATCCCCCAAGGCTGATGGGTTGGTCCGGGATGTAAGATGGATCAGTATCAGTAGTAACAGCATCCCCAGACTCATCCTGGCATCCTCCAACCACCCTGAGCCCTTTCTCAGTGGCCATGACCTGGCTCCCCACCGTCCCTACCAATGGCTCCTCGTCCGTCTCCTCCTCATCCATCTAAAAGTCGGGGTGGATTGGAGCCGGCTCGGATCCAGCCGGACCCTCACCTCCTTGACCATCACCATGGCCATAATCGTCATCTGAGTCATCGGTGGGTAGCTCAATAGGCTCTACATCGGAATCACTGTCGTCATGATGCCACTTCTTGTGAGAAGGCGCCACGTAATCAGCATTGGCCACATGCCCGAACAATCTCCTAACAGGGGGCATTACCTGCTTCCCCCGATACACCTTCATCCTGCCTAGAGTGGTGTCATCCATCACCTCTAGCATCACCGCATCATCCTACTCCTTAGGCAGTAAGGGGAGCTTCTCATCTATGATCATCTACAAGAACCTTGGATACATGCAGAAGCTCGCCTTACCCTTGGCCTCAAGGTTTTCGATCATTTAAGTGAAGATCATGTTGGACAAGCTGAAGGGGTGATTCAGCACTAGTGCCACGTAGTTATTCTGGATTTGGTCAGAAAGATCATCAAATCCATAACTCTGTGATGAAATGCAATTGAGATTGACATGTGCAAAGTAGTTGAACTAGGGACACAGGTTGCTTTTGTTGAGTACACCTGTATTGATGTCCCCAATGTACTTCATCCTCAGAAAACATCCCCTTACAGTCAGAGGATGTAACCTGGTTGGGTGGGCAGCATCATCACCCAGGTCCAGTACTCATCGAATGTCTGCTGTTGTCACCTCAATCTCTTCCCCAAAAATGGTACTCCAAATTTAGTAGAGCTTAGTAGATCTATCAACAGATGCACCCTCCTAAAAGGCCTGCTGTAATGACCGGTAGGGTGTGCATGGAGCAGCTATAGCTCTGTAGAATCTAGATTGCCATAGAAATGCAATTATACTCACAAACTCAGCAGCATTCCTAGTGGTGGCATCCAAGTGAGCACAAATGTTGTGCTTTGTGTTGATGATCCACCTATCTGCTATGTTTTTGTCGTAACACAAGGCACATAAACATGAGATTTGTCTATAACAAAAACTATTGATAATTTAAACTGTTTTGAAATCAGTCTGCTTCTGTCATGTGATTGAACCATACGACTGAGTTCAATCAGGCGATTGAGCATGCGGCTAAGTTCAATGGGGCAACTGGGCATGAGGCTGAGTTCAATCGGGTGACTCAGCATGTGGCTAAGTTCAATCGGCGATTCAGCCTGCGATTGAGTTCATTTAGGCGATTGAGTACATTCACGCGATTGAGCTCATATGCTTTGTTCATTCGGCCTATTGAGTCATTCGCTCAGCTCAATCGTGCGATTGAAGTTCATTCGGAGTGTCTAGTCGCATAACTCTCTGTTCGATACTCTAACCCCGAATCTAGGCAAAAACTTGATGATAAACATTGTGTTTAGACTCTTTAGATTCGTAGGGACCCTAACTATCACTGTATGTCCTTCATTTTAACCATTAATCATATTTACGTGGTCTATTTGAAAGTTTGTATAGATTTCTTGATTTTAGTCAATTCGGGTCTGCTAGGGTTTGATTACACCAGTCATTTTGTGCAATTTCGATCACTAATTACCTATAGAAGATCACACGACATGTTAGTAACACAATCTTAGTGCAAAGCCAACTAAATCAAATTTTGGCAGAGTAAGGTTGTTGTCGTGCGATTTGGGAGCGATTGAAGGGTGATGATAATGTGTGACTGACTTTAGCCCTATTTATACTGATTTTATCTTTAGTCAGGCGACTAGACATATTCGCATGCTTTATTCGGGCGACTGGGTCTCAGTCGTGTGGCTAGCTCAGTCAGTCACATCCATTCGTGCGACTGGGTTTCAGTCGTGTGACTGACTCAGTCGGTCTCCTTCATTAATGCGATTGGTTCATTCTGGTGATCCAATCGTATGGATTCACCTATGCTTATGGTCCAATCCTACATCTGGTCCTTATGTGGGGTTCAGTCTTGCTATTGGGCTCATACATATGATCCAATCGTGCGACTATCCATACTTATGGTCCAGTCGTGCGAATGGCTCATACTTATGAGTTTGACCTTATGACCTTTCAAAAACTTAACTTGTTAACTATTGATAAGACATTATGACTGTTGATATTACAGACATGATCCTTTTAACTTTAAAAAAACTGTTGTATCACCTCAAATGTGATCCTTTTAATAAAACTGGTGATCACCTCAGATGTGATCCTTTTAACTTAAAAAAACCGATTTGTCACCTCAGACATGACCTCTTTTAAGTGAGTGACCTTTCCTTGTCTTCCTTCTCTCTCAGTATCAACTCTTCTTCAATCCTTTCCTTTGTGATAAGCTCAGCAAGGTGGAGGCTGCTAAGATGACTTCTGATATGAGCAGTAGATTTAGAGTTGGAGGGATTGGAGAATGGTTTCTCTGCTAACTCAGTAATATCAAATCTGCTAGAGTGTAGCAGAGAGGAGGCATTCAACATGTTACTTTCTCCATTCTCTCTCTCCACAGCAAAGTTGTGAGAACCTTCATCAAACCTCCACTGGATGATTTTCTCTCTAGGAACAAGAAGCTGACTAGGGATCTTGTCTCCTTTCTTTGTGTCCAGCAGAGTCACCAGCTTTCTTCTCAGTTTCTTCTCTTCATCATTTAAGGAGTCAGAGTTGAGACCAAGAAGTTTAGCAGGATGGTCCATTGTTCCTCTAGGAAAGTCAAGAAATTGATCTCTTGTGAGGGAACATGAAGATCCATCAACGTAAGTTAGTTTGACAGAGTCTTCTTCACAAGAGATGTCACTCAGGGTTATGTAGTTTGAGAGCTTTGTCTTGATTGCCTTGAATTCTTCTAGGGAGAGATGTTCAGAAGGCTGAGGGGATAGTTTGGAAGGTGTTTGGGTAGGCTGTGGTGAAGTGGTTCTGGAAAGTGTTTTGGATTGAAGGATAGGTAATTTGGGTGGTTGAGGTGAAGAAGTAGGTATCGATAGTGGTGTAGGTTCAGGTGTGTAGGGTATAGTTTTGATGGTGAATGGTGAGGGAACTGGTTCAGGCTAAGGTTAAGTGGTTGGCTTGAAGATCATCCCCTATACCCTTCTATACATCTCTTTCCTTTTGCCCAAACGAATGTCAGCCTTGATTTCACAGACAATTCGCTGGAGTGTCTTTTCAGACATGGGTCCCACCTACCTGCCAGAGGAGCCATGGCCCAAAGATAGTCTTTCATCCAGGCTTTCTCACCTATATTCTTGGTCGTAGTGACTCTAGCTTCTTCTTCCTTCTTCTTCTTCTCCTTCAACTTCTCTCTTGTAGTTTTCTTTCTCTCCTTCTCTAGTAGATCCTTCTCTTTTTTGAAAAGCCATAGGATCGTCTCATCATTGTGTGGAGATAGTTCTTGAAGAGAGAAACCTAAGGAGGTTAGGAAAGCTATCATTTCCCTCCAGAGCTGCATGTCAGCTTCCCTCTGTTCCCTTTCTTTTTCTTCCTCTAAGGCGAACTGTGTTGCTTCCTTCTGTTGTTCATTCCACGGCCTAGTTTCATTTTCTAGCTCTACCAACTCCTCTAATGGCAGCAGGAGTATGACTTCATTGGCAGCTTCAAGCTTGATGAGCTGACCAATGATTTCTACCCTCTTCTTATTGTTGATTGCCTCCTGCTTGGCTGTAGCTGCTTTAGAACTAGCAGCTAACAGCTTCCAAGTTGGAAGTTTGCCTTTTCTTTTAAGCTTTGCAATCCTCTCCTTTTCCTGAAGCTCTTTCGCAGTCATTTTCTTCTTTTCTTTATCATCTTTTGAAGTGGTTGACTTTGGTTGTCCTTGGAGAGAGGATTCAAATTGTGAGAGAGGTAGTGAAGGTGTTTGAGCTAGAGGTTGATTGAGAAAGTCCTCACTATTCATCTCAGATGCTAGTCCTAGAATTGCATCTGTGATGATTAGATCCTTGGACAGTGAGAACAATCCTTCCGCAACATCCATTTCAGCTTCAGAAGACTCAGCCTGTTCTTTCGAGGCTTTGACTTCAGCTATGGAAGTTTGAGGGAGTGCAGTTTCGTCCCAAAAATTTTGGTTGCTGGGCCATCAGTCCTCATTTCCCCTTCGAATTGAATCTTAGGTTCCATTTGGGCCTTAGGTTGACCAACTTCTTCCATAGTGGTAGAAGGTGCACATAATCTATGAAGCTCTTCAGCTCCAAAGTACGTCATAGCTGCATCAGGGCTAGGCTGATCTAGAGAGGATCCCAACAGAAACTTGAAAAAGAGTCTATAGAGCTCTCTAAGCATCCTTGGGTCAATTTGTAGTATGACTTGGGATGGCTCAGAAAAGGTAGTTTCAATGGGAGCCGAATATTTGGAAGCTGAAGATTGGCTCAGTACTTCCTCAGGTGTTTGTCTCTGAACATTCTCCTCTTTTTTGGTAGCATCATCTTGAGAGCTAGATGAGTTAGAAAAAGAGGTCAAGGATACCTGAATGGGTGCATGCCTAACAAATCTCTCAATCTATTTCTCAGCTAGTTGAGCCTTGAAATTGTCAATCTCAAGTTGCTGAGTGGCGGACCTATCCTCTAATTCCTAACCTTGGATTCAAGGTTTGAGAATTTAGAAAGCAGGTATTGTATAACGAGTTGTAGTCTCCCCTCATCTTCTTTTGAAGAGTCACACGGAGATGAGGTAACATACCTAGTATATTCAACCTCACCACCAGATATGGTTTCTTGGCACCCTAGTTCCCTTGCTTAATGATGTCTCTTTCAGAGTCATCAAAAGGCATGGTTGTTGTAGACTTAGTCTCAGAAATGTTACCATTATCCAGAAGGTCCATTGAGGCATCTTCTATAATGGTAGCAGAATCTGCATTAGTCCCTTCCACATCTCTGGGACTCACCTTAGTAAAGGTTTGCTAATGGGGGCTAGAGATAAGAGGTCTCTCTAGCCTCTATTGATCTTTGAGAGAGTGTTGTCGATCAACTTCATTTCCATGAAGAGACATAATCTCTTCATCAGTTTTGAAAAGAAGGTCAGTGGAGGATAGAGAATGTAAACTGACTAACCCGGGAGCTTGATCAATGTCTATAGGCATTGAGCCTCTGGTGGGGCTGTCCCTTTGTGGTTTCTTAGAGGAGTATAAATACTCACCTTGAGGCCTTTCAGCATGGGTAATGGGCTCATGGGTTTGAGACTAAGGAGACTCCAGACCCATATTAAGGGCAATGGTGAAGGATGGTGAGACCTTAGACTGAGTGGGAGCCCAATGTTCCACCCTAGTTCTTTTGTACTGAACTAGAGGAGCTTGTTCAATGAGAGTAGATTGAACAAGGGTTCATTTGGGGCATCTTTGGTAAGTTATGGTGATACGGGGAGAAGGTGGAGTTGATACTGTGGGGGCAGTTGCTAGTGTGGGTTCATCACCTATGGGGTGAATAGGGATGTCACCAGGAGCTATTTGCTCAGTCATACCTGAAAGCAGAGAGGTGTACCTTCCAGTGAAGTTGGTGGAAACCTTTTGCAAAGTTTTGAAGATGGTTGGCCTTATTTGAGGGACAATCAAAGCAGCTACACAGACAAGCTGACTCTGGTCCAGCTCACAGTTGATAATGTGCTGGAGAAATCTAGGATACATAAAGAATGTTTCGAGCTGGAGATTTCCCATGAGATTGGTCAGCACAATTCTTGAGTAGTTGAATCTGAGGCCTCTCACCATTCAATGAACTAAACACCCTAGTTCGTATAGAATTTGATCCCATCCCCCAGATTTATTTGACAAACAGTGTAGAACAACATGTAGCAGGAACTTCCAGTTGTATGAAAAGTTAAACTTGTTGATGGTTGACCTGCTGACATCTCCACCATATCCCATTTGAATGTAAGCGTTGTCCAAATCTGCTTTGGGGAACTCTGTGGGTGCACCTTCATCATGAAGCTCCAGATGATCCCTAATGAGTTGTTCCGTAATGACCAATTCCTGGCCACAAATGCTCGATCAAATTACACGTACCCCATTTAGGGTTTCAATCTGACCGTTATCCTAAAATTCAGCCATGTGATTGGAGTACACAATAGGATTAACAGTTAGGGCAGTGTAATAGGATGACTAGGTAAGAAAGGAGATGATTTTAGAGAAGTCGGCATGTCTTGAGGAATCAAGAAGTGCTACTTGATTTTGTTGAGGTTTAAGTGCCATTTGTGAAAGGTGAAGGTGGATGAGTTTGAGCTTGGGTAAATTAAGAAGGAGGAAATATTTTTAGGGCAGTAAAAATGAGGTAAGAAGATGAACGTGAATAGTCGGGATTATTTAAAAGATGGTGAAGTGGCAGTAATGGGGTTAGGATAAGGTGATGTGATGTTTTAGTTGATGATGTGACAGGGGCGGTAAGGTTTAGTTCAGTTAAATAAACCGACATCATTAACAAGATCTTTACTACTTACAGTGTGGGGCCCAGAATATTTCCGTTACACACTAAAGTTTCTCTTCCGAATATAAATCATTTCCGAAAGTAATTTGTCTTCCGAAGGCAATTTGTTATTTTCGAAAGCAAAGTGATGCTTCCGAGAGTAAAGATTGCTTTCTGAATGAAGAGTTTTATAAGTTTCAGAAGTAGATTTGATATGTAATCTATCACTTCTTTTGAGACTAAAACTCTTTCGAGAAGAAAATTATCCTTGGAGGAATTTTGCTTCGGAAGATATGAAAAATATCTTCCAAGGGTTAATTTCACTTCAGAAAATTTATACTTAGTAATTTTTTTAAACAGAGAAACCTTAGGTAACAAGTCTTAGATTGAATTGACATAAGACATTGCATATTAAAAGGTTTTCAAAAGAGGTGAGCTAATCAATGTTTATCATCCCAATAGTTGTAATGAGATACTTAAATCTGTGTTCATCAAAAGCTTTGGTGAACAAGTCAGCATATTGTGTATTTGAATCAACTTTGATTAGTTTAATCAAATTCTTCTCATGAATATCTCTAATGAAATGATACCTGATATCAATATGCCTTGTCTTGGAGTGCTTCACAAGATATTTAGTGATAGAGATAGCATTGTTGTTGTCAATGTGGATAGGAGTGCTCATAAAGTTGAATCCATATTCTAACATCTGATTCTGAATCTATAGCAGTTGAGCACAACAACTTACAGCAACAATGTATTCAGCTTTAGCAGTTTATGCAGAGACATAAGATTGTTTCTTGCCTTGCCATCAGATGATCCTTCAACCAAGAAATTGACATCCTCCTGATGTTGATTTGTTGTCAATGTTGCAACCACCATATTCATTGTCAGAGTATCTATATAGATTAAAATCACTGTTCCTAGTATACCAGAGACCTAGTTTAGTTGCTCTTTTGAGGTATGTGAGGATTCTCTCCGCAGTAGCTAGGTGAGACACCTTTGGAGCAGCCTGATATCTTGCACAAATGCAAGTTGCAAACATGATCTTAGGTCTACTAGCTATGAGATACATCAGAGAACCAATAATATCCCTATACTAATGTTGATCACTATCCTCCCCCTCAAGGTCAGGACAAAGATTAAGGTTTTTGGGCATGGGTGTCTTGCCTGGCTTACAATCTTTCATTTCAAATCTTTCTAAGATGTCATTGAAATACTTGCATTGGTTGATGAAAAACCCTTCCTTTAATTGCTTCACCTGAATTCCAAGGAAAAGTCCATTTTTCCCATGGAACTCATCTCAAACTTCTTCTTCATAATGCTTTCAAAGTCTTTGCACATTTGGTCGTTGGAAGAACCAAAGATGATGTCATCAACATAGACTTGAACAAGAAAAATATCCCTTCCAGACTTTCTTATGAAGAGAGTCTTGTCAATGGTACCTCTAGTGTAACCATTTTTCAGAAGAAACTGAGACAAAGTCTCATACCATAGCCTAGGGGCTTGGTGCAGCCCATATAGAGCTTTCTCCAATTTTCACACATAGTTGGAGTGTTGTGGATCTTTAAATCCTAGAGGCTGGCACACATAGACTTCCCTATCTATATACCCATATAGAAAGAAAGGCACACTTGACATCAATTTGGTAGACAGTGAAATTCTTGGATGCAACATAAGCAAGGAAGAACCTAAGTGCCTCAAGCCTTACAACAGGTGCAAAGACATCAGTATAATCACTTCCCTCCTTTTGAGTGTATATTTGAACTACTAGTCTTGCCTTGGTCTTGATAATCAAGCCTCTATCATCTCTATTGTTTCTAAAAACCCATTTTTTGCCTATAGGTACTTGCCTAGATGGTAGCAGACATAGGTTACAAACCTTTTGTCTCTTAAATTGAAGCAGTTCCTCTTGCATTGATTCAACCCAGCTACTATCTGTCAAGGCAACTTCTACCTTCTTGGGTTTTGTTAGCCTAGGTTGAACACTTGAATCAAATATTGTGAAGATTTGTAAGATCAACAATGATAAACACAATAAAACCCCTTGGATCTAACTTGATTGCATATGATTTGTAAATAGTGAAAACCCCCAATCAATTGGTCATTCAACCATTATCAACACTAATGACAATTAACCTATTTATAGTCTAGAAAAATAGTCACTAATTGCACTTAACTCCCTAGACTTAGGCTAATTAATACAAAATTACATATTAAACATAAAAATGACTAAAAACAAGATGAAAATATATTTTGTTCACACAAAATATATTTATTACAATATAACTCCTAGTCATCTACATCTTCAACGTCTCGTCTCGGTTCCTCGTCTCGAACGTGTCGGGTTTGACTATTGTGTTGACTTTGATCATGACGTTGACTATTATTGACTTTGACTATGTTGATAATATAGACTATCTTGTACTGCTCCAACAATACTCCCCCTTAGTCTATCATTATCAACGTATTCAAACGAAATCAGCACCGAGAAGTCAACAATAGAAAAATCTTCAAATTGAAACTTTCTGAATCTGATTAGAAAGATTATTCATCTCATAAGCTCCCCCTACTTATATGCTCCCGCTTTTCTAGTGTAAGCTTTGCAAGGATGTTGGAACAACTTTCCTAAATATCTAATCTTGAGTGCTTTACAAGATGTAGGTGGAGGATTCCTAGCTCGGTATCTTCTGCAAAACTTGAGGAATAGTTTCTCTGATTAGGTACACTGCTTAATTGATGATTGGCCATCACATAAAGCAAATATCTTAAACACATTCACAAAAACAATCTCAATATTTCTAATTAGATCATTCCATTTTAACAAAATAAACTCGTTTTTATTTGTGTTTGAAAAAACAAGCGAACCCGTGTTCGTTTGTGCGCAATTTCTGTGAAACGCATGAAAAATGATAAAATTGTAACAACATAATATGGAAGACCTAAAAGAAATTTAGAAATGAAAATTTATTATAATTTTTATTTTTTTTGTTATATACATTAATATAACATTTTTTTAAACTGAGAACTAAATCGATCATGAGATCATAGCCTCAAGATATACTTTAGCACAAAGCTGAATTTAACCATCGACAAGCAATGAGATCACACTAATAACTAAATCTAATCACAGTCTTTGAATGATTTTGAAATTCTCAAACAGATCAATAACGATTGCTGATATGTTCGTCCACTTAAACCCATGCGCTATCTTTTTCAACAAGCAATAGATTATTCGTTAAGGTACGATTAGATACTTTAGAATGCTAGGACCCCTCAATCATTTGGCAAAAACCCTCACCCAACCTTAGGATTTCTTGAATTTTGTAATGATCTTTATAGAGCAAGGCTAGTGCATTAGTGTTCAAGTGATTATCAACAGAACATTTCATTCTATGATGAATTCATTGTTTAGATGATTTGACACTACTTAGACCAACATGGTGAGAGCTCCAGGTCTATACTCACGTATAACAAAGGAGATGACCATTTAATCATGTGCTGATAAGGGATCCAGGTTAGTACTATCGTACAGAAAAGGAGATCATCCCTCTAGGTCAGTACTTCCATACAGCTAAGGAGATTAGCACAAACACAAGACACATAAATACACCAATCATGGCTCAAAGATACAGCTTATATGATTTGTATCATAGTGGGTGAAAGATCAATTTTCAATCCAATTTTTGTCGGGATTTAATTTTTGTGCATGACAAAAATGATTGGGTAAATCAGACGTCGTTAAGCATATATTTTAATTTAAATCGTGATGCTGCTGTCTACTTTATTCTTCAAGCTAACTCTATCAAGCATATCATTAAAGAATCTGTTTGATTTAATATTATTTGCAATTAAAAATAAGATGTGAATCAAATAATTGCATCAATTACTATCATTTCTTATTTTAAACGCCAGTCATGCAAGAAGAAGCAATTGAAGAAGATATACAATCATTTCTCAGTCATCTCAAATCAAGTTCCCAGTTCTCTTTTCATTTTTGTTTACTTATACTCCCCCCTAAATTTTTATTTTTGCAAACTTATTTTTTTGTTATTATTTTATTATTATTTTTATTTATTTTTTATAAAGATGTTCAGAAATAAATATTTATCAAAGAAGGTCTTCCAAACTACACTGATTATCAAGATAAGAAATGAATTATTAAGAAATATGCAGTGATTGTGAAGTGAGAACTATGATTGTGCATATAAATATCGAGGTTGTGGATAAAATACCATGACCTTAACCTGTCAGTAAATATCGAGGAGCAATCTTTGTCAGTAAACCAGATTAGTAACAGTCGTCTTGAATTGTTCTTGCAATCATTAACATATTAGTTTGAAAGGGGAACCCAGACCATCGTAGTCCCGGGTGTTCTTTTTGCATCAATATAAGAAACCTGTTACGGCACACAACCGTTTAAACAATTAGTGATATCTATATCATTCTTTTTAATTTGCCAAATTTGTTTCGGTTCAATTAATTTGGATTTAAATCCATTAAATTTGGAAATCATTTTATGTTTAAGACCGGAAGGAAAAGAATTGGTATTGAACCTTTGGTCATTTTCATCTTTGAATCATGTGAAACCAGCTTCACATGAAAAGGTTTGGATGGAGGGTTTTTCATCCAACCATTCAAAGATGTGTGCTTTTTACCTCTTGGTCCAGAGAAGCAACCAGTGTTGCCTTTACCGTCTGGAATATTCTTTGAAGACTTACTGATGGAGTGCGGATAGTATATATTTTGATAAAGATTTATTGCACAGATTCAGTTTTAATTGGTTATTACTAATACTAAACCACACACACAAATGGCACGGTACCTATCGTGTGGTAATATACTGTTGGTAAGAATCGAGTATCAATCCGTGGACACACGTAGCCTACTCAACAAACTTGATGATTTGACAATCAGATTTGGTTTTTGTTAAAGAAAATGATAAGTTGCATTGGAAAGATTTTTAGGATTAAAAAATAAACAATAATAGAAAGAAAGTAAACTAAGATTTGAAGCGTTTGGATTTAAAACCATGGAATAAAAGTTATCATCCTAATTAGATTCCACTTACGTAACCGTGATGAATTGGTGGTGTGATTTAAAGATATGGATCAATGTAATTATGTTAATATTTATAAAGATGAGTTGGCGCGATTTCTCGTCTATCCCGCTGCCATAGTGACTTGATCCTTTCAGGCTGAGTTTTACTGCTCAGATCAAAGCCCTAGTAATGTAGGTAAATCTTTTGTGACCTATTTGACATAGGATTTCTGAAAACATAAGTTAATGTTAAAAAGAGAGTTGATCAGGTTCCTTCCGAACATACCTTTAATTTTAGAATACCATAACAATTACTGAAGTTTCCAAACTAATAAAAGGGAACCCGCAAATGATCAAACAGTTAAAGTGATATGATTTCTAATAACCAATTCTAGTTCATTAACCATGGATTTATTATGAAGACCGGTTTCGCGAATGAAAGTTAATCATACGGTTTTTCAACTTTGTCTGACGATCGCAATCACAAACCATAAATTTATAACTTCCTAGTCAAATGTAGATGCTACCCATTAATAGTTTTCCCAAGACCACCATAACATTAATATAATATTTATCACACCATTAGTTCATCACAAATAACATAAGTTTCTTCTGATTAGGATGATAAAAAGAGTTTACTCATAATGATCTTGAACATAACAACATATAACAATGAAGATAGATATGTTATCATCAGTGAAATGGAATAATCAAATTTATAATCCATAATGGATGGCGTTTAGACGATCCTGAGCTTCTCCCAAGTGTTGTATGCACCTCTCGAGCCTCGAAATGACCTTGCTGTCTTCATTCCGGAGAGAGTTCTGCAGAGTAACTCTCCCACCAAATCTTGCCAAAAATGGTGAACTTAGGCTTCTATTTATAGGCTTTCCGGAGTGTTTAAGCATGGCCCCGTGCTAGTACAATGCTTATGAAAGTTGGTCGGCTCGTACATGCAGGTTGTGTCGGGCACGGCCCCGTGTTGGAGGTGGCGCATGGCCCCGTGCCTTATGGGGCATGACCCCGTGTCTACTTTTAGGGGACAGTACTTTTGTCCTTGTCAGATGTCCAAACACGGGGGTGTGTCAATTTAGCACGAGGGTGTGTTTCTGGCAAAGCTTGGGGGCAATGCTTGGACTCCAAAGCTCGGATTACTTCAATTTCTTGCTAAATATGCTTCTTTTGTCCATCTTGCCCTTTTAAACACCTAAAAACACAATTTAAGACTTTTAAGTACATTTTCATCATTTTAAGGAAGATATTAAGGAATAATTGTTGTGGTTTTGATAGGATTTTATGTATAATTTGGAGCACATCAAACATCCCTACACTTAAAGTTTGCTTGTCCTCAAGCAAAAATCACTTAAAATGACAAATCCACCAAAAACTAAATAAAACAAATTATAAACATGTCTTTCCAAATATAAATATTCTAAGCACATGTAAAATGATATCCTAGAAAGCAATAGGTTAGTAAATATTAATATCATGCAAAAATCCACACTTCTCACAAGATGCACTCACACTCAATTCAATATATGGAGTCATAAACAACATTAAGTATGACTAATACACTCAATTGCCTAGTATGAATACGTGTGAAATCATATGCTTGTTAAGGGATCAAATCTCCACCTACTTATATATTTACTTGCATAAATCATTAGGT
The DNA here is from genome assembly GCA_025506515.1 of Flaveria trinervia. Taxonomy (NCBI): domain Eukaryota; kingdom Viridiplantae; phylum Streptophyta; class Magnoliopsida; order Asterales; family Asteraceae; genus Flaveria; species Flaveria trinervia. The sequence goes on from CM046443.1 coordinate 61,920,858, forward strand.
CTTAGGGTTGTAATTTGGCTCAGGCTCGGGTATGGAATATTTGGAAAAAAGTGGCTAATTTCTAAAGACGACGGTCTTGGCTTATTTTTCTAACATAAACTACAAGGAAAGCAATAAAGGTTCCCTATACAATACTTCAAGCTAGAAGAGATATGCTAGCTTGAGGACTCGTTTAAGGTTAGATTGTCAAGACCGTATTTTGCTTTCAAGAATCGTAGTTCATCTTTTACCCGAAGATACACAAAACTTTCCTTTCTGAAGGATCGTTCGGCTTGAAGCCTAATAGCACCCAATCACATTTGTTCTGTGTATTCGTATTGAGATTCAGTTTGATTCTTTTTGCATTTTCCATTATGAGACCAATATCCACAATTTGGGCATCTTTCTTATCTTTTTGCCCGTCTCTTTACAGCACTTTTTGAAATCCACAAAATGGCAGAACATGTTCCTTTTTTTACCATTTCTTTCTTGCGTCAAACGTGAGATTGAAAATTTGTTCGCGGATTTTCGGCGGAAGTCCCAGTTTTGCGTGTTGAAGGAAACAAAGCAAATTGAAATCAAAATAATGCATTCCAGTTCTTTAATGTCTGCCGGTAAAAGACCAAATTTTCTTTTAAATAAGCCAAAAACATGTCTTTAACAAAAACGGGTTTTGTTGAAGGCTTTTGGTTAAGTCACTTGGTGACTCGGGTGATTGAAAGATAAAAACATTTAAGCTCAACGGGGCTAACTAAAGTTGATGTTCGGGTAAGGAAAGTTAAAGAGAATGGTTAGGGCTCGAATGGTTAAGGTCAGCTAGTGCCTAACTCATTTTTATGCAACAAATACTAATTAAGGTCTTGAAGTGCATACCCAAAGCAAGTTCTAATCACACGTATCATATGACACCCTTAATTAATTCCAGAATGAAAGTAGAATTGCAATTTGCAGAAGCTGTTTAAGGCTAAAAAATAAACTCACATATGGATGGAATTGGGTACAAGTGCTTCATTTTACAAGATTAAATATTTTACTAGATTAGATTATTGAGTCGTAAAGGTCTAACATGGTTGGGAATTCCCTTGTGCGTGAACTTGAAGATCCAGCTTTGGCTCCTTTCGACTGTATTGGCATGTCGAGATCCATATTATTTCTTCGGGGTCCACCAGATCCCAGATTTGTCCCTTCTTATCCATGAATCTTGGCTACCCATTTGGTAGGCTTGTCAACATGTACATACTTGTGCAAATGCTCAAGTCTAACAGTCCCGTCATCACTCCTTCAATTCCCTCGGTGTTATAACCATAGCTCTCATATAAGTTCAAAATCCAGCTTCCTCCAAACATAGGTGTTGGAGCACCTGCAAGCGCATTCCTGGCAAAAAGATTACAAAAAAATACCCAATATTACATGTCAACTGATTAACCATACAATATAAAATGAACAAGTCCCTCAAGTTAACAACTCCCTCGCTTTGACCACGAGCTGTTATGGAATGACTATGTAACCGATGAATGTATCGCAGCAGCGGGTCTCGTATCTGACTGCTTTTTCTTTTACTCGAGTTGAACCCTTCGGTTCCAATCCGTTCCCAAAATGCTTTCCTCATTGCACCACTTTCCGTGTCTTTACTTTCCTCATCCGGGAAGGTATGGTACGCCGGCATTCCAGATATTACTTCCTCCTCCATTTCTTGTTCCGTGTAGATCCCGAGATAGATATCCAACAAGGCAATGGATGTTTTGTGCCAATGTCTAGCAAGTCTGAATGAAACTACATTATTATCCCAAGGGTCAGAGTCTTTCATGCTAAATTTGAAAGATGCTAAAAATTCAAGAGTTAGTTCATAAATGGAAGGTCTATTTTATGAGAATAAACGCTTCCATTAGACACTCAATAATTTATTTTATCTTTCTAGTTGTCCGACTGCCGCTAGTGTTTCTTCATCTGCTTGTAAGTGGGATCTTTCGACCCTTTGTAGCAGTCTTTGAAGTCTATCATGACACCATCTCTCGCGGGTTCCTTCAAAACGTAAGTAGGGATGATTCATGATCCTAAAATTTTAAAAATAAGTTAATCTATACAAAACAAATTTCTTGAGCAGTTTCATGATGTTAGTGAAAATCATGTCTTTTTCAAGACATAACATCACAATGATGCAACTCATGTTCAAAAATAGTTAAAAATTTATCATCCACGAAAATTTTTTTTTAACATGGGGGTGCGTTTTGTGAAACGTGGGGGTGTGGTTAACATGATAAGGCATGGAATCTTGACTCGAGCATGCGTGGTTGTGTTTGTAAATTGTTGATTAAGCATGGGTTTAACATTTTGTTTCTTTTAAAATCAAAGATTATACGTTTAACATTTTAATCATTTGTTAATAATTCAAGAAACCCAAAAATATATTTTATGTTTAATACCACTCAGGAACTCTTGAACATGATTAACAAATATTTCACCATGAATTATGAAGATAGTCTTGTTAATAATAAAAGAAAAAAACTAATTAACTACTAAACAAACTAATAACTGATGAAACATACTAATTAAGACTAATCTACTTACAAGAATAAACAAGATCAAGTAGGTTGAAAGTATTCATCATTCCATAAAACGTTTAAGAACAAGTCTTTACACATAATTGCTAGGATTTCGGTTGTTTAGAGACCTAATCTCCTAACTACATGTAAATGACTTTCATAATCAAAGGAATTAGTATACTAACCTCTTGATCAAATACTCTTGAAAGAATTCTTGGAATGAAAAATGGAAAACAAGGTGAAAATGAAAGTGGATACAACTTTGCAGGCAATTGAGGTCGGTATTTATCATGCAAAATTGAAGAGGAACAAGACAAAAGGCTGAAATATGTTAGCTTGTGTCATTTTTTGTCGAACACGGGGGCGTGACTCCTTAAGCACGGGGCCGTGTTCATGTGTTGTTGTTTTGTTTCAGTCTTTTGTTGTTTCGTTTTTTAGTTTCGCGCATGATGTAATTTCCCCGGTTAAGTTTTATCACTTCCAAATCATCAAAAAAAATATGAAATTAGTCCTAGAGTTAAATAACACAAGCCAAATTGAAAATTACATTTCCTAAGGTCCTACGGTTACATGATACGTTAAAAGCCGAGAATCTGAAACAACTTAGCACATCACGAAATGCTTCTAAAATTTATTGAACTGATTTAGTTTTGATTGGTAATTACTAATACTAAACCACACAAACAAAAGGCAGTGTACCTGTCGTGTGGTAATACAGTGTTGGTAAGAACCGAGTATCAATCCATGGACACACCTAGCATACGCAACAAACTTGACGATTTGACTATCAGATTTGGATTTTGTTAAAGAAAATGATAAGTTTCATTGGAAAGATATTTAGGATTAAAAAATAAACAATAATAGAAAGAAAGTAAACTACGATTTGAAGCGTTTGGATTTAAAACCAGGGAATTGGTGGTGTGATTTAACCATGATAAATTGGTGGTGTGATTTAAAGATATGGATCAATGTAATTATGTTAATGTTCATGAAGATGAGCTGGCGCGATTTCTCGTCTATCCCGCTACTGTAGTGACTTGATCCTGTCAGGCTGAGTTTTACTACTCAGATCAAAGCCCTAGTAATGTAGGTAAATCTTTTGCGACCTATTTGACATATGATTTCTAAAAACATATCTTATTGTTAAAAAGAGAGTTGATCAGGTTCCTTCCTAACATACCATTAATTTTAGAAAACCGTAACAATTACTGAAGTTTCCAAACCAATAAAAGGGAACCCGCAAATGATCAAAAAGTTAAAGTGATATGATTTCTAATAATCATTTCTAGTTCATTAGCCATGGATTTATTATGACGACCGCTTTCGCGAATGAAAGTTAATCATACGGTTTTTCAACTTTGTATGACGATCACAATAACAAACCATAAATTTATAACTTCCCGTTCAAATGTAGATGCTACCCATTAATAGTTTTCCCAAGACCACCATAACATTAACATAACATTTATCACACCATTAGTTCATCACAAATTACATAAATTTCATCCGATTAGGATGATAAAAAGAATTTAGCTCATAATGAGCTTGAACATAACAACATATAACAATGAAGATAAATATGTAATCATTGTTGAAATGGAACAATCAAACCGATAATCCACAATGGATGGCGTTTAGACGATCCCGAGCTTCTTCCAAGTGTTGTATGCACCTCCCGAGCCTCCCAATTGTTGGGTTTGTTGTGCCAAAACAATGTTGTTTAACCATTTAAACAGGAAAAACGCAGCGGATAAATATTTAACAAATACCATTTGTAATCTGAAAATAGATGTTCATAACTTAATTTCAATAAACCCAAAGACATAGGATCATATGTATGTGAATAAACTAGTTATCAACAAGCTAAAACAACCAAAACAACAACAACAAACTACCTTTATGGGCGATTTGAAGAATCGACATTAGAGCTGCTGGAAATTACGTTTTGTTGAAGAAGTGGCTGTCCTTGGATGGCCAAAACACCAAGGATAGGTGTCCTCAAGTGCTCATACCCACAAGCCTTCAAGAAACACCATATTTGCTAGGATTTGACACCAAAAATCGCATCAAAAACCCCTGCTGAAAACCTTTTTCAGCCGTGAAACATCAAGAGGATGTCAAAGGCTTTGTTCCAGCCGTATGACTTCTCTTCCATAAGAGAAACTCGAGTTCTTGTGCGATTTCATGTGAGAAAGAGGAGTAGATCAGATGTGTGTATGTTCATCGAGAGTTTCTTGTTTCAAAACAAGAAAAAAGGGAGGGGAGAGGCCTTTGCGGCCGAAAATCATGATACCCTTATTAGGGTTTTCCCTTTTTCAAGACTCTTTTAATTTGACTAATCTTATAAATTACATAATTAACCTTTAATTATATAAAATATGCACACACACACTTTTATTATTTGATGTTGCTTGATTAATTTAAACAACATAACAAATAATATCCATGAACAAAATATCCTCATAATTTGTTCATTCTCACATATAATTTATTTAGAAAACCCATTTTCTAAATTGGTGTAATTATTTAATTGCATGATCATATCATCAATTAAATATTAATTGGTGTTTGCTAAGCTTGTTATTGGGTATGACCCGACTTGGATCACAATGTACTAACCACATCAATGTTCTATGTGTCTTGGGCATACAGAATCCAACAATCTCCCACTTGCACAAGATAGATAGAAGATTGATGCAAGCAGTAAATACCGCCTAACAACGGTTTACTACCCTTAATACGCGTGACTTAAAGCCATTCAATAACATCATCCCCTTCAAGTATCCAACTTGAAATGATTTAGGTGAATCAATCATCTATCCTTTTGTTACAGATGTCATGTTAAATCCAAGGACACAGAATGATCATTCCTTGTTGATTTAACTTAATCAGGCCTTAGACATCATGCTCTCAACGAATAAGAGGAACAAATTCCATCTTGACTACATACGTTTCTCACAATCACCTTATGTTGTACCCAAACATAGCCTTATGTACTGACCATTATTTCAGAGCAGTGAAGAACTAGCTCAAGGTATAACACTTGGTGAATATCAAAACCCAATATGTATCTCAGGTCAGAGGATACCAAATGATATTCGCCTTTACTCAAATTTACTTATGATCAATCTAGAAGATCCCATGTAGTAAAATTGAGGTGCGGGTCAGTCCAATATTTGCATCCCACAAATATCTATGAACCTTGGTAGCAACCAATTGCTCTATATTTATACCTTATGAATATCTACCAATCCATGTTCATAATAGTCTCATATTCATATTTGTTCCCACAAATATGACCGACTACGGACATTTAGAATAATAAACATATTCATGGATGTAAACATGCTAAAAGGGAACACGACTTAAAAGGTCAAAATTACAATTGTTCCATACATTAAATACTAAATAGATCAATTCCAATCACTAGAATATCAAAGTCCTAAGGCACAAGTATGACCCTCATACTTTGCCTTCGCAAGGAGCTTTGTGAGTGGATTCGTAACGTTTTGATCTTAATGAACTTTACGAATACATATCTTTACCCTTTTCAACTTCATCCCTTATGATGTTGAATCTCCGCTTAAGGTGCTTAGTCTTTGATGAGTACGGGGTTCCTAGATTTGAGCAATCCCACCCACGTAATTACCAAAGATCTCTAGGGAGTCTTGAATGGTAGAGACCACCCCTAGATAAGCAATGGACAAGCTTATCCATGCAGCTTCCAAAGCTGCTAATGAAGCGGCTATGTATTCGGATTTTAGAGTGAATAATGCTACCGTGTCCTGCTTTGAACACTTCAAGGATACCACACCTCCATTCATAATGGAAGTACACCTGATTGATGGTCGAGAACCATATGGATCAGTTTTGAGAGCCCGCACCAGTGTAACCCTTTACATGGACTTCCTTTTAAACAGATCCGTATATTAGAAATATATCCTTTGTCCTACTAAGGTATTTCAATATACTTTTAACAGCCACCCGATGGTTATTTCTATTGTTATCTACTTTGTCATACCTGATAAGCATGACACGTCCGTGTTAGTGCATATCATTAGACAAATGACGGATCCTATAGCAGATGCGTATGGGATATCCTTCATTTGATTTTGCTCATCCTATGAGCTTCGACATTGAGACATAGTCTATCATTGTCTCTCTTTGAATAGGTACCGTACCTTTCCAAGAGTTTTCCATCTTGAACCTTTTCAAGATTTTATTAATATATGCAATTTGGTTTAGCCCTATCAACCACCTCGATCTATCCTTATAGATACTTATTCCAAAATATGGGTGGTTTAAACGAGATTCTTTTATGAAAAATATCTTCCAAGCAAGGTTTTAACACCTTCCATGGTTGGAATACAATGTTGAAAGTACAATTATGCTCCCACTAGCTTTCATATATATACATGACCTTTTGATGCTTGTTTCAATCCATAGATCTATCACTTTAACTTGTATACTTTATTGGGATGTCGCGGATCGACAAAACCTTCATGCTGAACTATGTGGACAGTCTCTACGAGATGTCCATTAAGGAAAGCGGTTTTGACATCCATTAGCCAAAACTCATATTCAAAATATGCAGTTATGGCACTTAACATCCTAATCGACCTTAGCATTGCCACGGGCGTAAGACTTTCATCATAATCAACCAATTGAGTTTGATGAAAACCTTATGCTATAAGTCTTGACTTATAAGTATTCAAGTGTCCATGTATATTTGTTCTCATCCTGAGAACCCACTTGTATCCAACCGGTTTGGAGTTAAGTGGAGGTTCAACCAATTGCCAAACTTGGTTGTTATACATGAATTGCATCCTTACGTTCATGGCCTCTAGCCATTTGTCCCAATCCAAATTGGACATAACATCTTGGTGTATGGTTAGCCTACAGGGTATAACCACATAGCATCCATTCATGAAATATCCTATCTTTCAGATGGAACACTAACTCTACCAGATTTGTGAACGTTTTGTGTGTGTTGATCAACCTCTTGATCTTCATCAACAACCTCCTGCTGATTGCTAGTGTCAATCAAATGTGTATCGCCTTGTGGATTTTGATCCTTATCAAGTTCCACAGTTCTATACGTCATTCCTTCCATAAAGGACTTGGTTTCAAGAACCATAGACTTTGGAGCAATAAATACTTTTGATTCGTTGAGTCAAAGAAACGGTATTTTATACAGTCTCTGTGGATTCTTAATGAATACACACTTTCTTTGTCCGGGTCATATTCATAATATGAGCCTTAGAGAGCGATGCGAAAACCCAAAATGATAAAGGTGGTAAGTTCATAGCCATAATAAATTGAACCATATCCAAATAGGGTTCAGTTTCTCCTTTATCAGAATGAAGAGCATAGATAACTATACGGAGCTGATTTTCTACTTCATTATTGAAGATTTTGAACATTTCAAAAGCTTCATACTTATGTGCCATCAAGTGCATACAATAATAGCAACTGTAATCGTCGGTAACAATAATGAAGTATCTTTCACCAGTCTTAGACATTGTCTTAAAAGGATCATATACATCCAAATGTATCATTCCTAATTAGTCTTTGGTTCATACTTATCAAATGAAACATTTTCATTTGTTTTCAAAAGACCATTCTTTTGAAGTGTTTGAATCCAATTCTGGTTAATGTGACCAAGACGACAATGTCAAAGATAGTAATAACTTAAACCCATTTTAAGTTTCTTTATGCTGAAGGTGTACCAATGAGTTATAATTGGATGATTTATCATGAACCAATTCATGGATATCATTAAAAGGCATATCTTTAAAATGATATACATCATTCAAAACTCAATACTATTATTTACAAACTTTGAATCATGATCATATTGTTTTAATAGGAAACATTAATTATGTTTCTAGTCAAACTAGGTGCATACAAAAATGTTTTGAGAACAACTTCCAAACCATTTGAAGGTCTCAAAATAGAGTTTCCCTTCTTGAAGCGGACATTTCTTTTGAACCCTTTTTGCAACAATTGCAAGTATAAATCTCACATCCGGTATCCAATACCCATGTGATTGAAGAAATGGCTTTTAAAACAGCGTATGAATCATGGAATTGTATTTAAGGTTTGCCCAAAACCCTTCTTTTGTTTCAACTCCTTGAGAAAGAAGGGACAATTCCCTTTTATAGTCCTATCTCTTCATACTCAAAACATGGATCGTTCTCCATTAACTTAGGCTTCATAAGCTTAGTTTTTGAGGTTTCGCTTTAACCTTTGCTTTGATGTATTCCTTTCCTTTAGCAATAATTTCTTTAGGATCGGGATGAGCCACTTCTTATAGCCTCCTTTATTGATTTGAGAGAATAGGTAGAACCTCTCTACTTATCCCCGCCTCGGTTGCTTTGAGCATTGTATGAGGTTCACCGATGCTCTTGTCCCATCCGTTCATATATAGTTTATTATGAATGTCTCAAACCTTTAGTTAGGTAATCAAGGATCAAATCCTTGGCCAAATATTTTGAGACAGGACAGTAAAGCATCTTGAGGCTATCAATATGGCTTTTCATCTTAAGAATATATAAGATGATATCGATTGGGTCTTTTCTTGTGACATGTCTAAAGTGCTTGAACCATTTCAAAGCAATCTTACTAAAGTTTGTGGAAGGAACATTTCCCTTTTAGATCAACATGTCATGTGCCCCATGACGCTCCAAACCTTTTGGAGTCTGGGAATCATATTCCCAACATGAGATCGGATGCTTGCACAGAATCCTAAGTGTGCTTAACTCAATCGTCAAAAGGCCATAACATCAACAGCGTGGGTTGGTGAGGTATGGGATCGTCAAGGACATAGACCTTTACTCATTCTTGAGAACAATTCTCAAGTTTCAAAATGAGTCCATAAGATAATTATGGTTAGGACTATCCCTCTCGAGAATAGATCTCAGTGATAGGGAAAGGACGATCGGGGTGGTAGCATTATAGTTAGAGGTCATGATTACAATATTGACAAAGTTCATATTAGTATTTCTCATGAATTTATTTTAATCGTTAATACCCTTAAATGTCTCATAGACAATTAACAATTAAAAACTAGAATCCAACGTTACATTTAAATGATGGTTAGGTGACCTTTATCCCATTATTTAAATTAACAAGGTAGTCAACAGTTGACAATTGCAACCTATTGCAACTTCTAGTCTTATGGGATCGGTTAAACATCATATGTTTAGTTGGCATGTTTAATCCCATCAACACCATTGTACGCCATGCTTCGGTGACCCTAAGCACATGGTTTCCAATTCAAGTCGTCCTACTTACACACACGTGTGAGTTTTTACATATAAGCGGTTAGGTGACCTTTATCCCACAAGTATGTTAGACTCACCTCAAGGACACAAGTTCCCTACAAGTGGTTAGGTGACCTTTATCCCACAAGTAGTTCCCAAGTGATTCGAGTGTCATGTAAAAGGATGGTGTTAGACTTGTTACCAAAGGGTTTTAAGTTTCCATTAATTTTAGACTTTGAAAACACTATGTACCTTGTAATTGCATGCTTTCAAATACATGGTACCTATGGTTCTCTTTTAATAAAACCTCTTTTATTTTGAAATCATTAATCCTTTTAATAACCTTTTATTAATTACTTAATGATTTGGAACCATAAAATTCAGCTTGTTATGATAATTTATTTAGATTGTTAAGCATATCCATATATCAAACAATCAACATAAAGCAAACAAGCATAATCATACAAACATATGTGCATAACCATAGCCACTAAGTTGACAACACTTGTTTGCCATCACAAGTGTTATCATAAGGTCCTTTCCTAAGGGTTCAACACAACACAAAATGATGAGATCTCCAAAGACCCCCACTTGAACTTGCATCGAAATGCTTCAAGTCCATCCTTTGTGTCTCCCTTTTGCTTCCTTCCCGAGCATCTTCTTTTACAAAATATATATATCCTAATACATATTTTCTAGTAAAAGAAAAATACTCCTAATCTATTTATTACATTGCCAAATGAATAAACAAATTACAAACAAAAGGAAACACAAAAGATTATTATTACAACCCATAAAGAAAGAACACTATCAACATGACAATGCCATAATCAACCAAACCCAAAATAACCAAGGTCAAGGCTATGTTACGCACTAAAATATATATCCATATACATCATACTAAGAACCAAAATGAACCCCATTGACCCTAAGTTTTCAGCCAACATAAACCAAGATCTAGGGTCTTTTGTCCAAACAAAACACAATCAACCAAATTGATATCTTTCCTTTCAAGGTTTAATCACTAGCATGTTTGATATAACCTTGAAAGGTTGGGGTATCATCAAATCAATACAAAACAGCCCTAAAATTGGTTGTTAAACCTTATATAACCAATTATAGAAGAACACGTGAAACTAATCATCCACATAACCGGCTCTTGATGCCAATGTTGGGTTTGTTGTGCCAAAACAATGTTGTTTAACCATTTAAACAGGAAAAACGCAGCGGATAAATATTTAACAAATACCATTTGTAATCTGAAAATAGATGTTCATAACTTAATTTCAATAAAACCAAAGACATAGGATCATATGTATGTGAATAAACTAGTTATCAACAAGCTAAAACAACCAAAACAACAACAAACTACCTTTATGGGCGATTTGAAGAATCGACATTAGAGCTGCTGGAAATTACGTTTTGTTGAAGAAGTGGCTGTCCTTGGATGGCCAAAACACCAAGGATAGGTGTCCTCAAGTGCTCATACCCACAAGCCTTCAAGAAACACCATATTTGCTAGGATTTGACACAAAAATCGCATCAAAAACCCCTGCTGAAAACCTTTTTCAGCCGTGAAACATCAAGAGGATGTCAAAGGCTTTGTTCCAGCCGTATGACTTCTCTTCCATAAGAGAAACTCGAGTTCTTGTGCGATTTCATGTGAGAAAGAGGAGTAGATCAGATGTGTGTATGTTCATCGAGAGTTTCTTGTTTCAAAACAAGAAAAAGGGAGGGGAGAGGCCTTTGCGGCCGAAAATCATGATACCCTTATTAGGGTTTTCCCTTTTTCAAGACTCTTTTAATTTGACTAATCTTATAAATTACATAATTAACCTTTAATTATATAAAATATGCACACACACACTTTTATTATTTGATGTTGCTTGATTAATTTAAACAACATAACAAATATATCCATGAACAAAATATCCTCATAATTTGTTCATTCTCACATATAATTTATTTAGAAAACCCATTTTCTAAATTGGTGTAATTATTTAATTGCATGATCATATCATCAATAAATATTAATTGGTGTTTGCTAAGCTTGTTATTGGGTAGGACCGACTTGGATCACAACGTACTAACCACATCAATGTTCTATGTGTCTTGGGCATACAGAATCCAACACCAATGACCTTGAAGTCTTGATTCCCGAGGGAGTTCTCAGAGTAACTCTCCCACCAAAGCTTGCCAAAAATGGTGAACTTAGGCTTCTATTTATAGGCTTTCCGGAGTATTTAAGCATGGCCCCATGCCTAAAAGGCACGACCTCGTGCTAGTACAATGCTTACGAAAGTTGGTCGGCTCGTACATGCAGGTTGTGTCGGGCACGGCCTCGTGTTGGAGGTGGGGCACGGCCCTGTGTCTACTTTTAGAGGACAGTACTTTTGTCCTTGTCAGATATCCAAACACGGGGGTGTGTTAATTTAGCACGGGGGTGTGTTTCTGGCAATGCATGGGGACGTGCTTAAAGAGGCACGGCCCTATGCTTGGACTCCAAAGCTCGAATTACTTCAATTTCTTGCTAAATATGCTTCTTTTGTCCATCTTGCCATTTTAAAGACCTGAAAACATAATTTAAGACTTTTAAGTACATTTTCATCATTTTAAGGAAGATATTAAGGGATAATTGATGTGCTTTTTATAGGACTTTTATGTATAATTTGGAGCACAACAGTTACATTCGGAGAAGCAATTGGTTTTGCCTTTACTATTCGAAGCAAGTCTTTGAGGGCACTTCTTTACCACATGACCTTCTTTTCCACACTCAAAACAAGCCTTGAATGGCTTTTGATTCTTTGTAGTCCTGTGTTGTGTAGGTGCTGAGAAGGATTGCTTTAAGCTTATAGCAGATTCTTGCTTGTTTTTGGCATTTGCTATGCTAAACAGGGAATGAGATCTTCACTAATTGACTGGGTTGCTTTGCAATTGGAGAAGAGATCCGTATTGGTCTTGATTCAGCTTTTGGAAGCTTTTGTGAGTTGACAATGTTAGGAGACATCGATTTGTGAGGAACCAACACACACCTCTATGATTGATTCATCATCTGAGCTTTTCGAGTCTCAAATACACAGATCATTCTCCAAAATATCTTGACTGACATCTCCTATTATGTCGGCTTCACTAATAAGATTCACATTGCTTGATGACTCGACAATCGTTCCTTCTTTAACAAACTTGACAGGAACAAATGAAGGAATATTACCTGTTTTGAATTTGTTGAATAAGGTTGGAGAAGCAACTGATATATTGGAGTTGGAGCATCAGAAGTGGAATCATTATTAATCTTTTTATCAGACCCCTGCCTGAGAAATCCCAAACCTACAGGAGAATCCTGCACATCTCTAACCTCTTTAAGATTAATGCTGCTTATCCTGCATTTAAACGATTAGTTTTTGCAGCTTCAATCAAATCATTTGTTGAATGAGGTCTGGAGATTGGTGAATAACATAAATTTGAAAGGGTCAGAACCAAATTAAATACTATTTCACCATCAAATTTATATCCAATCCTATGTTTTACTCGCGCCCCTTGTTGTTTAGCAATAAGCTCATCCTTTTTCATGTGTGAAAGGGTCCATTTATCAAGCTTTGTTTGAAGCTTTGTCGTTTCAAATGAGCTAAAACAACCCTTTGTCTTAAAATATTAATTTTAACATTACACTCCAAAATGGTTCTTCTTAAAAGATCATTTTCAGCCAATGCTTTATTAAGTTTCCTTGAAAAAGCAATTTCATTTTTCTTTAATTCCTGATTGATTATTTTTAATTCCTTTTCATTTTCCGGTAACAATCTGTTTTCCTTATAAATCCTAAATAACCGAATTTTTCAAGATGAAGAACACATATCCTGAACAGTCTCACAAGGAAGATCCATGATAGTTCGTTATGCAACTAAGCTCTTCTCACAGTTGCAAAACCTTGTGATTTTTTGTTGTTTCTCTTCTTTGACCTTCAGCATCTCGTCATCCTCAGATTTTTTCTCTCTTTTATCAGCCTTTCTAGCCTTATCATCATCGGTTCTCACAGACTCTTGTTTACTGTCATTGCCGACTCTTAAAGCTTCATGATTCTCTTCAATAGTTTCTCTGAATTTAGAGTTCGAATCAGTTCTCAATAAATTTAACTTTTCAATCATCTCTGTTTTGTAATCAAGTATGCTTGTTCTAGAAGAAACAAGATCAGTATTAAGCGGGTGGGTTTGATGTGGGAACAGGACTTGCTGAAATTCGTTTCTTTGGATATCTAGCATGAGAGATTTTAGTCTGTTCATCATATCCATAAGTTTTGTGTCGACATAACCTCTTTCTTGCTTGAGTATTTTAACTTGATGATTCCATGCAGATGGAAGAGAGTCAAGAAGCTTTTGAATTTGTTCATGATTACTAAGATCTAGAACATGCTTCTTTAGATTATTCACCACTTTTAAAAATCAATCAATTAAATCTAACAAATTTTCTTTCTTTGTACGTGCAAAAGAGTCAAACTAGCTTTGTGCCGTTGTGAGATTATCGGATTTAAAATCTTTTGAAGATGACAATTTATTAAAAATTATGAACAATTAAACGCCCCAATAATATTTTTCCCAAAAAATTGTAAAATAATTCTCCCCTAGGAAAAATATTATTTTTTAAATGTCACGCTAGACAATGTTAGCAACTGGGGTCAAGATGAATATTTCTTCATCATTTAAAACAAACTATTTCTTTGATTTTTTAATGAGCCCACATGACATAAAATATTTTGTTAACAAATCCAGCATAATTAAGATTAGACCATATATGAAATTGTTATTTGTTTGCCCAAGTATTAATCTTTAACTAGCCCAATATTTTTAGATCCAAACCCAATTTAATGTGAAAAGCCCATTAACATAACTACCATACACAAACCCTAACCCTAACCTCAACAAAACACTTCAAACACAACATATGCCAAGGGAAACTCAGACAAGCTCTCGCTTCCTAGGGTTCCGGCGACTAATCCCTTAGGGTTCCGGCCATTGCCGCCTTTCCGGTGGCCGCCACCGGAAAAAAATAAATTCCGGCGAGCTATAACCGGAACTACCCCTACCCCCACTAAACTTGACCCTCTGAATCTAACGTTGGTCACGATTTTCATCGAATGTCAGAAATGGTGGCCACTCATGACGGCTCTTCGCCTGAGTTCCCTAGGGTTCCAGCGAAGTTGTTTTTGATTGACTCGCCTTCCACCTCTTCTTCCATTTCTCCGACGACATGGCATCGGAGGACATCATAGGGAAGACGAGCACTACGATCACTAACATCCCTAAAGAAGCGAAGATTGCGAGTGTAGGTGTCAAAGCTCCGAGCCGTCAAACGTTGATGAGTGTAGGTGCAGTATTGCGAACTGCTATTGCCCAAACTCTATTGTCAAATTCTTTAGCTATGAAGAGGCATCCAAGGAGATCTTGTGGACATATTGACAGCAGCCTGGAAATGAGGATGCTAAAGGTGTTGTTAGAGAATATCTCCAGCGAAGCGCGCAATGGCGAGATGGTGGCGGTGTTAAGTATTTTCAGTCATGTTTGGGCAGTTTCGCAGATGTAGGAAGAGGTCAAGGTGGGAGATGTGGGGGAACTAGTGGGGGAGGAGAAGGAGGTCGCGGTAGTTACTGCGAAGAGGGGGTCAGAGATGGTGGTGGTGGTGGCTAGATTTTGGTTTAATTAGAGTATTAACACTTATTGTCAAATTCGCAACTTCTTTTTTATTTTCGCATTATGCAAATATAGATTCGCAGGTAAAATATTAATTTCGCACATTTTTTTAATTTCGCTGAAAAAATTATTAAATTCGCTGGTTGGTTCTTAGATTCGCTGATGATTTTGGCTGCATTTTCATTGGAATTTTCGCTCGAAAATTTGAACTTTCGTTCAGTTGGATTTTAAATTCACATCTTGATGATTTGAAGATCCTCAAGAACACCATGAACACAAACACTAGTAAATGTGAGAGAAACTTCTTCAAATCTAGATTTGTCTTTCAATTTCTTGTACAATATATGTTGTAGATCAAGAATTTATGTTGTATATCTTCAAATTTGTAGTAGATTGTTGTAGATCTAATGAATTGATTGTGATTGGGATGAAATTTGAATTTTGAGATCTACTTTCTCTCTCTAAACCCCCACTTTCTCTCTCTAAAATTCCGATGAACACCTTCAAAAATCAGCAACAAATTCTTCAATTCTTCATTGCATTTAATCCAATAAGGCTATGATACCAAATTGTTAGCCCAGTTTGAACATTTGAATCAAATATTGTGAAGATTTGTAAGCTCAACAATGATGAACACAATAAAACCTCTTTGATCTAACTTGATTGCATATGATTTGTATATAGTGAAAACCCCCAATCAATTGGTCATTCAACCATTATCAACACTAATGACAATTAACCTATTTATAGTCTAGACTAGTATTCACTAATTGCTCTTAACTCCCTAGACTTAGGCTAATTAATACAAAATTTCACATTAAATATAAAAATAACTAAAAACAAGATAAAAATATATTTTGTTCACACAAAATATATTTATTACAATATAACTCCTAGACATCTTAATCTTTAACGTCTCATCTTGGTTCCTCATCTCCAACGTGTCAGGTTTGACTTTTGTGTTAACTTTGATTGTGACGTTAACTATTGTTGACTTTGACTATGTTTATGATATAAACTATCTTGTATAGCTCCAACAGGTTCCACCTGGGACAGGAAGCATGAGTACAAGCAGACATTCTCATGATGAGTCTGTCCTCTTGTTCTCACACCTTTAGAGACATCCCCTATGATGTTCTCAGCTGGATGAGTGTTAAGAATCCTTAGACGAGGGATCACTTTGAGTTGCAAAGATAGATTCAGATTGGACATATTTTGCTCAGGAGCTTGAACACTTTCTCCAACTGCTATTTCAAACTCATTCAACAAGGACTCATTGAATGAATGAGAAACATCATCAATTGCTGGCTGTGACGAAGCATTAACAGTGGCCTGTTCCATGAGCTTGGTGTTGTGCGGGATCACCTGATGAAATTTGAGGATGAGCAAGTGATTCACTAATTAAAGCTTTAGTATCCCTTGATATAGATATAATATTAGATCTACCAATAGTGGAAGCTTGATTTGTGGTAGCTCTTGGAGAACATAGAAGAGGCCTGGGTAACTCAAACAGTGATGAGCATCAGAAATACATTGAGCACCTGTTCCAACTGAAACATTCTCACAAGATGGTATAAAATAGTTAGGAAACAATTCTAAATCAAAAATATGATCAGCTCCATTCCCCCTAACACAAGGAGTGTGCTCATTAACAACAATATTAGAAGAGTCATCAAATTATTGATTCCTGATGTTGTAAAATCTATAAGCTTTAGAGCTTGAAGTGTATCCAAGAAAGATAGCATCATCCGACTTTTCAGCACCATTTGCCAAATTGTCCTTTGGTTTAAGTATGGTACACCTACTGCCAAAGGACCTTAGTAATCTAATGAGCGGTGGCCTCTTGTTCCATAACTAACAAGGGGTTTTTCCATGTGGATTAACTACAAGAACCTTGTTATGCACATAGCATGCAGTGCTGACTACCTCTTCCTAGAATGTTAGAGGTAGTTTGATACCATAGTTCAAGCAGCCTCAATAAGTGTCATGTTCCTCCTCTCAACAACACCATTTTGTTAAGGAGTTCTGGGAGCGTTGTATTTTTTAGCAATCCTTTTTGAGTTACAGAATGAGTCAAGAACAAAGTTCTTGAACTCAGTCCCTTGATCACTTCTTATTATCTTAACCTTGTGATTAATTAGATTTAATATTTTAAGAATGAAAGATTTTATGTATTCAGCAGTTTCATCTTTAGATTTTAAAATGAATACCCATGTAAATCTTGTAAAATCATCAACAATCACAAGGCAGTATGATTTCCTTTCAATGGTCATTATACTTGTAGGACCAAATAGATCCATATGCAATAAGTGTAATGGAGTGGTGATGGAGTTAACACTTTTGGATTTGTGAGATGCCCTGTGTTGCTTCCCTTCTAGGCATGCAACACAGTTATCCTTGCAGAAAAATTCCTTTTTGGGCAAACCATGTACGAAGTTATTTTTAGACAATTTATTCATTGTCTTAAAATTTACATGACACATAAGTTTATGCCATAGTGTTGACTCATCACTATCAGGTTTGGAAAGAAATCATGATACTTCACCCATTGGCGAAGCATTGTTCATATCTAGCTTGTACATATCCCCTTTCCTTGGAGATCTAAGAAGTACCAATTCCGGAGAAATTGTCATCCTAAGTTTGAGGATAATGCACTCATGTTCTGTGAAGAGCATTTGATGCTTTTGATCACAAAACTAAGAAACACTTAACAGATTGTGTTCTAGATGTTTGACCCAATTAACTTTGTCAACCCTTAACTTTCCATTGGATATACTTCCTCTGCGAGAAATATATCCTCCGGCCTCACCTCCAAACTGGATAGGACCTCCATGGTAATGTTGAAATTGTTGAAGGAGAGATCTGTTCCCTGTCATGTGGCTGGAGCATCCACTATCCACAATCCATACATTGTTATTCTTGTCATATGGATGTCCCTTCACACAAGATGAGATGATTAGTTTTGATTAGAGACCCAAGCGTTGTTGGTCTTGGGTTTTTCCAATTATAGTGACATAATTGAACTAAAGGTTAAGCATGGGGGTTCAATGGATGTCTTTAAAGAAGAGGTTTGGGCTACAACATCCTTCTTGATCTTCCAGTCCATCTTTTGGTTGATCATTGAGGATGAGCCTTGTGAGGCTTGCACAACATAGCATTCTTCCGAAGCTTCTTTCTTTTCAGAAGAACCCATCACCACCCTTTCTTCCGAAGCAGTCTTCTTCTGGGGTAGTTTCAAGGGAGCTCTTTTGTTCTTTTTAGTTTTAACAGTTTTAGCTTCCGAAGCTATTTCCCATCGAAAGAAGAAGTTTCTTCCAAAAGCAACCTTGCTTCGGAAACCGTCTTTCCCTTTTTCATCACCTGGACCATTTGATAGGGTCCAAATGAGAAACCTTCCCTAACTCCTTCTCTTTTAACATTATTTGCATAATGTGTGTTAGCAGGATTGTAGTAACAATCTTTAGCCATCTGGTTTTATGGACCACACATTATGCATGCAATGTTAGTCTTTTGGGAATTTGAGGATTGCTGTTTCTTGTTCTTTTTCTCCTTATCAACAACCTTTCCCTTTAACTTCTGATCCTTTGGTAGGACAGGAGTGTTCGTACTACACTCCTTTCCTGATCCTTTGGTACAAACTATAAGACTCAGTAGTGACAAGCTGGACTTGTATGTTAGACAATTTGGACATTAAATCCTTTATTTGAGTCTTATTGTTTGTATGTTCATGTTTTAATAAGGACATAGTTTTCTCCAACTCCTCAATTTTTCTTTGATAGTCACATTCGGCCCTTTTAAAGTAAGATTTTAAAACATTTAGAGTCTCAATATCAGATTTAATCTCCATATTGTAGTCGTCATACAGTTTAACTTAGCAATACATGCAGGAGTACAGAGATGTTTATATACCTTACTATCATCTGTTCTTGCCATGAGTGCTTCAACAGGAGTCACATCCTGTACCATAAAGCTCTTGTCAACTTCTTGAGCCATTGCAGCTGTCTTTGTCGACTTTCTAGTGGGCTTTGATATAGAGGGATGTGTGGAGGCCTGTGGGGTTCCCGGATTTAACTTGGGAGCCTTGCATTCCCTTGCAAAATGACCAAGCTAGTTACAGTTGTAACATTTGGCTGTGGTTTTGTCAAACCCAAATTTGCTGTTGGTTGGGTTCTCGGGAAATTGCCTTCCAGTTCTCTTGAAGAACTTCTTTGCTGTATTGGTTAAAGAGCCATTTGTTGGACAATGTCCACGTACTCCACATCATCTGGACTGAAGCACTCTAGATCATTAAAGTAGTATTGAAAATCACTAGAGTGACCACTTCCTAAGACAAAGGCACAGTTGTCCTGAAAAGAACTATGCTGAGTCTGTTGAGACCTTAGAGTGTCAGGAAATATGATGTATGGTGAGCAGGATGGCTGCTGGGTGTAATTCAGGTAATATTGAGGTTGTGTGGGTCATGAGCCATCATCAACCATCAAGGCATTGCTAGCAGGAAGACTTAGGGTTCTGCTTGTCTGATGACCTTTCTTGCTCTCCATCACTAAACGGTATACATCAAGGATGCCATTAAGTTCAGTCACGGTGAGGGTGTTCAAATTTTCTATTCTCTTGATAGAGACACTAAAACGTCCACTCATTAGGAAGAGCACTCATGATCTTTCTTGTGAGGTCTCTAAGTTCAGGAGTAATCTTCACAGACTTAAAGGAGGAAATGAGATCCATGTACCTGAAATATTGTTGGCTGAGAGTCTCTCCAGCAATATAGGTGAAGTTCTCAAACTGCTGCTTCAGTGAGTCCTTCTTGGAGTCATTTGAGCTAGAGTACATCTAAGCAAGTCATCAAACATTTCTTTAGCTGACTTGGAATGCTCAAAGCCCACCATGATGGAGTTGGGTATTGCATTGCTGTCAACATCGATCTTCTTCCGGTCCTCATCAGAGTAGTCTTCAATATCCTTCACTATCATAGCATTGTTTCCACTAGGTTCTGCGACCTTACGTTTATACGGCCCATTGACAATAGAATACCACATCTTGCTGTCTTGATACCTGATGAAGCGTCCATGTGTCTGCTCCATGACCTGAAGTTTTCAGGAGTGATGATGGGAGCTTTAGTCATAGTTCCCATCTATACTTCAGGCTTGTTAAGGGCCATTTTGAGTGAGGTCTAAGGAGGAGTGAAAAACAGGTTGATTAGGATGGTAAGATCTCACAATCAAGAGCCTAAAGAGCTCTGATACAAATTGCTGGATCGGTTTTCTAACTTGACACGTTGTTTTTCTTTCAAACTCACTTATGTTACACTCAAATCAGATGAAACAGAGTCTATTCTGAGAGTTGATAGAAATATATTAAGTAACAATGAACAAAAAGATAGTTTTCAAGGTACTTGCATATATTGCTTCTCAACTCAAAGTATTGCAAGACTTTTACAAGCATGATGTTATGAGTTACAATGAGAAACTATACATAATACTACCTACAACCGGATATACTTTGATACCAGCTGGAATCCTCTAACTAAAGCGAATACTACAATGCTATAGTTTAAGGTATCTTAGATAAAGTCTTATCTAAGATATGGTTTTAGTCATGACATGTCCATGACTTACCTTTTGTCACCAATGAAGTTTGTAACTTGTACTAACATAAAAAGGTGAATAACGGAATAAAGTATGGTCAACTGCATGGCCTTTTGGGAAAATACCATGCAGTATCAGAGGTCTGCAACGGAGTGTTAGAGACCATACTTATGTCCACTGGTTCATAGCAGTGTCTTCCGAAGGTTAAATGGCTTTGCAAGAACAAGTACTTCTGAAGCCACTTATACTTCGGAAGAGGCTACTTCTTCTGAGGCTTGATAGACTTCTTCTGTTCTTCATACTTTGGAAGTTCACTTGTGATCTTTTCATCTAAGACTGGATCTTCAGAAGTGATCACTTTGTATTGGGAAGTAGAGTTTGGCTTTGGAAGTAAAACTTTTACATTCTCTTCAGAAGACCTCTATTTCCTTCAAAAGTCCCATACTTAGCTTCGGAAGTCCTTTGTAAGTTGCACCAAAATTTGTCTAAGTGATTTGGTTTTGGTTGCACCAACCTTCTTCTCTTCTTATTGATCCAACACCTATGTTTAGCTGCCTTCATAAACGTCTTGAACCTTTCCAGCTTTTCAGTCGTAGCCTTGACCACCTCACGCTACCTAACTCTTTATGGCCATATCACCCCAACACACGGGCGTTCTACATCTCCTACCATATAGCATCTCATAAGGGGGTATACCAATGCTGGCATGATAACTGTTGTTATACGAGAATTTAGCTAACGGTAAGTGTTGGACCAAAAGAACCAATGAGCCAAGATCAGAAAACCCTAAGTCCCACATGATATCACAACAACTGCTGAAGGCTTCATCAGCAGTTCGACAAGTGCTGAAAACTCCAACAGCTGAAGATCAAGTGCTGAAGACTTCAACAGCTGAAGTCAAAGTGCTGAAGTTCAACAGCTGAAGAACACAAGTGCTGAAGCTATACAGCTGAAGAACACAAGTGCTGAAGCTGAAGACCAAGTACTGAAGTACAACAGCTGAAGAGTCTACAAGTGCTGAAGATCAACAACTAGTGTACAAAGTCTGAAGACAAAGACTGAAGACATCAGCTGATGATATCTACTAAAGTCATCAGCTGATGAAACGTCTGAAGTTCAAGTCTGAAGACCAAGTACTGAAGTTTCAGTGGTTTGTCACAACAGCTGAAGAGTACTTCTTCAGTAGTTGTGATATCAGTAGTTTTATGTTTTTACTTTCAGTAGTTTTGTAAAACGACTAAAGAGCTTGTTCTTCAGTCGTTGTAGTATCAGTAGTTTTATGTTTTTCAGTAGTTATAGTAGCTGATAACACTTAGTATTTTTTTAAGAAGATGTCAGCTGTTTTGACATCTTCAGTACTTGTGTTTCAGTTGGAATAATTCTGTTAGATGTCACTATCAAGTGACATCAGCAGACGTCACATCTCTTATATAAGAGGTGTGTACCTAAATGTAAGTGTGACATTCCGTTAACACGAAAGCGAATATTGAATGAAATATATTTGCAGAATCTCTCTATCTATAACCGTTTTTGTTCTTCATTGATTATCTTTTCATTCTTGTGAATTGGCTAATTCATTGTTAAATTCCGCTGCTATACTCTCTAATCAATCAAACGTAGATCACTGATCCTAACAAGTGGTATCAGAGCAGGTTATCATTGATCGATCTAACAAATGATCATTGAAACTGCTAATTGATATCTATGTTTGATTGAATTAGCATATTCGCAAGAACTGGTTCTAGATTATTAAATTTCTGTCGCTTTTGTTCATTTATTTTGAGATCTCTCTTGGTTCAATTGGTTGTTGTGTTTTGTTCTAAATCTGTTTTAGCTTAATTGAATTAGATTGAATCTGAGATGACTACTCCTTCTAATGATCCTCACAATATCGGTTCCTCAACCAAGCCTCCGATGCTGGTTAGGACCAAGTATAACATATGGCAACGAAGAATGCTTCATCACCTGTCTGTTAACAATTCAGGTTGTTGGACATCTGTGGTACATGGACCACATAAGCCTATGGTGAACAATCCGGAAACCAATCAAATGGTTCCGAAGAAGAAGGAACAATACTCTGATGAAGATCGGAAACTGTTTGAGATTGATGCTAAAGCCCATGGAATTCTGGCCATGGCACTGCCTAATGAAATCTATTTAGGGCTTATGCATCATGAAACTGCTCATGATCTCTGGAATGCCCTGAAGGAACATTCGGTGGCACAGATGAGGTCTTAGCAAACAACAGAGAAATCCTTGCCCAACAATATGAGACATTCTCTCATAGAAAGGGTGAGACACTGACTCAACAGTTTGAGCGTTTTTCCTGCTTGATCTCTGAGCTGAAAATGGTGAAACAGGAATACACCAATAGCCAATAATAACAGGTTCCTCAGATCACTGCCTGAGAGATGGGACACATACACTATTGTCCTACGCTCCAGTGCAAATCTGGATAGCCTATCTCTCACCCAACTTCATGGGAAACTGCTTACATTCGAAAGAGAGATAGAGCAGAAGAGGAAACTGTCCTCATCAGAAAGCTCACTGATGACTTTGTACCAGGGAATACTGCCTTGATTGGTCATGAGTCAGAATATGCTGCATCTGAAAGCAATTATGATGAGCATATTGATTTCTCTTCAAATAGTTCTGATCATGCATTTGTTGGTATTGAGAGTCATTCTGGCAGTAATAGTGACAATTTATGCTTCATCATGGATGATTTGAAAGGAATAGCTGATGATGATCTAGAAGAGATGGATATTCTGAGCCAAATGGCATGATTAATATCAGATCTCAGAAGTTCTATAAGAGAACTGGCAGGAAATTTCCTGGACTCTCTGGCAAAACCAAAGTTGGTTTTGACAAGAGTAAGTTGAGGTGTCACAATGCCAAAGGCTGGGACACTTTGCAAGGGAGTGTAGATCAACTGGATCTAACTCTTCTGCACCCTTTGTGACTTTTCCTAATACTAGTCCACAAAACAGAGGGCAACATCCTGCTGGTTCTGGTCATCATTCACATCCTAGATCTCCTGCATACTTTGTTCCCCAGGGTCAAATGTCATATCCTTATCCCTGCTATTATATGCCTCAACCAAATCCTGTTCAAGCTCCAATTGCACAACAACCACAAGCATTGCCTGAACCACAACCTTCCCAATCTCATCAACAAACTCAACCTCAACAACACAGCTTTTTCACCAGGAGTTGTTGACTGGAGCAGTTTACCAGATGACTTGTCTGGTCATGAACACTGTTCTCAGGTGCTGGTCAACATGGTGGTGAAAGTCCCTTTGGAAATCTAGCTCTTATGGCTTTGGATTCTGCTGATACTTCATCCATTAATGCCTCTACACCAAAGGTATCACAGGTATCCTCTGAGGCAAAAGCCAAATTGTGTTCTGAAACATGTATAGCAGCATTTGCATCTATTAGAGAAGCAAATGTAGCTTTAATCAACAAGAACATTGAGCTAGAACAAATAATTTCCAAAAGCAAAGCTGAATTTGAGTCTGTGCTTAATGATAAGAATGATGAGATTTACAAACTTAAATGCCAAATAACTGATGATAAGGCTAGGGAAGAGATACTTCTAGAGAAGTATAAAGATCTCAAAGAAACCCTTGCAGTCACCCAGGTAGAGTGTGATAGATGGGTACAATCATGCAAAGGTTTTGAAATGCTTCTTAGTAAGCAATCTGCTTCCAATGTGAAGTTTGGCATTGGTTACAATCACACTGCTCCACCTACAGATTTTACTCCCAGAGCAGAGGTAGAATCTGATGGTGAGAGTAATAACCAATCCATCTCATCATGTGATCTACTTTCTGATACAGCACAATCAGAAGTAGAAATCAGCATCAAGCCCTCTCAGAACCTATCAGCTGATGTTGATGGTTCGACTACTGACACTCACATGATCAATGAGTTGATAAACTCAGGAGTTAATTCTAAAAGTCCTGAAAGGACTAGAGAGCAGGATTTAACACCTGAAGGTCAAACTCCAACTACTGCCAGTACTGAAAAGAAGAAAACTGTCAGTAGAAAGAGTTTGAAGACTACTAAAGAGGAAGTCAAGAAAGCAAACAATGCTTCCAAAGCACTGAAGAGCAAGTCTTCAGTTGCTTCACCTCTTTAGTTGATGATCAACATAAGATGAAGAAGAAACCATGTGAAGTATGTGGTTTGTTCAATCATCTTACAGATGATTGCTGGTACAAAAGAGGTTCCAAACTCAAACATAAAGAGGAAATCAAGAGAAAATGGTAAAAATGAAAACTGAGTTTGAGACCACATTTGTATCAGCAACATCAAATCCTGTAACCCTTAAGTCCTCAAAGAAATCCAAAAAGAAGGGGTTAAACAGGTAACAGCTGAGATTGCTCAGAAGAAGAAGGTGCAACATAGGAACTTATCAAACTCCACTGGCAATGTGTCTGATGAGCTGAAAGCTTTATCACAAAATCAGACACAGCTGGTTATGATGGTTCAACATCTATTGGGAAGAGTTAACCAATTAGATGCTCCTATGTTGAAACCACAGAAAAGGAGGTCCAAGCCAAAGGATTCCTCTTCTTCACCATCTTCTTCCTCTTAGGCTGTTGTTTCCAATAAACCTGTAGTTTACCATCTGTTGATGAGACCAGGCCCAAAACCAAAAAGGTTGGGTCTCCAAAACTAACTATTGTTTATTATTGCAGGGTTCTCTAACATGCCAAAGTAGCATCTGGTATGTAGACAGTGGGGGATCTATGCACATGACTGGGAACATCTCTCTTCTTCATGACTACTCTCAAGAAAGAAGGGTTTGTTTCTTTTGGCAATGATGCTAGGGGTTACATCATTGTCAACGGCTTTGTCTCCAATGGAGAAATAAGTTTGATGATGTTAATCATGTGGAAAATCTCAAGTACAATCTCTTGAGTGTCAGTCAAATGTGATAAAGGCCATGTTGCTCTTTTCACCAGTCAGAACTGTAGGATTCTGTCATCCAAAGTTCTGCATTTGATTGATAAGTGTTGGATGATCACACTCTCCTGAGAGCCAACAGGACAGGAAGAGTGTATGCCTTAGATCTTTCCAAGAAAATAGATCTCAGAGGCAATCCTTGCCTATTTTCAAAGCCTCTTCTCAAGAATCTAAACTGTGGCACAGAAGGCTGCCTGTTAATTTCAAAACATGAATCAGCTAATCCACAATAGTTTAGTTAGAGGCTTACCAATAAAGGAGTTCCACTGTGATGAAACCTGCACTGCTTGTTTAAAAGGAAAACAGCACAAAGTCTCATTCCCTCCTATTGAAGAGCCTAAGTCCACTGCCTGCTTGCAATTACTGCATATGGATCTATTTGGTCCTGTGAGAGTAATGAGCATGGCAAAGAAGAAATACTGTCTGGTAATTGTGGATGATTACTCCAGATTTGTATGGACTTTCTTTCTACATTCAAAGGATGAGGTTGCTCAGAAGATTATTCACTTTGTGTTGTATATTGAGAAGCAGTATTCCCTTTCAGTCAAGTGTATTAGGAGTGACAATGGAACTGAATTCAGAAACCATACACTTGATGACTTCTATCTTTCAAAGGGAATCAAAAGGCAGTTTAGCATACCAAGGACTCCAGAACAAAATGGAGTAGTGGAGAGAAAGAACAGGACCCTAATTGAAGCTGCAAGGTCCATGCTGGCTGACTCTGGTTTGCCACTGACCTTTTGGGCTGAAGCTGTTAACACAGCTTGCTATGTGCAGAATAGAGTCTTAGTAAATCAGAGGTTGATGAGACTCCATATGAAGTTCTCCATCACTTGGCTCCTCTAATTCATTTTTCAAAGCATTTGGGTGTCCCTGTTTTATTCTCAACACAAAGGATCAACTCCAAAAATTTGATCCTAAGGTGGATGCAGGGTATTTTGTTGGTTATTCATCTACTTGCAAGGCATACAGAGTCTTCAACTGCAGAACAAAGATAGTTGAAGAGACTTTGCATGTGAAGTTTAATGAATCTCCTTTGGACAAGATTCCACAAAACCCTGTGGAGTTGTTTGATTTGGACATACTGCAATATGTTCCTTATCAACCTCCAGCTGTTGCAGATCATGTGGATAAATCATCTTCTGCAGCATGTCTTCCACCTGGTGGTATTGATGATGATGATGATATATCAATACTCACCTATTCAAGTTTAGTGACCAACTGCCTGTGTCTGCTAAATTTGATGTTCCTGTAGCTTCAGCAGTTCCATCCACAACAAATGCTGATGAGATCTCTGATTCCTCTACATCTTTTGAGTTACCATCTAATTCTTGGTTTCAAGAGTCTGCATCAACATCTATGCTGCTGAAGGTCCTACAAACACTTGCACAGATCTCATTGTTTATCAAGAACTGAAGAATCACCCCATGTCTCAGATTATTGGTGATATCAATGCTGGTGTTTCAACAAGAAGTCAATTGTCTAACTTCTGCTTCTATGCTCTCTTCATCAGTCAGCTAGAGCCAAAGAACTACCATGTTGCTTTGAGAGACAATGGATGGGTTGAAGCCATGCAGCTTGAGCTACTTCAGTTCAAGAAACAGCAAGTGTGGGAACTGGTTCCTCTTCCCCCAGGTAAGTGTGCAATAGGCACTAAATGGGTGTTTAGGAATAAAACTGATGAAAATGGGCTTATTGTTAAGAACAAGGCTAGACTGGTTGTACAGGGGTTTTCACAAGAAGAAGGTATGACTATGATGAAACCTTTGCCCCTGTAGCCAGACTAGAGGCAATCAGATTGTTTTTAGCCTATGCTGCATTCCACATCTTAAGTTTTTCAAATGGATAAAGTGTTTTTATATGGAAATGTAAAATGAAAATATAAAGTTTAGTCAACCACCAGGTTTTGAGGATAATAAACATCCTGAATGGGTGTATAAACTTGATAAGGCTCTTTATGGGTTGAAACAAGCTCCTAGAGCCTGGTATGAGACACTTTCTACTTTTCTTCTTAAGAATAATTTCACTAGAGGCTCCATTGATAAAACTTTGTTTATTAAGAAGGTGGATCAGCATAAGCTACTTGTTCAGATTTATGTTGATGATATCATTTTTGCATCCTCTGATCCCCAGTTGTGTGATGATTTTACAACATTAATGAAAAAGAGGTTTGAAATGAGTGCAATGGGAGAATTACAGTTCTTTCTAGGCTTGCAAATTAAACAAAAGGCTGATGGAACCTTTATTCATCAGTCAAAATATACAAAAGATCTTTTGAATAAGTTTGATTTACAAAACTGTAAGCCCTGTTCTACTCCCATGTGCAACACCACACAACTGGATGCAGAGATCAGAAAGGTAAAGCTGTTGATGAAAACTTTACAGATGTATGATTGGGTCCTTGATGTATTTAACAGCTTCTAGACCAGATATTATGTTTGCTACATGTGTTTGTGCTAGATTTCAGGCTGCTCCTAAAGAGTCTCATTTGATTGCAGTCAAGAGAATCTTTAGATATTTGCAAGGTACACAATCTCTGGGTTATGGTATTCCACTGGACACTCTTGCAAATTAGTTGCTTTTTCAGATAGTGACTATGCAGGGTGCAAGTTAACTAGAAAGTCAACTTCTGGTGGTTGTCAATTCCTAGGCAACTGTTTGATTTCTTGGCAGAGTAAGAAACAAACATCTGTTGCTACATCAACTGCTGAAGCCGAGTACATTGCTGCTGCAAGTTGCACTTCAGGTACTCTGGCTTCAGAACCAACTTCTGGATTATGGCATTACAGAGACTAAGACTCCATTATTAATGGATAGTGCTTCAGCTCTGTGTATTGTCAAAAATCCAGTCCAGCACTCTAGGACCAAACATATAGAGATCAGACATCACTTTATTCGGGATTGTTTTGAAAAAGGTCTGATTGATCCTAAGTTTGTGCCTAGTGCTGATGAGCTTGCAGATATTTTTACTAAGCCTTTGGATAGTTCTACTTTCCAAAACCTTGTGTTAAGGCTTGGTATGCTGCAGCTAGAATAAGTGACAACTACTGATGATTTCAGTAAAAATACTGGTGATCATTGGTAACCATGTCACATATAAGTACTGATGAGTCTTTCTTTCACCTCAGTAGTTTTATAACTACTGACGGCTAAATGCCTCACAAGTACTGAAGTACTTTATCTGTTCTAAACTACTGATGTAGTTACAACTACTGATGTAGTTACAACTACTGAAATCAGTACAAACAGATAAGTACTGACGTCCTATGAAACACCTGAAAAGCAGATGCAAAGTCTGATGAGTAAGTGTTGAGGACAGTATGAAACAGCTGAAAGGCTATGAATTGACGAAAACTACTGAAGAGAACTTTCTCTTCAGTTGTTTCTACAACTGCTGTTTCATTCTAAACAACTGAAGCAAAACCATGTCTTCAGTAGTTTTATACGATGACTAATACCAAGTCTTCAGCTGTTTACAACAACTGATGACAAAACCACTGTCTTCAGTAGTTTCACAACTACTGATGACAAACACCAAGTCCTCAGTTGTTTCATCATCTGAAGTCAAAACCATGCTTTCAGTAGTTTTCTAACTGCTGATGCCTAAAACCACGACTTCAGCTGTTTCAACGTCTGAAAGGGTAATACCATGTCACAGTCGGTTTAAAACTACTGATGACTAACACCAAACCCTTCAGTCATTTTCACACCCTATAAATACCTGTCCTCTTCTCTAATGTTTCATTAGCCGTTATTTTTGAACTTCTCTCTCTCAAACATGGCGACCATGAGTCTGAAACCACGACATAACTGCGTTGCTTACCTTACAAAGTCGGCTTTCTGGAACAAATATGATAATGCCATTGACTTAATGGTGGATTCCCCATATCGCACAGCCTTTCTCTTGAATCCAACCATTACCCTGAATCCCTCAGTCAATTCTGGTCAAATGCTTTTGTTCATACTGATGAGTCTACCGGTCAGATCTCTGTTCGGTCCCTTATCAACCAGAAACCAGTGGTCGTTACAGCCGACATCATTCGTCAGGCATTACACTTACACGACTCCACCGCTGTGACTGCATACCCAAGGGCAAACAGATATGTCCTTTATCAATCATGGGTATGAAGGTGATCTTGAGCTACAATCGTTCTAAAGAAACATTTCCATGATGCTGAGAAAGTTATTTTTCACATGGTAATGTCTGCTTAGCCTCCAAGACATCTTCTTGGGATCAAATGTCATCCCAATGGCAACAGGTATTGTATTCTATTCTAGAACACCAACCGCTAAATTTTCTGAAATGTGTTTCTAGAA
Organism: Flaveria trinervia; assembly: GCA_025506515.1. Lineage (NCBI taxonomy): Eukaryota > Viridiplantae > Streptophyta > Magnoliopsida > Asterales > Asteraceae > Flaveria > Flaveria trinervia. The sequence continues at coordinate 61,951,201 of CM046443.1, forward strand.
ATAAGAACTTGGCTCAGAAACCTGTGGCAAACCGATGGCCATTATATCCCAGGTTTCTGATGGCCATTATTTTGGATGAATTAAAATCTGATGGCCTTGTTGGCCTTGGAGTCCCTGCACCAGCTGTTTTGGCTGAGGTATACTCCAGGCACAACTCAGACCTTACACTCAAAGAAGCTGCCCGAATGCTAAAACCCAAGCACAGGGAACCCACAGCTTCCTCCATCAGAACCAAAGTCCCCACTAAACCAAAACCAAAACCCCAAAACAGCTATTCAGGGAGATGAGTCCCCTGAAGATGCTCCTGCACCACCAACGCAGGATATACTTGCTGGCTTAAACCCCCAGCAGTATCAGAGACTCTACCAGCCATAGCCGCTCAGGTTCCTCTCAAAAGGAGCCTGCAGCCACCACACAAGGGGTACCCACACATCTGGGATCTTCCTCACTTGAGGAGATTGCCATTGAAGAGCACCATCCTCCCCAGGTGCACACTGCTTCTACCCTTCTCCCCATGCAACCGCCCCCCAAAGTCCAACCATAATTATTGCAAATGTGCTGACTCAGTTGCATGCCTCTCCTCCTCCCCAAACCCACCAACAAAGGGGAGAACCACAGACATTGAGAAGAGGATCACCATGTTTCTGACAACCCACAGCACCGGGGTTTACAAGTTCTATCTCCTGGTGGATAGGGAGATTAGAATATCTAGTGAGGCTGCCACCTCTTCTGCATCAGCACATGTGATCAGAATGAGGCTGGTAACATTGCTAAGACCTCACTAGAGGCAACAGCTGATGAAGGACATAGTCCTGAGGCTGGAAGTCCCCAGTTCCAAGAAAAAGGGGCACATGCTAAACTGGTCTACACCCAGTGCATGTACATCCTGCTCCAAGCAGGAGGTCAGGTGATTCAGCTTCTGCTGATGATGACCTGGGCTTTTTCTATGACGTTCTAGCCCACAACACCATCCTGGAGGCTGAGGTAAGCAGACTACAAGAACTGCTTGCCAAGAAGTCTCAGGATGAAAGTCCATCTGCCCCACCAACCCACAGATGGCACCTTCAGTTGAAGGTTCCCCAAACACTTTACCCTCTCACTTCACTGAGCCTCAAGCTTCTGCTTTTGGCACTATCTCTCCGGAACAGAACCCCCTAGAGCAGATGGTTGCTGTATTCCAACAATCCCTCCCTCTCATCACTCCCATCATCAATGAAATTGTTTATAAATCCATTGATGAGAGGATTTCCTCAAGTCTACAACCACTCATTGATGATGTTGTGCACAAGAAACTTTCTGCGGTACAACCCCTGTCTCCAATGCATCCAAAAAGGGGGAGAGTACTGCAGTGAAAAGAAAAAGAACTGAGGATGAGAAGGCACAAGAAAACCCAGGAGTTGGAAACAGAAAAGCAACAACAACTGATCACTTACAAAAGAAAGAAAAGTGCTGGTGATCAAACTAATGCTGAAGAAAAATCCTTGGAAGAGCTGGTAAAGATGCAGATGACACACACAGCCGATCCATGGACAAAATCATTGAGCAACTCTTCAAGCAAGGCTTTGACACAGCCACACTAGACAGTGAGATCAGGAGGTTGGAAGTGGAGGAAATTCAAACCAGATGGGTTGGGTATGATGTATTGGAAAAGAGAGATTGGAGATCATGATTCGTTTCATTGCCAAATACTTAGGAAGATCTTTGATGGAGATTCGTTCATGGACCAGAGACAGTATTCTGGCTATAGCCACCAGAATCTGTTTGTCTGAGCAATTTCATAAGGGGATTATCATTGAAGCACTTGATGAGGCTGGGGCTGGAAAAAGGTTTGAAATGGCAAGACTTACAAAGGCCAAACTCACAACCAAATGCTTGAACAACCTTCCCTATCACCCACTCAAAAACAGCCTACCCCTCAAATCTCCAAACCAATCTCAAGCCCAAATCCAAACATCCTCAATCTTCAAAACCAATTCCTTTACCAACCCAACCATCATCCAGTGATGCACCTAGAAGGAGGAGAAGGGTGCTGAGGATAGAAGAAGATGAAGAAGAAGAGGATGAAGATGATAGTCTGCCACTCTCTGCTGTTCTAAGGCTACCAGAACCCAGGAGTCAACCCATGATCACACCTGACTCTCAAAGGGAAATGGTTAGAGTCAAGATAGAAGATGAAGAACAGCAGAAGCAGCACGATGAGCAACTACTGAAGATGGTTGACAAGGAATTTCCTCAGTCATCATCTATACAAGCCATGAAAGGGCATGCTCAGAGGCTGTACACTCTCAGACACACATTTCAGTATCAGAAGGAGAGAGTGAGAGTATGGCCAGACCCCAAGGTGAGTTCTAGAATCCACAAAAGATCTATTCCACATAGATACAATGGCCAGGTTAGAAAAACAATAGACTCTACAATCATGCTGGCCATTGTAGTCTCACCATGGGAAATAATTGATGAATTCAAGAAGGCTCATCAATCAAAAATGACCCCTCAAGCTTTACTGGAAAACAAGATGATCAAAAGGGGTTATTATATAAAAAGCTTGAAGACATCAAGAAGAATGAGCTCCAGTTACTCCTTGAGGCACTCATCCTGATGAATTTGTCTATAGGGAGGTAACTACTGTGGAGTTGAAGAATGGCAGGACTGTAAAGTACTTATCTGAGTACTATGGTCCAGAGTTCTTCTTTGAAGGAGGAGTAGAAGAACTCTCCAAGGAGGAACAAGTTGTTCTCCTTGAAGCCTATGTTCGAGAGTCATACAGACTCATAATGGGGAAGTAAATCTCATGAATGGGATAACAACTCTGTGTCCAGTTCCCCAAACAGAGTTCCCATTCATACCTTGCCAAACAGATCTCTGAGATTTCTTCCCAGGCCAGAGCTTATATGGGTCATCTTCTCTACTGATCAAGAAGGAAAAAGACCAACCTTTTTGCCAACAATAAGTGGGAAAATAATCAATTAGAGGTTTTGGCTGCATTGGTTCAGGGGGAGTTTGTTGGACCAAAAGAACCAATGAGCCAAGATCAGAAAACCTCTAAGTCCCACATGATATCACAACAACTGCTGAAGGCTTCATCAGCAGTTCGACAAGTGCTGAAAACTCCAACAGCTGAAGATCAAGTGCTGAAGACTTCAACAGCTGAAGACTAAAGTGCTGAAGCTCAACAGCTGAAGAACACAAGTGCTAAGCTGAACAGCTGAAGAACACAAGTGCTGAAGCTGAAGACCAAAGTACTGAAGTACAACAGCTGAAGAGTCTACAAGTGCTGAAGATCAACAACTGGTGTACAAAGTCTGAAGACAAAGACTGAAGACATCAGCTGATGATATCTACTGAAGTCATCAGCTGATGAAACGTCTGAAGTTCAAGTCTGAAGACCAAGTACTGAAGTTTCAGTAGTTTGTCACAACAGCTGAAGAGTACTTCTTCAGTAGTTGTGATATCAGTAGTTTTATGTTTTTACTTTCAGTAGTTTTGTAAAACGACTGAAGAGCTTGTTCTTCAGTCGTTGTAGTATCAGTAGTTTTATGTTTTTCAGTAGTTATAGTAACTGATAACACTTAGTATTTTTGTAAGAAGATGTCAGCTGTTTTGACATCTTCAGTAGTTGTTTTCAGTTGGAATAATTCTGTTAGATGTCACTATCAAGTGACATCAGCAGACGTCACATCTCTTATATAAGAGGTGTCGACCTAATTGTAAGTGTGACATTCCGTTACCATGAAAGCGAATATTGAATGAAATATATTTGCAGAATTCTCTCTATCTATAACCGTTTTTGTTCTTCATTGAATATCTTTTCGTTCTTGTGAATTGGCTAATTCATTGTTAGAATTCCGCTGCTATACTCTCTAATCAATCAAACGTAGATCACTGATCCTAACAGTAAGTGGTATCCCACTTCCTCCAAAATCAATGATGCATGTCCGTGAGCATATCTTCTGGCGTCTAAATGGTCCTTTCTGACTGACCATCTGTCCTGGGATGATAAGCCGTGCAAATGTAAACCAGGTGTCATGATCGGACACAATAGAACCGGCAACCCATGACGAGTTACAATCTCTTTAATGAACAACCTCCAACCTCTCGGATGAATATGTCTCGCGAATCGGTAGGAAGTGGAGTTGACACTCTTCGTCAAACGATCAACTATCACCCATATGGCATCTTTTACCCTCACTGTGGTACGCGTGTAGCTTCGTTTAATTCCATGGTGATATGTTCCCCACTTCCACTCTGGAATATCCACGTTTGGATCTTCCCACGACTACTGATGCTCAGCCTCACTTGTAACAAGTAAGGTACTTACTCACATACTCCGCAACATCAGCTTCATACCCGGCCCCAATAACCTTTCTTCATCTCTTGGTACATGTTCGTAGCACCGGCATGAATAGAGTATCGAGTCTTATGACTTCATCCATAGTCTTCACACATAGATCCCCAAAACAAGGAATCCACATCCGCCCAAATTGGGTCTTAACACCGAGTGTGTTTTCACCTAATTCTGCAACCAGGCATCTCATTCTTTCAGAGTTAGATGATCTTCTTTCAATGCCTCATCTTGAAACTCTTTGACCTGATTCATGACATCAGAGGTCATAACCAACTGATATACCTTCACCTGAATCGGCTCGGGTCTTCTTTTCGGTTAAGGGCATCCACCACCATGTTGGCTTTGCCCGGATGGTAATGGATATCGCAATCATCATCTTTTATGAGCTCAAACCATCTTCTTTTCCTCATGTTTTAGTCCTTCTGCTCGAAGAAGTACTTCAAGGTTTTGTGGTCAGTGAATATGGTGCACTTCGTCCCGTATAGGTAGTGCCTCCAAATCTTTAACGTGAAGACCACAACTGCTAGCTCCAAGTCATGAGTAGGGTAATTAACTTCATGAACTTTCAACTATCGGGACGCATAGGCTATAACCTTTCCTCTTTGCATCAACACACATCCCAACCCCGAGTAGGAAGCATCTAAGTAAACCACCAAATCTCCGCTTCCATCGGGTAATGACAAGACAGGAGCTTGAGTTAATCTCGTCTTTAAATCCTCAAATGCCTTCTCTTGAGCTTGACCCCATACAAACTTTACATACTTACGGGTCAACGTAGTCAACAGAGAAGCTATCTTAGAGAAGTCTTGAATGAATCTTCTGTAATAGCCCGCCAAGCCCAAGAAACTACGAATCTCGGATGGCATCTTTGAAGAGTTCCATTGCATCACTGCCTCCACCTTTGTCAGGTCCACCATATCCCCGCGGGATTCACTACATGACCCAAGAACTGAACCTCGCATTGCCAGAATGCGCACTTGGAGAACTTGGCATACAACTTCTCCCTTCTCAAGTCTCTAGCACCTCTCGAATGTTACCGGCATGCTCCTCTGCACTCTTTGAATAAATTAAGATATCATCGATAAACACAATCACGAATTTATCTAACATCGGCTGACACACTCGATTCATCAAGTCCATAAAAGCAGCTGGCGTGTTGATCAATCCAAAAGACATAATGAGAAACTCATAGTGTCCATAACGCATGCGAAAAGCTGTTTTAGGAATATCTTGCTCGTTCACTTTCAACTGATGGTAGCCAAATAGAAGGTCTATCCTTGAAAACCAAGTGGCACCCTAGAGCTGATAAAAAAGATCATCAATCCGTGGTAAGGGGTATCGATTCTTCACCATCATCTTATTCAAATCACGGTAGTCTATACACATTCTCATGCAACCGTCCTTCTTCACAAATAAGACCGGAGCACCCCAAGTTGAGATACTCAGTCTAACGAACCCCTTGTCTAACAACTCCTGCGATTGATCCATCAACTCTTTAATCTCAGTCAGAGCCAGCCGATATGATGCCTTAGCTACAGGTTAGGCACCCAGTATCAAGTCAATCTGGAACTCGATCTCGTGGTCAGGCGACACTCCGGTAAGTCTTCGGGAAACACATCTGGAAAGTCACACAAAATCGGTACATCGGATAGTTGTGGTGTGGTGTGTCCACATCCTTTACGTAGGCCAAGTAGGAACTACATCCACGCCTCATGCACTTTCCCGCCACCACCATTGAAATCACTTTCGAAATCATCGTGACTTGATCACCGTAAACCGTCACCGAACTCCTGTCAGGCGCTGTCAATCGAATCATCTTCTTGCGACACATAATATTGACCTTGTAGTCCGCCAAGAAATCCATTCCTAGGACTACGTCAAACCCGCCTAAGGTCATCACAAAGGGTCTAACAGGAGCTTGTGACCTTCTAGTTCCACATCACAACCTTCTATCATCTTAGAGATCCTAGTAGACTTACCTATGGTAGTTTCTACATCGAATGACATATATTTATTCTTACTACTAACAGGAAATTTAGCACAGAAAGTAGCAGAAATAAAACTCTTACTAGCACCAGAATCAAGAAAACAGAGGCTAAAGTTTGGTTTACTAGAAACATCCCTAACACAACATCAGGGTCCGTCCTAGCCTCCTCTTCTAGCACCCTCCTCTGCCCTTTAGTCCCGGTCGCCTTCTTCCGTGCATCGGAACTTTCAGCCCTCAGCTTCTTACAGTCCCTACTAATGTGGCCCTCCCTGCCAAAGTAAAAACATCTCCCCGCTTTGCACTCTCTTGCCATATGGCCTGGCTTCCCACACTTGAAGCACACATTCAATCCCCATCTTAACTCGTTGATGTGCTCCTTCCCACACTAGCCACACGTCTTCATCCCCGCACTAGATGTTACCACACGTCGGTCATCCACCCATGCGCCTTTATTACTTGGATTGGCCCTACCACGTCCAACCCGATTCCCATTCCTATTCCGGTCACCACCACCATTCTTGCTGCCTTCAGCCACCACCATAGTTCTTTCATCTCCAACCTCCCTACCAAATCAACCGCCGACCTAAACGTGCCCAGTCAGGAAATGATCGTGTGCCTATGAATATCCACCGGCAATCCCTGAATATACCTCTTGATCTTTCATGACAAAGGTGTCACTTGATCTAGCACCAGCTGTGCCATCTCATTTAACTTGGTGGTGTACTGCTGATGTGTCATTATTCCTGCCTCCAGCTGCAGGAACTCCCTTTCCACCATATCCATCTTCCTATGAGGACAGAACTCCTCAATTACCAGCTTCTTCAAATTCGGCCACCTCATTCTCCCAATTGCCCGACTACCCTCGACTTGGACAATATTGTCCCACCAGCACAACGCCAAGTCCACGAATGAGTGGGTGGAAAACTTCACTTTCTGATATTCCCGACACTCTCTGATGTCAAGAACAACTTCCTTCCCTCTCACCCACCGATGAGCAACAGTAGTAGTGCCGCTACCATCAAAAGTAGGGGGCTTGCATCTTTGAAACGCCACATAGTTACAGCCTCGTGTCATCTCCTTCAAAGGCTCTTCCTCCTCCTCATCATCATCAAAGAAAACCGTCTCAGTATCCGATCGCTCCTGTCCTCCCGAGGGCTTATTCCTCTCTCTTCTTTCCCTTCCCGCATAGCCTTGATCACTTCGGTCACCACAGACAGTAAAATCGTCTTCATGACTTGATGCACATCCTCCATAACAGCCTCCTTCATTGAGGCTCTCAAGTTAGCACTCTCGTCTCCGCCCTCTGGATGAGGGGTCTCGGGTTCTTCATTAATCACCTCATTGGCTATAGGCCTTCCTCTCGTGACCCGTGGTTCAGCACCACATGAACCACTACCTCCATCACGTGAAGCCTTTGATGGTCTACCATCGACCATCCTCTAAACACACTACAAGATTCAAACAATAACATGGTCATTCAAGGGAATAGCTCAGTTTATGTCAAGAATAGTAAGTGCCTAACTATAGTGGCCAGTTGTGATTAGCCAATTACTTTACTCTTCATGCCTAGAGAATTTCCTATCCTGACAACATTAGTATCTAAATCTACCAAAAGCACGTAAAACACATAACATGTGCACGTAATGCCGGTTAACATTAAGAAAATACCTATGGCACGCAGCTACTCGGATTGACATCCCTTCCCTTTTGGTTCCATTTTCAGTTTAAGTTTAGGTTTCTTTTGAAAATTTACCCGTTTCACTTAACATTTGGCTCTTATACCAACTTGTAAGGCCCTGTCCCCAAGACGCTTACAGCTGGTCAATCATCACACATAAACATTTTGATATATATTAACTTTAATAAAACATTATAGTGGAAATATTAAAACAAACATTTCATTTCATTATAATAAACGCTTTTGCAAAATAATTCAACATTCGTTACAAAGTATCGTTTGTTCGCATTACAATAAAAAATATTAAACAAATGAATGTCATCCATAAAGAGCCAAGTAGCTGCCCCATGCCATCCTCAGCAACCTTTACCTGCCAACTAGAAACACATAAAAGTCAGCATTGCTGAGTGAGTTGTAGTTTTAAAATAAAAATTATATACTTTACTTTCGTTTAAAACCGTTCTTTACTTTCGTACACGATCACACATCATACGTACACATAGATAATATCATTATTATCTTCATCATTCATTCGTTAACTTTCGTTCATTCATCGTACGTCATTATCATTCACTTTCGTTTACTTTCATTCACTTTCATACATACTTTCTTACTTCCATTTGTACGTTCATTACTTTCTGATGACATGTACATTACCCCGAACATTATGCACGAAGCTGGCTACCGGGCCTGAGGTCTTTCATAGTCCTCGAACATTATGCATGAAGCCGACTCTAGTACCTAGGGCAAGTAAATTCATCACTTATCTTTTCTCTTTTCATTTCGGATCAATGCCATATGCTATATCCCAAACATTGAGCACGATGCTGGTTATTGGGCCTGAGGTCTTACATAGACTCGAACATTATGCACGAAGCTGACTCCAGTACCTAGGGCAAGCGACAAGGATCCCATACATATGGTCAATCACAAGGATTGGACCTAGTGGCATCCTTCTAGGGTAGCTAACCCGCACAAAGTTGAGCTAACACCCTTCATTAGGTGTGAACCTCCATACATTGCTTGGAAGACTTTATTACTCTCATTTACTCATTACATAACCCCCGGGAACCTCCCAAGTCAAAGCCTACATTTGTCATTTTCCCCAAAATCAGAAAATAATTCTATGTCTTTAGGCGCATAGGCACTATGCAGGCGTATGAGCACTATGCAGGCGAATCGCCTTTCGGACGCATGGGAACACTTAGGCACATGGGAAACCTTCAGGCGCATTGGCACTATTAGGGCGCATGGGTAACACTTAGTCATTTCTGGGCAATTCTACACGCATGGGCACTATCCAGGCGCATGAGTGCCTAAGTGCATGAGCTGTCTGCGCATTTGGACACTTAGAAAATTACAGCAATTTCTTGGCACATGAGTACTATTTGGGCGCATGAGGTTTTGGGCGCATGGAACACTTAGGCAGTTATTTCAGTTGGGCTTATGAGCCATTGTTAAGCACATGAGTAGTCTATAACACACTTAAACATCATAATTCAGTCCCCAAACATCATATAACCTTTTCTAAGATTAATTCTTATATTCTAAGCCCTAGAAACAGAATCAAACATCATTAAACACTACATTACCCAAAATCAAATGCCACCATAAACACAAACATAAACACATATAGTTATAAATCCCAACTTTAATAAAACGTACATACATGCATTTCCAGCCCAAAACAGTTTAAAACAAGTTAAAAGAGGGTCCTAGAACTCACTTCTTCAAAACCCATTTGCAATTGAGTTGAACTGTGTAGAAACCCACCAAAAACACTGACAGGATCAGTGATCACAAGTTTGATGTATCAGAATATAAAGCAGCGGAATACGAACACGAATTAGACAAATTGTAGCAAGCAATCGATATTTGTAAGCATTAAGACCGCATACGGTTATAGGGAGAGAATATGTATTTCTGATTTCTAGGAATGTTTATAGATGTAGAATATTTCTAATCGAATCAATCATCCATTCATTCAATTACTCATCTCACTCAATGATTACAATAGGTTGTCACTCCTTATATAGAGTGCAACAGTCACTGCTGTTGTCACGGAAAGTGACAACTGGCAGATCCAATACAGAAATAACTAATTCTTAACAAACTACTGAAATGTTCACAACTACTAAGAACATATCAGCAAGTTAAGTACAAAATATAAAACTACTGAAACTACAACGACTGAAGAACAAGCTCTTCAGTCGTTTTACAGAACTACTGAAACATAGAAAATAAAACTACTGATATCACAACTACTGAAGAAGTACTCTTCAGCAGTTGTGACAAACTACTGAGGCTTCAGTACTTGATCTTCAGACTTTGACCTTCAGGTGTTTCATCAGCTGATGACTTCAGTAGATATCATCAGCTGATGTCTTCAGTCTTTGTCTTCAGACTTTGTACATCAGTTGTTGATCTTCAGCACTTGTGAACTCTTCAGCTGTTGTACTTCAGTACTTTGGTCGTTCAGCTTCAGCACTTGTGTTCTTCAGCTGTTGTACTTCAGCACTTTGGTTCTTCAGCTGTTAAGGTCTTCAGCACTTGATCTTCAGCTGTTGAAGTCTTCAGCACTTGTCAAACTACTGATGAGGCTTTCAGCAGTTGTTGTGATACCGTGTGGGACTTAGAGGTTTTCTGATCTTGGCTCATTGGTTCTTTTGGTCCAACAAACTCCCCCTGAACCAATGCAGCCAAAACCTCTAACTTTTATACTCCCACTTATTGATGGCAAAAGTTGGTCTTTTTCCTTCTTGATCAGTAGAGAAGATGACCCATGTAAGCTCCGGCCTGGGAAGAAATCTCAAAATATTTGTTTGGCAGAGTATGAATGGGAACTCTGTTTTGGGGAACTGGACACAGAGTTGTTATCCCATTCATGAGATTTACTTCCCCATAATGAGTCTGTACGACTCTCTTGTGTAGGCCTCAAGGAAGGTGATTTGTTCCTCCATAGTTAGCACTTCAGTACCTCCTTCAAACAATGATTCAGGCCCATAATACTCAGACAGGTATTTGGCTGTTTCCCATTCTTTAGCTCCACAGTTGTTATTATTCTGTAAGCAAACTCATCCGGGTGATTACCCTCTAGGAACAACTGGAGCTCATTTTTCCTGACTTCCTCAAGCCTCTTGTAAACTAACCCCTTTTTCACTATTTTGTTTTCGAGCATCTTCTGAGGGGTTAGATTAGCTTTGTAGGCCTTCTTGAAGTCTTCTAGGATTCCCAGGGTGAAACTACAAAGACCAGAGAGATCACTTCATCTACGATCTTTTTCACCTGGCCAATGTATCTCTGAGGTATATTGTTCTTATGAATTCTGTGAGAGACCCTGGGATCAGGCCAAATCCTCACTCTTTCCTTTTGATATTGAAAGGTATGCCTGAGAGTGTAAAGTCTGAGGGCTTGCTCCTTCATATTGATGATAAGATGATGTGCTGCATAAGCTTTGTCAACTCTCTTCAGCAATTCCTCATCATGCAGTTTATGAAGCTCTTCTTCTTCTAGCTTCACTTTAACCATTTGTCTCTGGACTTCAGGAGTAATTGCTGAGGAGTGACTTGTGGCCTTAGGCAACTGAATCAGCTGAGAGCGGCAGCCTGTCTTCATCATCTTCGTCATCATCTTCTAGCCTCAATATCCTTCTCTTCTTCTTCAAGGGTATATCATCGGCTATGGGTTTTGAGGGTAAGGGAGTTGGTTTGGTGGGTTGTGTTGGGGGGTGGTTTGGTGTGGGAATGTTGACAGGCTGTTCTAACATCCTTGAGTTGAGTGTGGCTTTTGATTGCTTGGCTAGCTCAGTCCTGCTCCCAGCACCCGCTTCATTCAAAGCTTCAATAACAAGCCCCTTAGTATATACTTCAGATGAACAGATCTTGGTGGTGATTGCCAAGATACTGTCCCTGGACCAAGCTTTGATTTCGATCATTGACCTTCCAAGATATTTTGCAATAAATCTGATCATGATTTCAAGCCTTTCTCTTTCTAACACTTCATAACTTGCCCATCTGTTCTGGATTTCTTCAATCTCTAGTCGTCGAATCTCAGAGTCAAGTTTATTGGTGTCATGGCCTTGCCTAAACAGCTGATCAATGATGTTGTCCATTGATCTGCTGTGTTCGGCATCAGCCTCTTTTATCAGTAGCTCCAAGGCTTTATCTTCAGCAATGTGCTCATCAGCACCTTTCTTTCTCTTATAGGTGAGCATTGGTTGCTGTTCTTTCTCCTCCTCTTCCTTTTCCTCAGATCTTTTCCTCTTCCTTTCTTTCACTGCAGTACTCTCCCCTTTTTGGTTGCATTGGAGGAAGGGGTTGGTACGCAGAAAGAGTCTTTTGGACAGCAGCATCAACCAAGGCTGTAATGTTGAGGAAAGCCTCTCATCAAGGGCTTTGATCACTATATCAGTGATTATTGGGGTGATGAGAGGAAGGGAATTTTGGAGTGCAGCACCTATTTGCTCAGGAGGGTTTGTTCCTGAGAAGTAGGGCCTGAAGCAGAGGCAGGTGGTTGATTTTGGGGTGGCTCGTGTTTGGAAACCTTCAAGGGAAGGTGCCATCTGTGGGTGTATGATGGTGGCAGATGGACTTGCATCCTGAGACATCTTGGCCAGCAGCTCTTTGAGTCTGCTAACCTCATCCTCTAGAATGGTATTTGAGCAACTACATCATAGAAGAAGCTCAGGTCATCATCAGTTGATACTGAATCACCTGACCTCCTGCTTAGAGCAGGATTTACATGCACTGGGTGTAGACCAGTTGGTGCATGTGCCCCTTGTGCTTGGTACTGGGGACTTCCAGCCTCAGGACAATGTCCATCATCAGCTGTTGCCTCTAGGGAGGTCTTAGCAATGTTACCAGCCTCACTCTGGTCATGTGCTGAGTCAGAGGAGGTGGCAGCCTCACTAGATATTCTAAGCTCCTTGTCTACACCAGGAGATAGAATTGGGAAACCCCTGTGCTGTGGGTTCTCAGGTGCACTGTGTTCCTCCCCCTCAATTGTAGAGGAATTCCCAGTAGTAAGTGGTTTCTGGGGAGGGGGTGAGGAGTGCAATTGAGTCAGCACTTGTGCAACTATTAAAGTTGGGCTGTGAGGGGCGGTTGTTTGGGGTAAGGGTTAGAAGCAGTGTGCACCGGGTGGATGGTGCTCTTCAATGGCAATCTCCTCAAGTGAGTAAGATCCCAGATAAGTAGGTGCCCCTTGGGTTGCTGCAGGCTCCTGTTGAGAGGAAGCCTGAGCGGCTGTGGCTGGAAGAGTCATTGTATCCACTAGGGGGTTTGGACTAGTGGATATATCCTGCGTTGTGGTGCAGGAGCATCCTCAGGGGACTCAATTCCCTGAGTAGCCATTTTGGGTTTCTTTTTGGTGGGTTTGGTGGGGACATGGATTTGGAGGTGGTGGCTGTGGGTTCCAGCTGCGTGGGTTTTCGCAGCTTGGCAGCCAGTTTGAGTGTCCGGTCAGAGTTGTGCCGGAGTATACTTCTGGCAGAACAGCCGTAGCAGGGACTCCCAAGCCAACAAGTCCCTCAGCATTGAGCTGGTCTATAATAATGGCCATTATGAACCGTGGATATAGTATCCAACGGTTGGCAGTTAGTTTTTGAGCCATATCTTTGAGCTCTGAAAATATTAATTCTGAAGAGTTTAGTGGTTGTTGCTCAAGGATAGAATTCATTACCTGCTGCCATTTGGTGGACATTTGATCCCAAGACGACGTCTTAGGGGCCAAACATACATTTACCATGTGAAAAATCAGGCGCTCAGCGTCATTAAAGTGTTTCTTCATGATGGTGGTGGCATTGAGATCACCTTGATATCCATGCTGAGCAAATGATAGATCTATGGTGCCCTTCGGATATCCAGCAGGAGAGGTAGCATCACTCAGTTGAAGAATTTTACGGATTGTTGCAGGAGTAATGACTACTTCTTTGTTGTTGACGACTGACCGGAGGGATCGTGTGTTGCTCTCCTCAGTTGTAACAGTAACGTTCATCCAAAATTGGTTCAAGGATTCGGCATGTAAGACGGGGTTCAGAAGGAATGCCTTGTTGTATTGGGACTGAACCATAAGATCGATAGCAGTATCGAACTTAGTCCAGATCGGCGATTTTGTGAGGTAGGCAACACAGTTGTGTCGCGGTTTAATTTGCATAGACGCCATGGAAGTTTTGGAGAGGAACGTTAGGTTTGAAGAAGATGAAGCAATGAGAGCTAAGGTTAGGGTATTTATAGGGTACGGGTGAGGAAACGACTGAAGGATGTGGTGTTAGTCATCAGTAGTTTTAAACGACCGTTGACATGGTATTATCCTTTCAGACGTTGAAACAGCTGAAGTCGTGGTGTTAGGCATCAGTAGTTTAGAAAACTACTGAAGACCGTGGTTTTGACTTCAGATGATGATGAAACAACTGAGGACATGGTGTTTGTCATCAGTAGTTATGAAACTACTGAAGACAGTGGTTTTGTCATCAGCTGTTGTAAACAACTGAAGACTTGGTATTGGTCATCAGTAGTTATAAAACTACTGAAGACGTGGTTTTGCTTCAGTTGTTTAAAATGAAACAGCAGTTGTACAAACGACTGAAGAGAAAGTTCTCTTCAGCTGTTTTCGTCAATTCTTAGCTTTTCAGCTGTTTCAAACTGTCCTCAACACATTCATCAGTCTTTATGGCTGATTTCAGTTGTTTCATAGGGCATCAGTACTTATCTGTTTACTGATTCTGTGTTTTACTGATTGCAGTAGTTATGACTGCATCAGTAGGTGTAACTACATCAGTAGTTTCGAACAGATGAAGTACTTCAGTACTTGTGAGACATTTAGCCTTCAGTAGTTATAAAACTACTGAGGTTAAAAGAGCTCATCAGTACTTATATGTGACAGGTACTCATGATCATCAGTATGAATTACTGAGATCATCAGTAGTTGTCACCTATTCTAGCTGCAGCATACCAAGCCTTAACACCAGGTTTTGGAAAGTTGAACTATCCAAAGGCTTAGTAAAAATGTCTGCAAGCTCATCAGCACTAGGCACAAACTTAGGATCAATCAGACCTTTTTCAAAACAATCCC
Organism: Flaveria trinervia; assembly: GCA_025506515.1. Taxonomy (NCBI): domain Eukaryota; kingdom Viridiplantae; phylum Streptophyta; class Magnoliopsida; order Asterales; family Asteraceae; genus Flaveria; species Flaveria trinervia. The sequence continues at coordinate 61,966,282 of CM046443.1, forward strand.
TTATAAAATGATGTCTGATTTCTATATGTTTGGTCCTAGAGTGCTGGACTGGATTTTTGACAATGCAAAGAGCTGAAGCACTATCCATTAACAATGGAGTCTTAGTCTCTGTAATGCCATAATCCAAAAGTTGGTTTTGAAGCCAGAGTACCTGAGATGTACAGCTTGCAGCAGCAATGTACTCTGCTTCCGCAGTGGATGTAGCAACTGAGGTCTGTTTCTTGCTCTGCCAAGAAATCAAGCAGTTGCCTAGGAATTGACATCCACCAGAAGTTGATTTCCTGGTCAACTTACACCCTGCATAGTCACTGTCAGAAAAAGCAACTAATTTACCAGAATGTCCGGTAGAATACCATAAACCTAGAGATGGAGTGCCTTGCAGATATCTAAAGATCCTCTTGACTGCAATCAGATGAGACTCTTTAGGTGCAGCCTGAAATCTAGCACAAACACATGTAGAAAAATAATATCTGGTCTAGAAGCTGTTAAATACATCAAGGACCCAATCATACATCTGTAAAGTGTTTCATCAACCACTTTACCTTTCTGATCTGAGTCCAGTTGTGTGGTGCTGCTCATGGGAGTAGAACAGGGCTTACAGTTTTGTAAATCAAACTTTTGCAAAAGATCTTTTGTATATTTGGATGATGAATAAAAATTCCATCAGCCTTTTGTTTGATTTGCAACCCCAGAAAGAACTGTAATTCTCCCATGGCACTCATTTCAAACTTCTGTTGCATCAACTTTGTAAAGGCATCACACAACTTTGGATCAGAGGATGCAAAAATGATATCATCTACATAAATTTGAACAAGTAGATTATGCTGCCCAGCTTTCTTAATAAATAAAGTCTTGTCTATGGAGCCTCTAGTGAAATTGTTTTCCAGAAGAAAGTTTGATAATGTCTCATACCAGGCTCTGGGAGCTTGTTTTAACCCATAAAGAGCTTTATCAAGCTTATACACCCAATTAGGATGTTTATGTCCTCAAAGCCTGGAGGTTGTAAACCTCTTCTTTAACTTTTCCATACAAAGCCTGGAGGTTGACATACATAAACCTCTTCTTTAACTTTTCCATACAAAAATGCACTTTTGACATCCATTTGAAAGACTTTAAGTTTTTGATAAGCAGCATAAGCTAAAAACAATCGAATTGCTTCCAGTCTGGCTACAGGGGCAAAGGTTTCATCATAATCAATACCTTCTTCTTGTGCAAACCCCTGAACAACCAGTCTGGCCTTGTTCTTAACAATAAGCCCATTTTCATCAGTTTTGTTCCTAAACACCCATTTAGTGCCTATTGCACACTTACCTGGAGGTAGAGGAACCAGTTCCCACACTTGCTGTTTCTTGAACTGAAGAAGCTCAAGCTGCATGGCATCAACCCATCCATTGTCCTTTAAAGCAATGTGATAATTCTTTGGCTCTTGCTGACTGATGAAGAGAGCATAGAAGCAGAAATTTGACAATTGACTTCTTGTTGATACTCCAGCAGTGATATCACCAATGATTTGAGACATAGGGTGATTCTTCAGATCTTGATACACAATGAGATCTGTGCAAGTGTTTGTAGCCGGTTCAGCAGCAACAGATGGTGATGGTGAATCATTTCCTTGAAACCAATCAGTGGATGGTAATTCAAAGGAAGTTGAATTCGAAGAAATCTCATCAGCATTTGTTGTGGATGGTGCTACTGGCTACAGGAACATCAGGTCTAGTTGAGTCAGGCAGCTGATCACTAAACCTGAAGAGGTGAGTACTGCAATCATCATCATCATCAGCAGTACCACCAGGTGGTGAACTGTTGACAGGAGCAACAGCAGGAGTTTGATAAGGAACATATTGCAGTATGTCCAAATCAAATAACTCCACAGGACTTTGTGGAATCTTGTCCTTTGGAGATTCATTAAACTTAACATGTAGAGTTTCTTCAACCATCTTTGTTCTGCAGTTGAAGACTCTGTATGCCTTGCAAGTAGATGAATAACCAACAAAGTATCCTGCATCCACCTTAGGATCAAATTTGTGGAGTTGATCCTTTGTGTTGAGAATGAAACAGGGACACCCAAATGCTTTGAAAAATGAAATCAGAGGAGCCAAATGATGGAGAACTTCATATGGAGTCTTCATCAACCTCTGATTTACTAAAACTCTATTTTGCACATAACAAGCTGTGTTGACAGCTTCGGCCCAAAAGGTCAATGGCAAACCTGAGTCAGCCAGCATGGACCTTGCAGCTTCAATGAGGGTCCTGTTCTTTCTCTCCACTACTCCATTTTGTTCTGGAGTCCTTGGAATGCTGAACTGCCTTTTGATTCCCTTTGAAAGATAGAAGTCATCAAGTGTATGATTTCTGAACTCAGTTCCATTATCACTCCTAATACACTTGACTGGAAGGGAATACTGCTTCTCAATGTACAGCACAAAGTGGATAATCTTCTGAGCAGCCTCATCCTTTGAATGTAGAAAGAAAGTCCATACAAATCTGGAGTAATCATCCACAATTACCAGACAGTATTTCTTCTTTGCCATGCTCATTACTCTCACAGGACCAAATAGATCCATATGCAGTAATTGCAAGCAGGCAGTGGACTTGGACACTTCAATAGGAGGAAATGAGACCTTGTGCTGTTTTCCTTTTAAACAAGCAGTGCATGTTTCATCACAGTGGAACTCCTTTATTGGTAAGCCTCTGACTAAACTATTGTGGCTAAGCTGATTCATGTTTTTGAGATTGACATGACCAAGCCTCCTGTGCCACAGTTTAGATTCTTGAAAAGAGGCTTTGGAAAATAGGCAAGGATTGCCTTTGAGATCTATCTTCTTAGAGAGATCTAAGGCATACACTCTTCCTGTCCTGTTGGCTTTCAGGAGAGTGTGATCATCCAACACCTTGTCAATCAAGTGCAAAACTTTGGATGACAGAATCCTACAGTTTTGACTTGTGAAAAGGGCAACATGGCCTTTATCACACATTTGACTGACACTCAAGAGGTTGTACTTGAGATTTTCCACATGATTAACATCATCAAATTGATTTCTCCATTGGAGACAAAGCCCTTACCGATGATGTAACCCCTAGCATCATTGCCAAAAGAGACAAATCCCTTCTTTCCTTGAGAGTAGTCATGAAGAAGAGAGATGTTTCCAGTCATGTGCATAGATCCCCCACTGTCTACATACCAGATGCTATTTGGCATGTTGAAGAACCCTGCAATAATAAACAATCAGTTAGTTTTAGAGACCCAAACCTTTTTGGTTTTGGCCTGGTCTCATCAATAGATGGTAAACTAACATGTTTATTTGTAACAACAGCCTGAGAAGAAGAAGATGGTGTAGAAGAGGAGTCCTTTGGCTTAGACCTCCTTTTCTGTGGTTTCAACATAGGAGAATCTAGTTGGTTAACTCTACCCAACAGATGTTGTACCATCATCACCAGCTGTGTCTGATTTTGTGATAAAGCTTTCAGCTCATCAGACACATTGCTAGTGGAGTTAGATAAGGTCCTATGTTGCACCTTCTTCTTTTGAGCACCCTCAGCTGTCACCTGTTTAACTCCTTCCTTTTTGGATTGCTTTAAGGACTTAAGGGTTACAGGATTTGATGTTGCTGATACAAATGTGGTCTCAAACTCAGTTTTCATTTTTACCATTTTCTCATTAATTTCTTCTTTTTGTTTGAGTTTGGAACCTCTTTTGTACCAACAATCATCTGTAAGATGATTGAACAAACCACATATTTCACATGGTTTCTTCTTCATCTTAGGTTGATCATCAACTAAAGATGGTGAAGCAACAGAAGACTTGTTCTTCAATGCTTTGGAAGCATTGGTTGCTTTCTTGACAACCCTTTAGTAGTCTTCAAAACTTTCTACTGCCAGTTTTCTTCTCTTCAGTGGACAGCAGTTGAAGTTTGAACTTCAGGTGTTAAATCCTGCTCTCCAGTCCTTTCAGGACCTTCAGGATTAACTCCTGAGTTGATCAACTTATTGATCATGTGAATGTCAGCATTTGGACCATCAATATCAGCTGATAGGTTCAAGGAGGACTTGATGCTGACTGCTACTTCTGATTGTGCTGTATCAGAAGGTAGATCACATGATTTGATGGATTGGTTATCACTCTCACCATCAGATTCTACCTCTGCTCTTGGGTAAAATCTGTAGGTGGAGCAGTGTGATTGTAGCCAATGCCAAACTTCACATTTGAAGCAGATTGCTTACTAAGAAGCATTTCAAAACCTTTGCATGATTGTACCCATCTATCACACTCGACCTGGGTAACTGCAAGGGTTTCTTTGAGATCTTTGTACTTCTCTAGAAGTACATCTTCTCTAGCCTTATCATCAATTATTTTGCAATTCAGTTTATAAACCTCATCATTTTTATCTTTGAGCACAAACTCAAACTCAGCTTTGTTTTGGAAATTATTTGTTCTAGCTCAATGTTCTTATTAATTAAAGCTACATTTGCTTCTCTAATGGAAGCAAATGCTGCTATGCATTGTTCAGAACATAATTTGGCTTTTGCCTCAGAGGATACCTGTGATACCTGAGGTGTAGAGGCATGGAAGATGAAGTATCAGCAGACTCCAAAGCCATAAGAGCTAGATCCCAAAGGGACTGTCACCACCATGTTGACCAGCACCTGAGAACAGTTGATCATGACCAGACAAGTCATCTGGTAAACTGCTCCAGTCAACAACTCCTGGGGTGAAGAAGCTGTGTTGTTGAGATGAAGGTTGTTGATGAGATAGGGAAGGCTGAGGTTCTGGTAATGCATGAGGTTGTGGTGTCATAGGAACTTGAACTTGATTTGACTGTGGCATGTAATAACCAGGGTACTGATATGGCATTTGGCCTGAGGAACAAAATATGCCGGAGATTGTTGTTGAGGATGATGACTAGATGTGACAGGATGTTGCCCTCTGTGTTGTTGACTATTGCCAGGAAAAGTCACAAAGGGTGCAGTAGAGTTAGATCCAGTTGATCTACACTCTCTTGCAAAGTGTCCAAGCCGTTGGCATTTGTGACACCTCAACTTGCTCTTGTCAAAACCAACTTTGGTTTTGCCAGAGAGTCCTGGGAATTTTCTTCCAGTTCTTTTGTAGAACTTCTGAGATCTGATATTTATCAAGGCCATTTGGCTCAAAATATCCATCTCTTCTAAGTCATCATCAGCAACCCTTGAGATCATCCATAATGAAACATAGATTGTCATTATTACACCAGTGAAATGACCATCAACACTAACAAATGCAGAATTAGAAGTGCTCGAAGAGAAATTAATATGCTCATCATACTGGCATTCAGATGAAGCATATTCTGACTCATGACCCACCAAGGCAGTGTTGCCTTGTATAAAGTCTTCAGTGAGCTTTCCAGATGAAGACAGCTTTCTCTTCTGTTCTATCTCTCTCAAAAGTGAGCAATTTCCCATGGAGTTGGGTGAGAGATAGTTTGTCCAAACTTGCACTGGAGCGTAGGACAATAGTATATGTGTCCCATCTCTCAGGCAGTGATCTGAGAAATCTGTTATTCATCTGAATATTGGTGTATTCAAGTTTGACCATTTTTAGTTCAGAGATCAAACAAGAAACCGCTCATATTGTTGAGTCAGTGTCTCACCCTTTCTATGAGAGAATGTCTCATATTGTTGGGCAAGAATTTCTCTATTATTTGCCAAGACCTCATCTGTTCCTCCAAATTGTTCTTTCAAAGCAATCCAGAGGTCATGGGCAGTTTCATGATGCATTAGCCCAGAATAGATTTCATTGGGCAAAGCCATGGCCAGAATTCCATGGGCTTTTGCATCAATCTCAAGCAACTTCTTATCCTCATCTGAGTATTGCTCCCTCCTCTTCGGAACCATTTGATTGGTTTCCGGGTTATTCACCATAGGCTTGTGTGGACCATGTACCACTGATGTCCAACACCCTGCGCTGTTAACAGACAGGTGATGGAGCATACGTCTTTGCCATATGTTATACTCATTCCTAACCAGCATAGGAGGCTTGGTTGAGGAACCAGTATTGTGAGGATCATTGGAGGGAGTGGTCATTTTCAGTTCAAAACAGTTTAGTTCAAGTTTTAAAAAGTTTTAGACAAACACAACAAACTCAATGAGAACCAAGAAAAGATCTCAGGATGAATGAGCAGAAATACAGAAAATTCAATCTCTATAACCGTTTCTTGCAAAAACAGAAGCTAATTCAATCAAACTTGGATCTTGAATAGCAGTTTCAATGATCAATTATTAGATCGATCAATGATTAACCTGCTCTGATACCATTTGACAGGATCAGTGATCACAAGTTTGATGTATCAGAATATAAAGCAGCGGAATACGAACACGAATTAGACAAATTGTAGCAAGCAATCGATATTTGTAAGCATTATGACCGCATACGGTTATAGGGAGAGAATATGTATTTCTGATTCTAGGAATGTTTATAGATGTAGAATATTTCTAATCGAATCAATCATCCATTCATTCAATTACTCATCTCACTCAATGATTACAATAGGTTGTCACTCCTTATATAGAGTGCAACAGTCACTGCTGTTGTCACGGAAAGTGACAACTGGCAGATCCAATACAGAAATAACTAATTCTTAACAAACTACTGAAATGTTCACAACTACTGAGAACATATCAGCAAGTTAAGTACAAAATATAAAACTACTGAAACTACAACGACTGAAGAACAAGCTCTTCAGTCGTTTTACAAAACTACTGAAACATAGAAATAAAACTACTGATATCACAACTACTGAAGAAGTACTCTTCAGCAGTTGTGACAAACTACTAAGGCTTCAGTACTTGATCTTCAGACTTTGACCTTCAGGTGTTTCATCAGCTGATGACTTCAGTAGATATCATCAGCTGATGTCTTCAGTCTTTGTCTTCAGACTTTGTACATCAGTTGTTGATCTTCAGCACTTGTGAACTCTTCAGCTGTTGTACTTCAGTACTTTGGTCTTTCAGCTTCAGCACTTGTGTTCTTCAGCTGTTGTACTTCAGCACTTTGGTTCTTCAGCTGTTAAGGTCTTCAGCACTTGATCTTCAGCTGTTGAAGTCTTCAGCACTTGTCAAACTACTGATGAGGCTTTCAGCAGTTGTTGTGATACCGTGTGGGACTTAGAGGTTTTCTGATCTTGGCTCATTGGTTCTTTTGGTCCAACAAACACACCCGAACACATATAAATATATATAAACATATAACCGAGGCTAAGGCCAGTTAAGAACATCTTAAAATCGTGAATTCTTACCTTGAATTTGACTCCTTGCACTTGATCTTCAAAAACTTGAGAGTTTTCAGCTCTTGTTTCTCTCTCTAATGTTGTGTGTGAAGAGAGAGTGATGGGCGGCCATGCCACCTTTATCATTAACTTTGAAAGGTTTTGTCCTTTTGGCACATTAACCCCCTCAACTTGGGTTTTATTGTGTTCTTTCTTTTTCCTTCACTTTTATTCGTTCTTTTCTTTCCTATCTATAAAAGAATAACCGGGTGTTACAAATAGGCTCTCACTTCAACAGCGATTACATCATTCAGGACTCAACCATGGCAACTCAGCCTATTGACACTTCAATTGTAGTTGTCAATGAGTAGAGGAAAACAAACAGCCAAGAACTCCATGCTGGTGGTGAGAGAGAAGACTTTGGTCCACTTCACCATCCCGCATGTTCTTCTAATGAAGATGAGGGGAATCTAAGACTAAAAGTGCAAAAACTATCAAAAATATGTACCTACCAGTCTCCAAGGTTAGTCATCTTGAATCTCAAGTGACTACCCTGCATAAAGGGTCAATGATTAGCAAATTAAGATCTTATCTAATAAAAAACTAGGTGACCTTTAAGAAAAGCTCAACTAGGAACACAAGAACCCGTGATGTGATTAATTAACCTCTAGCTCCTATACAAGTGGGTGATGCTACAAAAAGGGGGAGAAGTCATCATATACACAAAACCTAGGAGTTCTTCATAGAGCATGGACATTGACGACTCACCATCTTCTCTTGCAACATACATATCAGCAAATTCCTAAAGTTCACATTGATGTGGACCTATAAACTCATTCAGAGTCTATTTTAAGAAGGCATACCAAGGGCAGTGTTATCTCCACCAAAGAACTTCCAACTACATCATAGGTGGATGTAGATGCAAATACAGAGCCCTTATTAATCAAAGAGTCAAAGGTGACTAAGGGGAGATAGTTCTTCTAGGTCTGCAGGATTCATGGAAGCTGCAATCAGGGCTGCTCTAGACCAACACTCAAGATGTGAGTTAAGGTAGTGAGGATTACTTACCTACAAACCAGGATTTATGACATTGATGAATTATATCTCTCCCCTTAGAGGAACTTAATGAACTGCCTGACATGGAATTGCCAAGAGAGAGGAAGGAAGCAGAGGATGAAAGGACTTCTCTAAATCAAAAAGGAGAAGAGACAAAAGAGTGTACAAGCATGTTCCCACTCTATCCCCGTTCAGAAAGTCCTGCACAAGAGGCATGGCTCCATAAGAACCTCAGGTAGAAATGAAATAGATAGGCAAAATTGTTAATACCTAAGTTGCCATAGTCCTCCAGGCTATGCACTTCTTCACTTATATTTGAGTACATAGATCTTAGATCTCAAACAGCTTGAGCTTGAAATCTTGAAGAACAAAATCAACAAAAGAAAGATGAGGGAAGATGCTGCAGGGAGCATATCCAAAAGAGCATGAAGAAGTCTGCTGACATACAAACGATGATGAGCTTCTTGAAGTTGTATGGTCTCTACAGGAGACTTGTCCCTATGTCATTATCTAATATGGATGAGGATATTAGGGTGACAACAGAAGATCAAAAGAGGAGAACTTGTTAACTACACTCCTTACCAATCAGGTCCCTCAAGAAGTGGAGTTAAGGTTTAGTTTTAAGACAACACAACCTCGATTCCTGCTGGCCTTAACAAGCTAATCTTGTAATCCGCAGTCGAGTCAAACTGTTGGACCAAAAGAACCAATGAGCTGATCAGAGAAACCTCTAAGTCCCACAAGACATCACAACAGCTGAAGAAGACCTGATCAGCTGTTCTACAAAGTCTGAAGAATACAACTGCTGAAGTACGTCTGAAGTACTGAAGACAAAGACTGAGACAACAGCTGAAGATCTAAAGTCTGAAGACTTCAACAAGTACTGAAGACAAAGACTGAAGATCAACAGCTGAAGACAAAGTCTGATGTTCAAGTACTGAAGACATCAGCTGATGTTAACAGCTGATGACAACAGCTGAAGAGGGCTCTTCAGTTGTTGTGATGGTTTTTCTTTTCAGTAGTTTTCTTTTCCTTCAGTAGTTTGTTTATTTTTCTTTTCAGTACTTGTAACAACTGAAGAGGTTGTTCTTCAGTTGTTGTAGTTTCAGTAGTTTTATGTTTTTCAGTAGTTGTAAATAAGATGTTTAACACTTAGGAACATTTGTAAGAAGATGTCAGTTGTTGACATCTTCAGTAGTTGTTAAACATCAGTAGTTATAAAACGGTTACATGTCACTTTCAGGTGACATCAGCCTACGTCATTCTTTCCTTTATAAGGAAAGATGACTCACCTGTAATCGTGCCTTTGAGGCCGACAATCTTAATGCAATATTCCTTTTGTCGGATATTTCTCTCTCTATAACAAAATTCTTTTATCGTTTTATATCAATTGTTCTTGTTTGAATTTGTCTAATTCTGAGCTATTCCGCTGCTATATCTGTTCAATCGATTAAACCAAGGGCTGAGATCCTAACAAATGGTATCAGAGCAGGTTAATCATTGATCGATCTAACAATTGATCATTGAAACTGTTCAATCGCTCTAAGTTTAATCGAATTAGCAAAATTCGCAAGGATCTGTTATAGAGATTGAGAGTGTATCGCTTCTGGCCGTTTTATTTGAGGTTCTGTGTGGTTTTGAGCTAAATTTATTGTGATTTTACTTGAATCTGTCTGATTTTCCACAATGACTACTTCTTCGAATGATCCTTTCAATACTGGATCCTCTACCAAGCCTCCGATCTTGGTGAGGAATGAGTATAACATTTGGCAGAGAAGATTGCTCCATCACCTGTCTGTCAATAGCTCAGGTTGTTGGACATCTGTGGTACATGGACCACATAAGCCAATGGTGAATGATCCGGAAACAAACCAGTTGGTTCCAAAGAAGAAGGAGCAATACTCCGATGAGGACAAGAAGTTGTTTGAAATCGATGCAAAAGCCCATGGAATTTTGGCTATGGCTATTCCTAATGAGATTTACTCTGGGCTTCTGCATTGTGAGTCTGCTCATGACCTCTGGAATGCCATCAAAGAACAATTTGGTGGTACTGATGAGGTTTTAGCAAACAACAGGGAAATCCTCGCCCAACAATATGAGACTTTCTCTCATAGAAAGGGTGAGACTCTGACTCAACAATTTGAGCGGTTTTCATGTTTAATCTCTGAATTGAAAATGGTTAAACATGAATATACCAGGAGTCAGATGAACCATAGATTCTTAAGATCACTGCCTGAGAGATGGAACACATATACCATTGTTCTACGCTCAAATGCTGATGTTGATCGCCTATCTCTCACCCAACTTCATGGGAAACTGCTTACATTCGAGAGAGAGATAGAGCAGAAAAGGAAATTGGTTTCATCTGGCAAGCTCACTGAGGATTTTGTCCAAGGGAACACTGCCCTGATTGGACATCAAGAGTCAGAATATGCGTCATCTGAAAGCCAGTATGATGAGCATATTGATTTCTCTACAAACACTTCTGAGCCTGCCTTTGTGAGTGTTGATAGTTATTCTGCTGGTAGTAATAGTGACAATCTATGTTTCATCATGGATGATCTCAAGGGGATTGCTGATGATGACTTAGAAGAGATGGATATTTTGAGCCAAATGGCCTTGATAAATATCAGATCTCAGAAGTTCTACAAAAGAACTGGAAGGAAATTCCCAGGACTCTCTGGCAAAACCAAAGTTGGTTTTGACAAGAGTAAGTTGAAGTGCCATAAATGCCACAGGCTTGGGCACTTTGCAAGAGAATGTAGATCATCTGGATCTAACTCTCCTGCACCTTTGTGACTTTCCCTGGCAATAGTCAACAAAACAGAGGGCAACACCTGTCAATTCTGGTTATCATCATCAACCACAATCTCCTGCATATTTTGTTCCACAAGGGCCAATGCCATATCCATACCCCTGCTATTACATGCCACAACCAGGCCAGGTTCAAGCACCCACTGCTCAGCAACCACATGCACTCCCTGAGCCTCAACCATCCCAATCTCATCAACCTAATCAACTTCAACAACACAGCTTCTTCACACCAGGAGTTGTTGACTGGAGCAGTTTACCAGATGATGTGTCTGGTAATGAACAACTGTTCTCAGGTGCTGGTCAACATGGTGGTGAGCATCCTTTTGGAAATCTAGCTCTCATGGCTTTGGAATCCTCTGATGGATCATCCTCAAATACCTCTTCAACACAGGTATCACAGGTATCCTCTGAGGCTAAGGCCAAATTATGTTCTGAAACTTGCATAGCAGCATTTGCCTCTATTAGAGAAGCAAATGTGGCTTTAATCAATAAAATGTAGAGCTAGAACAAACAATTTCCAAAAATAAAGCTGAGTTTGAGTCTGTGCTAAAAGAGAAAACTGATGAGATTTACAAATTAAAATGCCAAATTTCTGATGATAAGGCTAGGGAGGATGTACTCTTAGAGAAGTACAAAGACCTCAAAGATACTCTTGCTGTCACCCAGGTAGAGTGTGATCGATGGGTACAATCTTGCAAGGGCTTTGAAATGCTTCTTAGTAAGCAAACAGCTTCCAATGTGAAGTTTGGAATTGGTTATAATCACACTGCTCCTCCTACAGTTTTTGCTTCAAGAGCAGGAGCGGATTCTGATGAGAAAGTAAAGAATGACCAATCCACCTCATCATGTGATTCACTACTTGATAAAGCACCATCAGTAGTTGAAGTCAGTAGTAATCCCTCTGTGAACCTATCAGCTGATATTGATGGTTCAACTGCTGACACTCACATGATCAATGAGTTGATCAACCCAAGTGTTATCCCTAGAAGTACTGAGGGTACTGGAGAGCAGGGGATAACATCTGGAGTTCAAATCCTAATGACTGACAGCACTGAAGAGAAGAAAACTGTCAGTAGGAAGGATTTGAAGCCTACTAAGGAAGTTGACAAGAAGGCAAAAAGTGCTTCTAAACTGCTGAAGAGCAAGTCTTCAGTAGTTTCATCTTCTTAGTTGATGATCAACAGAAGATGAAGAAGAAACCATGTGAAATATGTGGTCTATTCAATCATCTCACAGATGATTGTTGGTACAAAAAGGGATCCAAACTCAAACAAAAAGAGAAAATTAAAGAAAACTTGGCTAAAATGAAAACTGAGTTTGAGTCCAAGTTTGTACCAGCAGCATCAAAATGTTAAACAATTTCCAAAAATAAAGCTGAGTTTGGTCCAAGGTTGCTCAAAAGAAGATGGTGCAACACAAGAACTCATCATCAAACACCAATACCAATGTGTCTGAAGAGCTGAAAGCTCTCTCCCAGAATCAGACACAGCTGGTAATGATGGTTCAACATCTGTTGGGAAGAGTTAACCAACTTGATGGCCCTGTGTTGAAACCCCAGAAAAGGAGATCCAAGCCAAAGGATTCCTCTTCTACACCATCTCCTTCACCTCAAGCTATTGTGTCCAATAAACCTGTTAGTTTACCATCTGTTGATGAGACCAGGCCCAAAACCAAAAAGGTTTGGGTCTCCAAAACTAACTGATTGTTTATTTATGCAGGTTTCTTCAACATGCCAAAGTAGCATCTGGTATGTAGACAGTGGGGGATCTATGCATATGACTGGGAACAACTCACTTCTTAATGACTACTCTCCAGGAAGGAAGGGATTTGTTTCCTTTGGCAATGATGCAAGAGGTTACATCATCGGGAAGGGCTTTGTTTCCAATGGGGAAATAAAGTTTGATGATGTCAACCATGTGGAAAATCTCAAGTATAATCTTTGAGTGTCAGTCAATTGTGTGACAAAGGCCATGTTGCCCTTTTCACAAGCCAGAACTGCAGGATTCTGTCATCCAAAGTTCTGAGTTTGATTGACAAGGTATTGGATGCTCACACTCTCCTGAAGGCCAACAGGACAGGAAGAGTGTATGCCTTAGATCTTTCCAAGAAAATTGATCTCAAAGGCCATCCTTGCCTATTTTCCAAGGCCTCTCCTCAAGAATCTAATCTATGGCATAGAAGGCTGGGACATGTTAATTTCAAGAACATGAATCAGCTGATACACCATAGTTTAGTAAGGGGAATGCCTATGAAGGAGTTCAAGTGTGAAAACAACTGCACTGCTTGTTTGAAAGGAAAACAGCACAAGGTTTCATTTCCACCTATTGAAGAACCAAAGTCCACTGCCTGCTTACAACTTCTTCACATGGATCTCTTTGGTCCTGTGAGAGTGATGAGCATGGCACAGAAAAAAAAATACTGTCTGTAATTGTGGATGATTACTCCAGATTTGTATGGACTTTCTTTCTACATTCAAAGGATGAAGCTGCACAGAAGATCATAAACTTTGTGTTGTATGCTGAGAAGCAGTATTCCCTCTCAGTCAAGTGTATTAGAAGTGATAATGGAACAGAATTCAGGAACAATACACTTGATGAATTCTACCTTTCCAAGGGAATAAAGAGACAGTTTAGTATTCCAAGAACTCCTGAACAGAATGGAGTTGTGGAGAGAAAGAACAGGACCCTCATTGAAGCTGCAAGGTCTATGTTGGCTGATTCTGGACTGCCATTGACCTTTTGGGCTGAAGCTGTCAACACAGCATGCTATGTGCAGAATAGAGTGCTAATAAATCAGAGGTTGATGAAGACTCCATATGAAGTTCTACATCATTTGGCCCCTCTCATTTCATTTTTAGAGCATTTGGGTGTCCCTGTTTCATTCTCAACACAAAGGATCAGCTCCAGAAATTTGATCCTAAGGTGGATGCAGGGTACTTTGTTGGTTATTCATCAACTTGCAAGGCATACAGAGTCTTCAACTGCAGAACAAAGATGGTTGAAGAGACTTTACATGTCAAGTTCAATGAATCTCCAAAGGACAAGATTCCACAAAGCCCTGTGGAGCTCTTTGATTTGGACATACTGCAATATGTTCCTTATCAATCTCCTGCTGTTGCTCCTGTCAACAGTTCACCACCTGGTGTTACTACTGAAGATGATGATGATAGTAGTAATCACCTCTTCAGGTTTAGTGATCAACTGCCTGAGTCCTCTAAACCTGATGCTCCTGTAGCTCCAGCGCACCATCCACAACAAATGCTGATGAGATTTCTGCATCCTCAACTTCATTTGAGTTGCCACCATCTTCATGGTTTCAAGAATCTGCATCAACATCTGCTGCTGCTGAAGACCCTACAAACACTTGCACAGATTTGATTGTTTACCAAGAGCTGAAAAATCACCCAATATCTCAAATCCTTGGTGATATCAATGCTGGTGTCTCAACCAGAAGCCAGTTGTCCAATTTCTGCTTCTATGCTCTCTTCATCAGTCAGCTAGAGCCGAAGAACTATCATGTTGCTTTGAGGGACAATGGATGGGTTGAAGCCATGCAGCTTGAGCTTCTTCAGTTCAAGAAACAGCAAGTGTGGGAGCTTGTTCCTCTACCCCCAGGTAAGTGTGCAATAGGCACTAAATGGGTGTTTAGGAATAAAACTGATGAAAATGGGCTAATTGTTAAGAACAAGGCCAGACTGGTTGTGCAGGGGTTTGCACAAGAAGAAGGTATTGATTATGATGAAACCTTTGCCCCTGTAGCCAGACTGGAGGCAATTAGATTGTTTTTAGCCTATGCTGCACTCCACAATCTTAAAGTTTTCCAAATGGATGTCAAAAGTGCTTTTCTATATGGTACAATAAAAGAAGAAGTTTATGTGTGTCAACCACCAGGCTTTGAGGATAATAAGCACCCAGAATGGGTATATAAGCTTGATAAAGCTCTTTATGGGTTGAAACAAGCACCTAGAGCTGGTATGAGACCTTATCAAACTTTCTTCTACAGAATAATTTCACTAGAGGCTCCATAGATAAAACTTTATTTATTAAGAAGGTGGATCAGCATAAGCTACTTGTTCAAATTTATGTTGATGATATTATATTTGCATCCTCTGATCCCCAATTGTGTGAGGATTTCCAAACCTTAATGCAACAGAAGTTTGAAATGAGTGCAATGGGAGAATTACAGTTCTTTCTAGGTTTGCAAATCAAACAAAAAGCTGATGGAATTTTCATTCATCAGTCTAAATACACAAAAGATCTTTTGAATAAGTTTGATTTACAAAACTGTAAATCCTGTTCTACTCCCATGTGCAACACCACACAATTGGATGTTGATCAGAAAGGTAAAGGTGTTGATGAAACCCTTTACAGATGTATGATTGGTTCCTTGATGTATTTAACAGCTTCTAGACCAGATATTATGTTTGCTACATGTGTTTGTGCTAGATTTCAGGCTGCACCTAAGGAGTCTCATCTGATTGCAGTCAAGAGGATCTTTAGATATCTGCAAGGCACACAATCTCTAGGCTTATGGTATTCCACTGGACATTCTTGCAAATTAGTTGCTTTCTCTGATAGTGACTATGCAGGATGTAAGTTGACCAGGAAATCAACTTCTGGTGGATGCCAATTCCTAGGCAACTGTTTGATTTCTTGGCAGAGTAAGAAACAAACCTCTGTTGCTACATCCACTGCTGAAGCCGAGTACATTGCTGCTGCAAGTTGTACATCCCAATACTCTGGCTTCAGAATCAACTTTTGGATTATGGCATTACAGAGACTAAGACTCCATTATTAATGGATAGTGCTTCAGCTCTTTGCATGTCAAAAATCCTGTCCAGCACTCTAGGACCAAACATATAGAAATTAGACATCATTTTATAAGAGATTGTTTTGAAAAGGGTCTAATTAATCCTATGTTTGTGCCTAGTGCTGATGAGCTTGCAGACATTTTTACTAAGCCTTTGGATAGTTCAACTTTCCACAACCTGGTGTTAAGGCTTGGTATGCTGCAGCTAGAATAAGTGACAACTACTGATGATCTCAGTAATTACTGATGATCATTGGTAACCATGTCACATATAAGTACTGATGAGTTATTTTACCCTCAGTAGTTTTTATAACTACTGAAGGCTAAATGCTTTAAGTACTGTACTTTATGTTCTACACTACTGATGTAGTTACAACTACTGAAATCAGTAGAAACAGATAAGTACTGATGTCCTATGAAACAACTGAAAACAGCTAAAAGCTGATGAGTAAGTGTTGAGGACAGTATGAAACAGCTGAAAGGCTATGAATTGACGACAACTACTGATGAGTACTCTCTCTTCAGTAGTTCACAAACTGCTGTTTCTTTATAAACAACTGAAGCAATACCATGTCTTCAGTAGTTTCAAACTACTGATGACTAACACCAAGTCTTCAGTTGTTTACAACAACTGATGGCAAAACCACGGTCTTCAGTAGTTTCACAACTACTGATGACTAATACCAAGTCCTCAGTTGTTTCAACATCTGAAGTCCACTTGTCTTCAGTAGTTTTTAAAACTACTGATGCCTAAATCAGAGACTTCAGTTGTTTCAACGTCTGATAGTAAACACCATGTCTTCAGTTGTTTTATAACTGCTGACCACACCAATACCATCAGTCGTTTCAAACGTCTGAAAGTTAATACCACGTCATCAGTAGCTTCAAATACTGATGACTAACACCAAAACCTTCAGGTTTCATAACCCGTACCCTATATATACTGATCCCTCTTTCAGAGTTTTTCATTCTTTCACGACCTAACTTTTCAAAAGCTCTGAAAATCTTTCACCTTCATTAATGGCGACCATGCAACTCAAACCTCGACACAATGTGTCGCGTACCTCACAAAATCGCCCTTCTGGACCAAATTTGAAAATGCTATAGATCTTATGGTCCAATCCCCACTAAAAACGGCTTTCCTTTAAATCCAATCATTTATGCCGATTCGCTACGTCAGTTCTGGATGAATGCGACCGTTAATGGAGAATCTATCCATTCATCTATCAACTCGCATAAGGTGGTCATCTCTACTGCTACCATCGCCAATATTACTGTTAGATGATGCTGCCTACCCTGTTGGATATCCTAAGCGCCAACTTGATCTTTCCTTTGGACAACATGGATATCAGGGTGATCTTAGTGCTTCAACAATCCTGAAGAAACATTTTCCAGATGCTGAACGATTATTATTTCATATGGTAAATGTTTGCCTGGCTCCGAAGACTTCCTCTTGGGATCAACTGTCTTCCAGATGGCAACAGGTTGTTCTCTATCCTTGAACAAGAACCACTAAACTTTTCTGAAATAATTTTTCTTGAACTCAAGGATATGGCCACAAAACCACTTTCTAACGTTGGATACTATATCCTCGGTTTATAATGGCCATAATAGAGAATCAGCTTTCTGCTGAGGGACTAGTTGGTCTGGGAGTCCCTGCTTTGGCTGTATTGCCGGAGGTATACTCCCGACACAACACTGACCAAACTCTCAAACAGGCTGCCAAGCTGCGCAAACCCACGCAGCTGGAACCCACAGCCTCCACCTCCACATCCAAAGTCCCCTCCAAACCCACAAAGAAGAAGCCTAAGAAAGCTACTCAGGGAATTGAGTCCCCTGTGGATGCTCCTGCTGCACCAACGCAGGTTATCTCTGCTGGAAATAACCCCCCAGTAGAGACTGTGACTCCACCAACTGAAGCCGCTCAGGTTTCCTCTCAAAAGGAACCTGAAGCAACCACTCAAAGGGAAGCCACAATGCTGGGATCCTCCTCACTTGAGGGGGGATTACCATTGAAGAGCACCACTTGTCCCGGGTGCACACTGCTTCCACACTTCTCCTGATGCAACCGCCCCTCAAAGCCCTACTATCATTGTTGCAAAAGTGCTGACGCAGTTGCATTCCTCACCCCCCACCCAGACACCAATTACTACTGGGATAACCTCAACAACTGAGGGGGAGGATCACGATGCTTCTGTCAACCCACAGCACAGGGGTTATCATGTTCCATCTTCTAGTGTAGATAAGGAGGTGCGAACTTCTGGTGAGGCTGCCACTGCTCCTGACTCAGCAAATGACCAGGATGCAGTTGGTAACATCTCTAAGTCCTCACCAGCGGCAACAGCTGATGAAGGACATAGTCCTGAGGCTGGAAGTCCCCAGAACCGAGAACAAGGGGCACATGCTATAATTGATCTACACTCAAGGCATGTTCATTCTGACTTTGTCAGGAGGTCAGGTGATTCAGTATCAACTGATGATGACCTGAGCTTCTTCTATGATGTAGTTGCTCAAAACACCATTCTAGAGGATGAGGTTAGCAGACTCAAAGAGCTGCTGGCCAAGATGTCTCAGGATGCAAGTCCATCTGCCACCACAATACACCCACAGATGGCACCTTCTTCTGAAGGTCCCCTACACACTGAGCCAGTATATACTTCCAAGCCACCAGCCTCTGCTTTCGGCACTGATTCTCAGGAACAGAACCATCCTGATCAATCAGTTGCTACCCTTCAAAAATTCCTACCTCTCATCACTCCCATGATCACAGATATAGTGATCAAAGCCATTGATGAGAGGCTTCCTACAATGATACAACCCTTGGTGGAGGAGTTGGTGACTAAACTCCTTTCTACTGCTCAAACCCTTGCACCCAATGCAACCAAAAAGGGGGAGAGTCAGTTAGTTAAAGGAAAAAGGAAGAGGATAGATGGGGAGAAGGCGAAAGAATCTGAGGTTGTAAATGTGAAGGAGAAGGAGAGTGTGAAGGGAGCTGAAGTGAATGAAAGTCAAAAAGACTTTCATGTCACATATCAAAAGAGAAAAGGAGAGTCTGAGAAGGAGAAGGAGCTGAAGGATATGGTGAAAGAAGCTGACGCCAACCATAACCGTTCAATGAATAAAATCATTGAGCAGTTGTATAGGCAGGGTTTCGACATCAAACAACTAGACTCCGAGATCAGAAGGATGGAAACAGAGGAGATCAATTCAAGAGGCTAGCTATGATGCCTTAGAAAGAGAAAGGCTGGAGATAATGATCAGATTTATAGCTAATACTTGGGAAGATCTCTAATGGAATAAGGGCCTGGACAGGGACAACATCTTGGCAATAACCACCAAGATTTGTTCGTCTGAAGAATACTCCAAAGGTTTAGTGATTGAGGTACTGAATGAAGCTGGTGTTGGGAATCGAAAAGAACTGACAAAATTTACCAAAGCCTCCCTTACAGCCAAAATGCTAAAACAGTCTGAAAAGCCTCAATCCTCAAAATCACTATCTCCACAACCCACTAAAACAACTCCTTTACCCTCTAAACCAACCATCCAACCCACAAAACCAAATCCTTTACCCCTAAAACCCATTGCCAGTGATGTACCTAGCCAAAAGAAAAGAAAGGTACTGAGGCCTGATGAAGATGAAGAGGAGGATGAAGACAGACTGCCACTCTCTGCAGTCATTACTTTGCCTAAGGCTAAACCAATGTCCATCACTCCTGCTTCTCAAATGCATGATGTAATGATAAAGATTGAAGAGGAACAGATGCAAAAACATGATGAGGAAATGCTGAAAAGCATTGACAAAGCATATGCTACATCCTCTTCAATGATCAGCATGAAGAAAGAAGTATTAAGATTGTACACCCTTGCTAATACCTTTCAATACCAAAGGGAAAGAGTAAGGATATGGCCTGATCCTAGGGTGGCACACCGGATTGTCAAGAAAGAAATTCCTTCAAGATACAAGGGCCAAGTGAAGAGAGTTGTCGACGAAGACATCACTGTGGTGCTTGTAGTGTCCCCTTGGGAAATTGTTGAAGAGTTCAAGAAAGCTTATGAAGCCAAACAACCACCTCAAAAGATGTTAGAGAACAAAATTATAAAGAAGGGATTGGTTTACAAACGACTTGAAAACTTCAAACAAGAAGAGCTCAACCTGCTCTTAGAAGGAACTCATCCAGATGAGTTTGCTTATAGACAAATAACCACGGTTGAGCTCAAGAATGGAAAACAGGCCAAGTATATCTGAAGTGTATGGCCGAGAAGGATTATTTGATGGTGTGCCCGAGGTGCTGACAATGGATGAGCAAATCATGTTTTTAAGGGCTTACACCAGGGAATCATATAGGCTGATACACGGGAAGTAGATCTCATGGTTGGGGCAACAGCTCGGTGTCCAAGTCCCCAATACAGAGCTCCCAACCATATCATGAACACAGATCATCAGAGACTTCTTCCCAGGACGGTGCTGAAAAAGGGTCACTTCTCATCTGATCAAGAGGATAAAGAGACCAATCTATCTGCCAAAATAAGTGGGACTCGTCAATAACTTAGAGGTTTTGGCTGCATTGGTTCAGGGGGAGTTTGTTGGACCAAAAGAACCAATGAGCCTGATCAGAGAGAAACTCTAAGTCCCACAAGACATCACAACAGCTGAAGAAGACCTGATCAGCTGTTCTACAAAGTCTGAAGAATACAACTGCTGAAGTACGTCTGAAGTACTGAAGACAAAGACTGAGACAACAGCTGAAGATCTAAAGTCTGAAGACTTCAACAAGTACTGAAGACAAAGACTGAAGATCAACAGCTGAAAGACAAAGTCTGATGTTCAAGTACTGAAGACATCAGCTGATGTTAACAGCTGATGACAACAGCTGAAGAGGGCTTCTTCAGTTGTTGTGATGGTTTTTCTTCTTCAGTAGTTTTCTTTTCCTTTCAGTAGTTTGTTTATTTTTCTTTTAGTACTTGTAAACAACTGAAGAGGTTGTTCTTCAGTTGTTGTAGTTTCAGTAGTTTTTGTTTTTCAGTAGTAGTTGTAAATGAGATGTTTAACACTTAGGAACATTTGTAAGAAGATGTCAGTTGTTGACATCTTCAGTAGTTGTTAAACATCAGTAGTTATAAAACGGTTACATGTCACTTTCAGTGACATCAGCCTACGTCATTCTTTCCTTTATAAGGAAAGATGACTCACCTGTAATCGGGCCTTTGAGGCCGACAATCTTAATGCAATATTCCTTTTGTCGGATATTTCTCTCTCTATAACAAAATTCTTTTATCGTTTTATATCAATTGTTCTTGTTTGAATTTGTCTAATTCTGAGCTATTCCGCTGCTATATCTGTTCAATCGATTAAACCAAGGGCTGAGATCCTAACAAACTCCTCTCCTTCTAACCTGTGAGAGAGGAACACCCAACTGAGCAAGACCAGACTGATCAACAAGGTGTTGTAGACTGGTCTTCTTAGTAAAGTGATCAAGAGGAGTAAGGGATGATCTAGACTAAAGTCAAAGAATAAGAATAAGAAGAAGTCTAAACCATCCACCTCCATACCTCAGGGTGAGTTAGATCAAATTCAAGAAGTGCATGAGAGGTAGCCCAATCAACTCCACTTTAAGTGACTCCTTTTGCTTCTTAGAGACCCTCTAATCATGGACCTTCAAAACTAATCCAAAAGATGGCATGTGATTAGAGATAAACGTTGTGAGAATGTCTACACATGGAAAGACTTATTCAACCTACCTTCAGATGATACTTTGAGATAAGAAAATACTATGAAAGTTTTAGTGATCCTGACCATCTAATGAAGAAGGGTCTGGTCGTCATCACGATGAGGACCGTCAACTAATGAAGATCTTCAAATGTTTTGGTAGCATCAGCCTAGAGGAAGTTGGTAAGGATTCCATAAGTCTGATGCAGCCAAAACATTCAAAATAACCAAAGTCTCTCTGCATGCGGGCACAAAGTGGTGAAGTGGAAATACTTTGGAAGTTTTACACCTTGCACTAGAAATATTCTAAGTGTAAAATCTTCCAAAGCCAAGACCAGCATCCTCCGAAGTCAAAATTGAAGTCTTCTGAGCTTAAAGAAAAAGTCTTCTGAAGCCAAAGAGTAAAGACAAATTTCTTTCGAAGACTTTTACGTACATGCTTTTATTACATGTACTTTTCCATAAAGCTAGATCACCTTTCCGTTGCAACTCTGTTTGACCCACCAACTTTCACAACTTGGTGAAAAGGCCCTTGTTTTTGGTAACTGTACATTGAGGTCTTGAGTCTGAGCTTTCTAATTTATGTACTTTTATCCTTTTTTGTAATACATTAGGATGTGAGTTATGGCATGTCATAGTAACAAGTCAAAAGGCAATTTGTCTTTTGACTGTACATTTGATTTTTTTGTCTAGTCTTATGTATCCAGCTAGCCTTCAAAGTATGGCTGACTGTAAGATGTAGTATATGTATCTCAAGTACTTGTAACTTTCCATTATGCTTTTGTAACACTTGTAATAAAACTTGAGAAGCAATATACAGCTTCTTGATACCAAAAGTACTTGTGTTTTGCCATCTTGTTTTGTCTCTTATTTACTTGTGTCCTAGCATCTCTATTCTTCTAACCAGTTCCCTATGAGATCTGTTAAGTGTTCTAAAGAACTCACCTCAATTGTGTTGTTCTAATGTTAAGTGCATCACCCTTTCTAGCGGTAAAATAGAGGCCTAAGATCATTATTCATAAAGATTTTAGGAGGGGAGTTACTCTATTGAATTCTCTTGGAATCAAGTCTTGAAGACCATTTGGAGGCTTGAGAGGTGCATACAACACTGGAAGTGTTGGACCCTGGAAGGATCATACGTGCCAATTCAAGTGGTGGTTGATGGTTGTTTTAGTGGTATTCTCCCACAAGTCCAAGAAGATATACGGGTGAAGACTTTAGAGAAGAATATAAGTATTGACTATCCGCATTTGTACATGTGGATGTCTACTAAAAATGCTAACAAGTATTTGTTCTTCTACATTTACAAATGTGGATAGTCGAACAAATGCTGATAAGCATCTTCACATGCACATTTACTAATGCGGATGTTCATCAACAAATACACATAAGTGTGTGTTCATCCGTATTTTTTAATGCTCATGATCAAACACCAAAACTAAAGACTAGAAAAGATATGCTGATGAAGAATAACTCATCGCATTAGTTAATGCGGATGAACATAAGAAAATGTTGATTAGGCTTTAGACTTAGACTAGTTTCATAATGTATAGTACGTGTGTAGTTTTGTTATTTTGTAAAGACCTTTATGTCAGCCTATAAATAGAATAGAAAATATCAGTACCGTGTTTGCAAGGAATACTAACAGATACTGCATTTGTAGCAAATCAAATAGTGCCAAATTCTATTTGATTGACGATGCAATCAGTGAGATCAATACCCAATCGATATTGAATTGAAACTAAACATTATGAACGAATAAAGATGGATCAAGAATGATCTATGAACTTGGACAGGCTTCCTTGGATGTTGTGGATGGCTAGGGTTCATGAGAGGATCAAGTGTTCTTCAGTTTTTCCACGAATTAAGTGGTATTTATATGTCAGGGTTTTCCGATCATACGACTGAGCCATTAGCATGGTTCAGTCGTGCGACTGAATCATGCGATTGATCCATACGCACGACTGAAGGTTCAGTCGTGCGACTGAGTCAATCTTATGTCTCAATTGTGTGACTAATACAGTCTCTTGTTTCAATCATGCGATTGATCCGTAAGCATGATGTATTTATGGTATGGTCAATAAGTATGATGTATTCATGAGTATGGTCCATAAGTATGGGCCATTAGCATGAATACTCATCTGTCTCTGTTAAACATATTACTCAATCATTATTCACTTAGAATGTGTACAACAACCTCAAACCTATATATTATATTTTAACACAATAATAACATGAAATATTAAACATTATAAACATCAACCACATATTATATTTCATTGAACCCATTCATTACATATGTGTAAGACATGAAATACATTTACATTAAGCTCATAAACTAGGTACATATGGATATACAAACTCCCCCTTGGACCTAGTTTCCTCTATTTTTTAACACTCTTCACATGGTCTTGGAACTTCTTGTACTTCTCGTCTTTATTAACTCATGCATGTATTTCAAATGCAAAGAAAAGTCTTATCACGTGTTGAAACTAGAGAGCTTGTACAATGTCCTGCGTGTCATTGAATGATGGTCACTTGTATAAAGTGTAAACATCTTCAGCTAACAAGTTTGTAAACCACATAGGGTCAAATACCTAGACAGTCTCTATCTTGCCATGTTTATTCAGTACTATGACCGCTTCTCCTATCCTCCAATCATAATACCACCATTGAAGTGTGGAGTGAAGTCCTGAGGCATTTCCCGTAATGGAATCTTTGACATTATGCGCGGAGGACTCCACTTCAACACTACTTTCGGCTTCCCAGATATAGGGTCCACTTCAAACCTACGGATGTACCTCTTTGGTTGGTGAGGTCTGAAGTTTACCACCTGGTGTGGTATTCCTTCTTCAAGGCAACTTCAAACCAACTTGACATCTTCCTTGGATTAGCATACAACAGATCTAAGCATGCTAGTCAGTTGAGCTCAAAACCAGGAAGAGTCTTCAGATCATGTGGATATCTGAAGTACTCAATCCCCTTCTCTCTCCTTACAGCATAGACATTCAAGTCTTCAAAATAGGCCCACACAATGATTTGTTGGACACCTTTGATGTTTCTTGACTCTATATAGTTTGGTGTAGGCATTTTCCTTTGTAGGTGCGCGCAGGGCTTTCATTTCAGCAAAACAATCCGCCCATTAAGCTTTCCTCAATTTGACATTGGCGTCCGAAGCTTGGGCCTAGCATTCTTCTTCTACTTTTCTTGTTGTACCAACTTCTCAAAAGTACCACTGTCAAATGTTTCACCCATGTTGGGGATAACATGTCCTTCTTGATTAGTGTACTATGAATAATAGTCAGCAGTGACATCCTCAATCTTGATTTCATCTACATCGTTAAGCTCATCGTCACTTGCCACATCAACTGTAGGAGCATCTTTGACCAGCTCATCTAGATTCAGCCTAAATATTTTAGCTAGTTGTTCATCCGTCAGGTCTTGTATGATCTCTCCCTCCTCTGGCGTGTAACTCACATACCTTCTAACTAACCCTTGCATGTCAAGAATCATGGTTAATTGAGTCTTGACCTGCTAAAGGGGTTGTACATCAAATTCATTGGTCTGTTGACCTTCATTGTTTGATTAGACATTAAGTATTTCACACATAAGTCATTTTATAAAACATTAAGACATAAACAAACAAAAATGACCAATAGTTACATTAATGTAATAGTTAATTCAAGTACAAAAGTTTTAAATACAAAACATCTAGTCATTACTTTTATCTTGATCCTTTTGTTCCTCAACGGAAGGAGAAGAGGATGAGACTCCTTGATCTTGCTACGTTTGGTTCACCTCTCTTGAGCTTGAGGAGAGGCTGATGCAGCAGTATCACCTTCATGGTCATCCTCGTCTTCTCGATCTTTCCCACTCGGTCCACCTTCTCCAACATCCTCCTTATTGTCATCTTCATCCTCCTCTTCATCATTATCATCATCATCTTCATCATCAGCATCATCATCACCATCTTTGATCTTTAATGGCTCACACTTTGATCCTTTAAGCTTTAGAAGTATCTTTTTGTTCTTCTTCTCTAGGTCCTCAATCCTGTTTACCGACGCCAGCACCAGCTCATTTTGACTTATAAGTGCATGGTGGGCTCGGCTTAAGGCTCTCTCATATGGATCACTCTTCTCGCTAAGATCCCTGATTTTCTTTGCTTGAGCAGCATAAATTTTATCATCGTGTGTAACTGAGAGGCCCTGAGCTCATTAGTTGCTAGCATTCTAAGCATAGTGCTGTTTAGCTTAGCCAACTATTCCTCTAACCCGATGTGGGGTAGAGTGGCTCCAGCTGGAAATGGAGACATATGGATGGACCTGCTTGGTGAGTGGTGGTGGTAGTAGTGGATGTGGTGAATATGGGATGTGGAATGTGTTGGGCTGTGGTGGAATGGCTGTGGTAGTGGTGGTGGGATGTGGTGGAGTGGCTGTGGTAGTGGAGGTGGGATGAGAGATAGTAGTAGTGGGTGGAGTGGTGGTGGTAGTAGTAGTTGTGGGGGTGATGATAGAGTGTGGTAGTGGGTAGTTGTGCGTGTGACAGTGGTGGTGGTGTTTGAAGAAGTAATCAAGGTAAATCCCGGCCTCTTGCTCTTCGTCCTTAAGTTGGGGCATCCTCTCTTCTTCCTGCGCCCGTTGCCATAGGCAATCTCCCTTGGCTACTGGGCTGGTCAGGGGTGTAAGAGTGAGGATGTGTGCCATGAGGAGCATCATCCCTTGACTCAGCCTGGTGTCCATCAACTTCCCTAATCCCTCACTTATTGGCCACAACCCGGATCCCGCCCGTCCATACCAGAGGCTCACCATCTGTTTCCTCTTCTTCCTCTATTAGAAAATCCGAGTGGATAGCAGCCTACTCAGATCCACCTGGAGCAGAAGAAGTACTCGGTGGAGGTTGTGAAGATATAGTAGTCATATCGGTGGCCCATGAAGTACTGGGACCTACGTCTCCCCCACCTTGACCGTCATCTTGGTTATCATCGTCGTCATCATCATCGGATGTGGCAGTCATGAAGAGCTCAGTATCATAATCACTGTCTTCATGATGCCACCTGTTACGAGAGGGCGCCACGTAGTCCTCACGGGCCAGGTGCCCAAACAATCTCCTGATAGGGGCTTCACCTACTCCCCCATGTATACTCTCATCCTGCCCAAGGTGGTATCATCCACCACCTCAAGCACCACTGCATCATCTCTCTCCTTTGGCAGTGAAGAAGCTTCTCGTCAATAATCAACTGTAAGAAACGTGGATACATACAGAAGCCTTTCTTGCCTTTAGCTCAAGGTGCTCGATCAGATAGGATGCAGGATCGGTTTGTGTCACTAAGCACTTGGTTTCTCTCACACTCTCTTAAACAACACTCTGATGAAAGCAAAGTCTTTAAGAGTTGATAACAATATAATATGTAATATCAAACCACAAGAGTAATTTTCAAGGTACTTGCATATATTTCTTCCTCAACTCAAATAGTACAAGAGGCTTACAAGTATTCATTATGGGTTACAATGAGAAACTATATATAATACTACCTACAGCTAGATATAGTTGATACCCCGCTGGAATCCTCTAACTAAAGCAAATACTACAAGTTATAGTTTAAGGTATCTCAGTAAGACTTATGTGAGATATGGTAGTCAGGACATGTCCCTGACATACCTTTTGTCACCAACTAAAGTTGGTAAGTTGTACTAACATAAAAAGGTGAACAGTGGAACAAAGTATGGTCAACTACATGGCTCTTTGAGAAAAAGCCATGCAGTATCAGAGGTCTGCAGCGGAGTGTCAGAGACCATACTTATGTCCACTAGTTCATAGCAGTGTCTTCCAAAGGTTAAATGGCTTCAGAAGAACAGTGCTTCCGAAGCCACTTATACTTCGGAGAGACTACTTCTTCCGAGGTTTGAGGAATTCTTCTTCTTCACCATCCCCCGCCATGATTTTTCTGATGAAGATGAGGGGAATCTAAGACTAAAGGTGCAAAAACTATCAAAAATATGCACCTACCTAGTCTCCAAGGTTAGTCCATCTTGAATCTTAAGTGACTACCCTGCATAATAGGGTCAATGATTAGCAAATTAAGATATCTTATCTTAATGAAAAACTAGCTGACCTTTAAGAAAAGCTCAACTAGGAACACAAGAACCTGTGAATGTGATTCATCTAACCTCTAGCTCACCAATACAAGTGGGTGATGCTACCAAAAAGGGAGAGAAAGTCATCATAGACACAGAACCTAGGAGTTCTTCACAGAGCATGGACATTGACGACTCACCATCCTCTCTTGCAACTATCCATACTCAGCAACTTCCTAAAGTTCACATTGATGTGGACTCTATAAACTCCATTCAGAGTCTTTTTTAGGAAGGCATACCAATGGCAGTGTTATCTCCACCTCAAAGAACTTCCAACTACATCATATGGTGGATGTATGATGCAAACACAAGAGCCCTTATTAATCAAGGAGCTCAAAGGCTGACTAAGGGGAGATAGTTCTTCTAGGTCTGCACGATTCATGGAAGCTGCAATCAGGGCTGCTCCTAGACCAAACACTCAAGATGATGAGTTAAGGGCAGTGAGGATTACTTACCTACAAACCAGGATTTATGACATTGATGAGATAATATCTCTCCCCTTAGAGGAACTTAATGAACTGCCTGACATGGAATTGCCAAGAGAGAGGAAGGAAGCAGAGGATGAAAGGACACTTCTCTAAATCAAAGAGGAGAAGAGACAAAAGAGATTGTACAGGCATGTTCCCACTCTCTCCCCAGTTCAAGAAATTCCTGAATAAGAGGCTATGTCTCCACAAGAACCTCAGGTAGACAATGAAATAGATAGGCAAAACTGATTAACTACCTAAGTGCCATAGGTCTCTACCAGGCATATGCACTACTTCACTTATCCTTTGAGTACATAGAATCTTAGTATCTCAAACAGCTTTAGCTTGAAATACTTGAAGAACAAAATCAACAAAAAGAAAGATGAGGGAAGATGCTGCAAGGTCAGAGCCATCATCCAAAAGTGCATGAAGAAGTCTGCTGACATACAAACGTGATGAGCTTCTTGAAGTTGTATGGCTTCTCTAGAAGGAGACTTGTCCCTATTTCATTATCTAATATGGATGAGGATATTAGGTGATCAAGCATAAGATCAAAAGGAGAACTTTTTAACTTACACTCCCTAACAAGTCAGGTCCTCCAGAAGTGGAGGATAAGGTTGAATATTTTAAGACAACACAACCCGGATCTCCTGTTGTGCCTTAACAAGCCTAATCTTCTAATCCGCAGTTGAGTCAAACTCCCTCTCCTTCTAAACCTGTGAGAGAGGAACACCCAACTGAGCAAGACAAGACTGATCAACAAGGTGTTGTAGACTGGTCTTCTTAGTTAAAGTCATCAATGAGGAGTAAGAGGATGGCTTCTAGACCAAAGTCAAAGAATAAGAATAAGAAGAAGTCTAAACCATCCACTTCCATACCTTAGGGTGATTAGATCAAATTGAGGAAGTGCATGAAGAGGTAGCCCAATCAACTCCATTTTAAGTGACTCCTCTTGCTTCTTAGAGACCCATCTTATCAGGGACCTTCAAAACTAATCCAAAAAGATGGCATGTGATTAAGATCACGCTGTGAGAATGTCTACACATGGAAAGACTTATTCAACCTACCTTCAGATGATATCTTTGAGATAAGAAAATACTATGAAAGTTTTAGTGATCCTGACCATCTAATGAAGAAGGGCCTGGTCGTCATCACGATGAGGATCATCAACTAATGAAGATCTTCAAATGTTTTGGTAGCATCAGCCTAGAGGAAGTTTGTAAGGATTCCAAAAAGTCTGATGCAGCCAAAACATTCAAAATAACCAAGTATCTCTGCATGCAGGCACCAAAGTGCTGAAGTAGAAATACTTTGGAAGTTTTACACCTTGCACTAGAAATATTCTAAGTGTAAAATCTTCCGAAGCCAAGACCAGCATCTCCGAAGTCAAAAGTGAAGTCACTTGAAGCTTCAAGACAAAGTCTTCCGAAGCCAAAGAGTAAACAAATTTCTTTCAAACACTTTTACGTACATGCTTTTATTACATGTACTTTTCCATAAAGCTAACCTTTCCGTTGCAACTCTGTTTGACCCACCAACTTTCACAACTTGTTGAAAAGGCCCATGTTTTTGGTAAGTGTACATTGAGGTCTTGAGTCTGAGCTTTCTAATTTATGTACTTTTATCCTCGTTTGTAATACATTAGGATGTGAGTTATGGCATGTCATAGTAACAAGTCAAAAGGCAATTGTCTTTCGACTGTACATTTGATTTTTTTTGTCTATTGTTATGTATCCAGCTGGCCTTCAAAGTATGGATGGTTGTAGGATGTAGTATATGTATCTCAAATTGTTAGGATCATGATCTATGTTTGATTGATTAAGAGTATAGCAGCGGAATTCTAACAATGAATTAGCCAATTCACAAGAACGAAAAGATATTCAATGAAGAACAGTTTCCTGATGAGGACAGTTTCCTCTTCTGCTCTATCTCTCTTTCGAATGTAAGCAGTTTCCCATGAAGTTGGGTAGAGATAGGCTATCCAGATTTGCACTGGAGCGTTGGACAATAATGTATGTGTCCATCTCTCAGGCAGTGATCTGAGCAACCTGTTATTCATCTGGCTATTGGTGTATTCCTGTTTCACCATTTTCAGCTAAGAGATCAAGCAGGAAAAACTCAAACTGTTGAGTCAGTGTCTCACCCTTTCTATGAGAGAATGTCATATTGTTGGGCAAGGATTTCTCTGTTGTTTGCTAAGACCTCATCTGTGCCACCGAATGTTCCTTCAGGGCATTCTAGAGATCATGAGCAGTTTCATGATGCATAAGCCCTGAATAGATTCATTAGGCAGTGCCATGGCAAATTGCATAGGCTTTAGCATCAATCTCAAACAGTTTCCGATCTTCATCAGAGTATTGTTCCTTCTTCTTCGGAACCATTTGATTGGTTTCCGAATTGTTCACCATAGGCTTATGTGGTCCATGTACCACAGATGTCCAACAA
Organism: Flaveria trinervia; assembly: GCA_025506515.1. Classification (NCBI taxonomy): domain Eukaryota; kingdom Viridiplantae; phylum Streptophyta; class Magnoliopsida; order Asterales; family Asteraceae; genus Flaveria; species Flaveria trinervia. Next base: position 61,996,952 of record CM046443.1, read on the forward strand.
CCTGAACTGTTCACAGACAGGTGATGAAGCATTCTTCGTTGCCATATGTTATACTCGGTCCTACCAACATCGGAGGCTTGGTTGAGGAACCGGTATTGTGAGGATCATTAGAAGGAGTAGTCATCTCAGATTCAATCAAATTCAATTAAGCTATAACAAATTTAGAACAAAACACAACAACCAATTGAACCAAGAGAGATCTCAAAATAAATGAACGAAAGTGACAGAAATTCAATAATCTATAACCAGTTGTTGCGAATATGCTAATTCAATCAAACAAAGATATCAATTAGCAGTTTCAATGATCAACTGTTAGATCGATCAATGATTAACCTGCTCTGATACCACTTGTTAGGATCAGTGATCTACGTTGATTGATTAGAGAGTATAGCAACAGAATTCTAACAATGAATTAGCCAATTCACAAGAACGAAAAGATATTCAATGAAGAACAAAAACGGTTATAGATAGAGAGAATGCTGCAAATAAATTTCATTCAATATTCGCTTTCGTGGTAACGGAATGTCACAATTACAATTAGGTCGACACCTCTTATATAAGAGATGTAACGTCTGCTGATGTCACTTGATAGTGACATCTAACAGAATTATTCCAACTGAAACACAACTACTAAAGATGTCAAAACAGCTGACATCTTCTTACAAAAATACTAAGTGTTATGAGTTACTATAACTACTGAAAAACATAAAACAACTGATACTACAACGACTGAAGAACAAGCTCTTCAGTTGTTTTACAAAACTACTGAAAGTAAAGACATAAAACTACTGATATCACAACTACTGAAGAAGTACTCTTCAGCTGTTGTGACAAACTACTAAAACTTCAGTACTTGATCTTCAGACTTGAACTTCAGACGTTTCATCAGCTGATGACTTCAGTAGATATCATGAGCTGATGTCTTCAGTCTTTGTCTTCAGACTTTGTACACCAGTTATTGATCTTCAGCACTTGTAAACTCTTCAGCTATTGTAGTTCAGTACTTTGGTCTTCAGCTTCAGCACTTGTGTTCTTCAGCTGTTCAGCTTTAGCACTTGTGTTCTTCAGCTGTTCAGCTTCAGCACTTGTGTTCTTCAGCTGTTCAGCTTCAGCACTTGTGTTCTTTAGCTGTTGAACTTCAGCACTTTAGTCTTCAGCTGTTGAAGTCTTCAGCAGTTGTTGTGATATCATGTGGGACTTAGAGGTTTTCTGATCTTGGCTCATTGGTTCTTTTGGTCCAACACAAGTACTTCTAACTTTCCATTATGCTTTTGTAACACTTTGTAATAAAACTTGAGAAGCAATATACAGCTTCTTGAAACCAAAAGTACTTGTGTTTTGCCATCTTGTTTTGTCTCTTATTTACTTGTGTTCCTAGCATCTCTTATTCTTCTTAACCAGTTCCCTATGAGATCTGTTAAGTGTTCTTAAGAACTCTCCTCAATTGTGTTGTTGTGATGTAAAGTGCATCACCCCTTCTAGCGGTCCTACATAGAGGCCTAAGTTCATTATTCATAAAAGATTTTAGGAGGGGAGTTACTCTACTTAATTCTCTTTGGAATCAAGTCTTGAAGACCATTTGGAGGCTTGAGAGGTGCATAGAACACTTGGAAGTGTTGGACCCTGAAAGGATCATACATGCCAATTCAAGTGGTGGTTGATGTTGTTTTAGTGGTATTCTCCCACAAGTCCAAGAAGATATACGGGGGAAGACTTTAGAGAAGAATATAAGTATTGACTATCCGCATTTGTACATGTGGATGTCTACTAAACAAATGCTAACAAGTATTTGTTCTTCTACATAAAACACTGCCCCTGTGTCTTGGAACTGGGGACTTCCTGCCTCAGGACTGTGTCCGGCATCAGCAGTTGCAATCTCCATTGCTACACTAGGAGAAGGAACATTGTAACCCCTATGCTGTGGGTTCTCAGCTACACTTTGGTCCTCCCCCTCAATGGTAGAAGTGTTCCTAGTAGTAATTGGTAGCTGGGGAGGGGGTGAGGAGTGCAACTGAGTCAGCACTTGTGCAAAAAGCAATGTAGGACTTTGGGGGGCGGTTGCATGGGGAGATGGGGTAAAAGCAGTCTGCACCTAGGGAGGATGGTGCTTTTCAATGGCAATCTCCTCAAATGAGGAAGATCCCATATTGGTGGGTACCCCTTCTGAGGTTGCTGCAGGCTCCTTTTGAGAGGAATCCTGAGCGGCTATGGCTGAAGAGTCCTTATATCCACTAGGGGGTTATACCAGTGGATATAGCCTGCGTTTGTGTTGCAGGGGCATCCTCAGGGGACTCATTTCCCTGAGTAGCCTTTTGGTTTTCTTTTTAGTGGGTTTGGTGGGGACGTTTGATTTGGAGGTGGTGGCTGGGGGTTCCAGCTGCGTGGGTTTGCGCAGCTTGGCAGCCATTTTGAGTGATTGGTCAGAGTTGTGCCGGGAGTATACTTCAGGCAAAACAACCATAGCAGGGACTCCCAGGCCAACAAGTCCCTCAGCTTGAAGCTGGTTTGTAATTATGGCCATTATGAACCGCGGATATAATATCCAACGGTTAGCAGGTTGTTTTTGTGCCATATCCTTGAGCTCGGAAAATAGTATTTCTGAAAAATTTAAAGGTTGTTGCTCAAGAATGGAGTACATTACCTGCTGCCACCTTGTAGACATTTGATCCCAAGACGAAGTCTTAGGAGCCAAACAGACATTTACCATGTGAAATATGAGACGTTCAGCATCATGGAAATGTTTCTTCAGTACGGTGGAGGCACTATGGTTTCCCTGATATCCATTGTGGGCAAAGGATAAATCAGTTGTGCCCTTTGGATATCCAGCAGGAGAAGTGGCATCATCCAGGTGTAGAGTTTGACGAAGTACATCGGGAGTGATGACCACTTCGTGGTTGTTGACGACCGACCGGAGAGACGCTGTGTTGTTCTCCCCAGTGGTGAGGGTGACGGTCATCCAAAACTGGTTAAGGGATTCGGCATGAAGGATTGGATTGAGAAGAAAGGCCATTTGGTAGGGTGATTGGACCATAAGATCAATAGCATTATCGAACATAGCCCAGAATGGCGATTTGGTGAGGTAAGCTACATAGTTGTGTCGCGGTTAGTATGTCCGGACCCATACTTATGGACCATAGTCATGAATACATCATACTTATTGACCATACCATAAATACATCATGCTTATGGACCAATCACACGACTGAAACAAGAGACTGGATTAGTCACACAATTGAGACATAAGATTGACTCAGTCGCACGACTGAACCTTCAGTCGTGCGTATGGATCAATCGCATGAGTCAGTCGCACGACTGGACCATGCTAATGGCTCAGTCGTACGATCCGAAAACCCTAACATATAAATACCACTTAATTCGTGGAAAAACTGAAGAATTCGAAACACTTGACACTCTCACGAACCCTACCCATCCACAACTTCCAAGGAGCCTGTCCAAGTTCATAGATCATTCTTGATCGATCTTTATTCGTTCATAATGTTTAGTTTCAATTCAATATCGATCGGTAATTGTTCTCACTGATTGCATCGCCAATCAAATAGAATTTGGCACTATTTGATTTGGTACAAATGCAGAATCTGTTAGTATTCCTTGCAAACACCATACTAACATTTTCTATTCTATTTATAGGCTGACAAAAAGGTCTTTACAAAATAACTAAACTACACATGTACTATACATCATGAAACTAGTCTAAGTCTAAAGCCTAATTAGCATTTTCTTATGTTCATCCGCATTAACTAATACGGATGAGTTATTCTTCATCAGCATATCTTCTCTAGTCTTTAGTTTTGGTGTTTGATCACGAGCATTAAAAAATACGGATGAACAAACACTTATGTGTATTTGTTGATGAACATCCGCATTAGTAAATGTGCATTTGAAGATGCTTGTTAGCATTTGTTCTACTATCCGTATTTGTAAATGTAGAAGAACAAATACTTGTTAGCATCTGTTTAGTAGATATCCACATGTACAAATGCGGATAGTCAATACTTATATTCTTCTCTAAAGTCTTCCCCCGTATATCTTCTTGGACTTGTGGGAGAATACCACTAAAACAACCATCAACCACCACTTGAATTGACATGTATGATCCTTTCAGGGTCCAACACTTCCAAGTGTTCTATGCACCTCTCAAGCCTCCAAATGGTTTTCAAGACTTGATTCCAAAGAGAATTCAGTAGAGTAACTCCCCTCCTAAAATCTTTTATGAATAATGAACTTAGGCCTCTATGTAGGACCGCTAGAAGGGGTGATGCACTTTACATCACAACAACACAATTGAGGAGAGTTCTTTAGAACACTTAACAGATCTCATAGGGAACTGGTTAAGAAGAATAAGAGATGCTAGGAACACAAGTAAATAAGAGACAAAACAAGATGGCAAAACACAAGTACTTTTGGTTTCAAGAAGCTGTATATTGCTTCTTAAGTATTATTACAAAGTGTTACAAAAGCATAATGGAAAGTTAGAAGTACTTGTGTTGGACCAAAAGAACCAATGAGCCAAGATCAGAAAACCTCTAAGTCCCTCATGATATCACAACAACTGCTGAAGACTTCAACAGCTGAAGACTAAAGTGCTGAAGTTCAACAGCTGAAGAACACAAGTGCTGAAGCTGAACAGCTGAAGAACACAAGTGTTGAAGCTGAACAGCTGAAGAACACAAGTGCTGAAGCTGAAGACCAAAGTACTGATGTAAAACAGCTGAAGAGTTTACAAGTGCTGAAGATCAACAACTGGTGTACAAAGTCTGAAGACAAAGACTGAAGACATCAGCTGATGATATCTACTGAAGTCATCAGCTGATGAAATGTCTAAAGTTCAAGTCTGAAGATCAAGTACTGAAGTTTCAGTAGTTTGTCACAACAGCTGAAGAGTACTTCTTCAGTAGGTGTGATATCAGTAGTTTTATGTCTTTACTTTCAGTAGTTTTGTAAAACGACTGAAGAGCTTGTTCTTCAGTCGTTGTAGTATCAGTTGTTTTATGTTTTTCAGTAGTTATAGTAACTGATAACATTTAGTATTTTTGTAAGAAGATGTCAGCTGTTTTGACATCTTCAGTAGTTGTGTTTCAGTTGAAATAATTCTGTTAGATGTCACTATCAAGTGACATCAGTAGACGTCACATCTCTTATATAAGAGGTGTCGACCTAATTGTAATTGTGACATTCCGTTACCACGAAAGCGAATATTGAATGAAATTTATTGCAGAATTCTCTCTATCTATAACCGTTTTTGTTCTTCATTGAATATCTTTTCGTTCTTGTGAATTGGCTAATTCATTGTTAGAATTCCGCTGCTATACTCTCTAATCAATCAAACGTAGATCACTGATCCTAACAAGTGGTATCAGAGCAGGTTAATCATTGATCGATCTAACAGTTGATCATGGAACTGCTAATTGATATCTTTGTTTGATTGAATTAGCATATTCGCAAGAACTGGTTATAGATTATTGAATTTCTGTCACTTTCGTTCATTTATTTTGAGATCTCTCTTGGTTCAATTGGTTGTTGTGTTTTGTTCTAAATTTGTTATAGCTTAATTGAATTTGATTGAATCTGAGATGACTACTCCTTCTAATGATCCTCACAATACCGGTTCCTCAACCAAGCCTCCGATGTTGGTTAGGACCGAGTATAACATATGGCAACGAAGAATGCTTCATCACCTGTCTGTGAACAGTTCAGGTTGTTGGACATCTGTGGTACATGGACCACATAAGCCTATGGTGAACAATCCGGAAACCAATCAAATGGTTCCGAAGAAGAAGGAACAATACTCTGATGAAGATCGGAAACTGTTTGAGATTGATGCTAAAGCCTATGGAATTCTGGCCATGGCACTGCCTAATGAAATCTATTCAGGGCTTATGCATCATGAAACTGCTCATGATCTCTAGAATGCCCTGAAGGAACAATTCGGTGGCACAGATGAGGTCTTAGCAAACAACAGAGAAATCCTTGCCCAACAATATGAGACATTCTCTCATAGAAAGGGTGAGACACTAACTCAACAGTTTGAGCGTTTTTCCTGCTTGATCTCTGAGCTGAAAATGGTGAAACAGGAATACACCAATAGCCAGATGAATAACAGGTTCCTCAGATCACTGCCTGAGAGATAGGACACATACATTATTGTCCTACGCTCCAGTGCAAATCTGGATAGCCTATCTCTCACCCAACTTCATGGGAAACTGCTTACATTCGAAAGAGAGATAGAGCAGAAGAGGAAACTGTCCTCATCAGGAAAGCTCACTGATGACTTTGTACCAGGGAATACTGCCTTGGTTGGTCATGAGTCAGAATATGCTGCATCTGAAAGCAATTATGATGAGCATATTGATTTCTCTTCAAACAGTTCTGATCATGCATTTGTTGGTATTGAGAGTCATTCTGGCAGTAATAGTGACAATCTATGCTTCATCATGGATGATTTGAAAGGAATTGCTGATGATGATCTAGAAGAGATGGATATTCTGAGCCAAATGGCATTGATTAATATCAGATCTCAGAAGTTCTATAAGAAAACGGGCAGGAAATTTCCTGGACTCTCTGGCAAAACCAAAGTTGGTTTTGACAAGAGTAAGTTGAGGTGTCACAAATGCCAAAGGTTGGGACACTTTGCAAGGGAGTGTAGATCAACTGGATCTAACTCTTCTGCACCCTTTGTGGCTTTTTCTAGTACTAGTCCACAAAACAGAGGGCAACATCCTGCTGGTTCTGGTCATCACTCACATCCTATATCTCCTGCATACTTTGTTCCCCAGGGTCAAATGTCATATCCTTATCCCTGCTATTATATGCCTCAACCAAATCCTGTTCAAGCTCCAATTGCACAACAACCACAAGCATTGCCTGAACCACAACCTTCCCAATCTCATCAACAAACTCAGCCTTAACAACACAGCTTTTTCACCCCAGGAGTTGTTGACTGGAGCAGTTTACCAGATGACTTGTCTGGTCATGAACAACTGTTCTCAGGTGCTGGTCAACATGGTGGTGAAAGTCCCTTTGGAAATCTAGCTCTTATGGCTTTGGATTCTGCTGATACTTCATCCACTAATGCCTCTACACCAAAGGTATCACAGGTATCCTCTGAGGCAAAAGCCAAATTGTGTTCTGAAACATGTATAGCAGCATTTGCATCTATTAGAGAAGCAAATGTAGCTTTAATCAACAAGAACATTGAGCTAGAACAAATAATTTCCAAAAGCAAAACTGAATTTAAGTCTGTGCTTAATGATAAGAATGATGAGATTTACAAACTTAAATGCCAAATAACTGATGATAAGGCTAGGGAAGAGATACTTCTAGAGAAGTATAAAGATCTCAAAAAACCCTTGCAGTCACCCAGGTAGAGTGTGATAGATGGGTACAATCATGCAAAGGTTTTGAAATGCTTCTTAGTGAGCAATCTGCTTCAAATGTGAAGTTTGGCATTGGTTACAATCACACTGCTCCACCTACAGATTTTACTTCCAGAGCAGAAGTAGAATCTGATGGTGAGAGTAATAACCAATCCATCTCATCATGTGATCTACTTTGTGATACAGCACAATCAGAAGTAGAAGTTAGCATCCAGCCCTCTCAGAACCTATCAGCTGATGTTGATGGTTCCACTGCTGATACTCACATGATAAATGAGTTGATCAACTCAGGAGTTAATTCTGAAAGTCCTGAAAGGACTAAAGAGCAGGATTTAACACCTGAAGTTCAAACTCCAACTACTGTCAGTACTGAAAAGAAGAAAATTGTCAGTAGAAAGAGTTTGAAGACTACTAAAGAGGAAGTCAAGAAAGCAAACAGTGCTTCCAAAGCACTGAAGAGCAAGTCTTCAGTTGCTTCACCCTCTTTAGTTGATGATCAACTTAAGATGAAGAAGAAACCATGTGAAGTATGTGGTTTGTTCAATCATCTTACAGATGATTGCTGGTACAAAAGAGGTTCCAAACTCAAACATAAAGAGGAAATTAAAGGGAAAATGGTAAAAATGAAAACTGAGTTTGAGACCACATTTGCATCAGCAACATCAAATCCTGTAACCCTCAAGTCCTCTAAGAAATCCAAAAAGGAAGGGGTTAAACAGGTAACAGCTGAGATTGCTCAGAAGAAGAAGGTGCAACATAGGAACTTATCAAACTCCACTGGCAATGTGTCTGATGAGCTGAAAGCTTTATTACAAAATCAGATACAGCTGGTTATGATGGTTCAATATCTATTGGGTAGAGTTAACCAATTAGATGCTCCTATGTTGAAACCACAGAAAAGGAGGTCCAAGCCAAAGGATTCCTCTTCTTCACCATCTTCTTCTTCTCAGGCTGTTGTTTCCAATAAACCTATTAGTTTACCATCTGTTGATGAGACCAGGCCCAAAACCAAAAAGGTTTGGGTCTCCAAAACTAACTGATTGTTTATTATTGCAGGGTTTCCAACATGCCAAAGTAGCATCTGGTATGTAGACAGTGGGGGATCTATGCACATGACTAGAAACAGCTCTCTTCTTCATGACTACTCTCATGGAAAGAAGGGGTTTGTTTCTTTTGGCAATGATGCTAGGGGTTACATCATTGGAAATGGCTTTGTCTCCAATAGAAAAATCAAGTTTGATGATGTTATCATGTGGAAAATCTCAAGTACAATCTCTTGAGTGTTAGTCAAATGTGTGATAAAGGCCATAGCGATTGGTCCATACCATAACACATCCAAAACTGGTTAAGGGATTCGGCATGAAGGATTGTATGTGTTAGATTCTATATCCCCAAGACACATAGAACATTGATGCGGTTAGTATGTCATGATCCAAGTCGGGTTATACCCAATAACAAGCTTAGCAAACACCAATTAATATTTAATTGATGATATGATCATGCAGTTAAATATTTACACAATTTAGAAAATGGGTTTTCTAAATAAGTTGCATATGAGAAGGAACAACTTATTAGAATATTTTGTTCAACAATATTATTTGAAGTGGTATTTAAATGAGTTAAATAACACCAAATAATAATGAGAAATTATAACTTATAAGTTAATTGGTTAATTTTATAAGTTATAAAACTTGTACATACAATTAAATGGTAATTATATGTCTAGTTGCAAGACCATTTTAATGTGTGTGTATGTGTTTAATTTAAAGAGGGAAAACCCATTTTGAATGAGTTTTGGCCGTCCTCCCCTCTATTTTATCATTGGACCATTTTGTTTTGAGAATAACACACACATTAAGTGGTCTTGGGGTTCTCCTTTTCTCCACAATTCACAATACATGCAAACAAGAAAAAGCTCTCTATTCTCTCTCAAAATCTCGGTTCTAGCAGCTGAAAGTTGAGGGCTTTTGGAGCTTTTGTGGTGTTTCTTCCTAACAAGAAGGTGTGTTAGCAAGATAAGCTTGGGGTATACACACTTGAGGGTTCCTCCTCTTGGAACCTTGGTCGATTTCATCTTCCCACATCATCAAATTTTCTGCTGGAAGTTCACTATCTTGAAGGTCTTTTGGCAGCTTTCATTTTGGTGTTTTTGGTGTCCAAATCCAAGCAAGAATGATGCTTACTTAGAGCTTTCTGGGAGTCAACATTTGAGGACATCCAACCTTGAAGCTTTGGCCATATTTCACCCTTCTAACTTCTTTCTTTGGTCAACTTCTAACTGCTAAAAGAGGTAGTTTGGCAGCCCCTTTGTGGCTGCCATATTGTGTTGTTTTTATGTACACATAGCATGTTATTCACATATTATGATCCTTTGATTTATGGGTTTGTTTTAAACACTTATATGGTCACTTAAAGAACATAATTTTCAGCTTATAAAATCGGTTTTAAAGTTGTTATTCCGCTGCGTTTTTCTGAAAGTTTAAATGGTTAAACTTGCTTTTATGTACTAACAAACCCTTCAATGGCATCAAGAGCGGTTATGTGGATAACTTGCTTGGTTTTGTACTTTAAAATCAGTTTTAGAGGATAATTATAAACTCATAATAGGCTGAATTTGGTTGATCGAATAAACCCCATGTCTTTCAAAGTTATATCTTCATGCTTATGATTAAATTTTGAAAGATAGAAATATCAATTGGTTGACATGTTTGGTTGTTGTTTGTTTGAACAATCAAACCCAAATTTTCAGTTTATGTTGGCTGAAAATTTAGGGTTTAATGGGGTTTATTTTGTTTGTTGAATGATGTCTATGATTGTTCATATGATAGTGCATAACCTAGCTTAAGACCTTGTGTTGTTTTGGTTTGGATTGAATGTATTTATTTGATTATAATCATTCAGTGGGTTGTAAAGTTTTGTGCTTGTATTTTGTCTATTTATTCATTGGTATGTAATAATAGATTAGTTTTTTTCTAGAAAATATGTATTAGGATATGTATTTTGTAAAAGAAGATGCTTGGGAAGGAGGCACAAGAGGAAGACACAAAAGAAGAACTTGAAACATATGGATGCAAGTTCAAGTGGGGGTCTAAGAAGACCTCAATTTTGTGTTGTATTCCAACCTTAGGAAAGACCAAATGACCACACTTGTGATGGCAAACAAGTGTGGTCACAATAGTAGCTAAGGTTATGCACATAATGGTTGTTTATGTTTATGCTTGTTTGTATGTTTGTTATTTGATTGTATGGTTGATATTTTGATATGCATTACAAACTAATTAACAACTTAACAAGCTATAAAAATGATGGTTCTTAATCATTAAAAAGGTAATAAAATGTTATTAAAATGATTTAATGATTTTAATATTAAAATAGGTTTTAATCAAAGGACCAAAGGGTACCTTGTATTTGAAAGCATGCAAATACAAGTACAAAGCGTTTTCTAAACTAGAATTATGAAATCTCTAAACATTTGAAAAACAAGATCAACACCGTCCTTTTACACAACACTTGAGTCACTTAGGAACTCTTAATGGGATAAAGGTCACCTAACCACTTTGAGGGAACTTATGACTTAAGGTGAGAATGCCATATTCGTGGGATAAAGGTCACCTAGCCACTCATTTTGGCAAACTCACATGTGTGTGTAAGTAGGATGTCTTGATTTGCAAACCATTTTAAATGGATCACCTACCATATGGTTTCCAAATGGTGTTGATGGGATTAACATGCCGACTTTACATATGATGTTTAAAGTCGATCCCATACCTCTAGAAGTTGTAAATGGTTGCAATCGTCAATCGTTGACCACCTTATTAATTTAAATCGTGGGATAAAGGTCACCTAACCACAATTTAAATGTAATGTTGGGTTCTAGACTTTAATATAAAAAAGACCTTAAAAGGCATTAATTATTAAAATAGCAATATCGAAAATACTAAAATAGATCTTTGTTAAATTTTGTAGATGGCCACCAAAAATGAAAATCACGATAACTCATCCGCGTCCAACCAATCATTAAGAGCGATCCTCCAAAAGGAACGTCTAAATCATAACAACTTTATTGATTGGTATCGAAACTTGAGAATCGTTCTCAAGCAAGAGAGAAGATCATATGTTTTAGACGACCCTATCCCCGATCAACCTACTGAGGATGATGAGGAGGCCTACAACGATTGGCTCAAGTACACTGAGGACTCTGTCCAAGTGTCTTGTCTCATGCTAGCGAGCATGACTCCGGATCTCCAAAAGGAGTATGAACATCATGGAGCATATGACATGATAACCCAGCTGAAAGAAACGTTCCAAACGCAAGCAAGGGTTGAGCGCTTCGAAATGGTTCGAGCACTCCATGCATGTCGTATGGACGACAACCAATCTGTTTCATCTTATGTACTTAAGATGAAAAGTCATATTGACCACCTCGAGAGGCTTAATTGTCCTGTCTCGAAGGAATTCGCCAGGATTTGATCCTTAATGGCCTTACCAAAAAGTTCGAGACATTCGTGTTGAACTACAACATGAATGCATGGGATAAAAGCATTGGTAAGCTTCACTCAATGCTAAAAACGGCCGAGGCGGCCATGGGTAAAAGGGTTTTACCCGTTCTCACCATCAATGAAGGTGGGAAAAAGAAAAGGCCTCATCCCGCACCCAAGGCAAAGGTTTCTAGGGGTAAGGGACCGTATGGGGAAAGGGGAAAGGGGTGGCAAGGGTGCCACCTAAACCGCAAGAGAAGAAGCAAAAGGTTGCTACCAATGACCCATGCTTCAAGTGTGGGGAGATTGGACATTGGGCAAGAAATGGTCCTATCCATCTCCAAGAGTTGAAAGCCAAGAGGGATGCCGGGCAGACCTCAGGTACAATATACATGATTCATATTGATCTTAATGTTACATCTTCAAACACATGGGTATTAGACACCGGATGTGGAACTCATATTTGTAAGGGCTGCAGGGGTTCAAAAGAAGTAGGGACTTCAATCAAGGGGATGTGAGCCTCTTCATGGGCAATGGAACCAAAGTCCAAGTTGAAGCTCGTGGGGACTACATCTTAAAACTTCCAAGTGGCTTGGATGTTATTTTGAAGAATGTTTTGTATGGTCCTAGTTTGACTAGGAACATTATTTCTGTATCCCAATTAAGACTTTATGATTATGTATTATCTTTTATTGAAAATGATATTCATGTTTGTTTAAATGATATGTTCTATTTTAAAGCTATACCCATTAATGGTATTTATGAATTGGTTCATGAAAATGCTTTAAATAGTTCATTGTACCATACTAACACCAAGAAACTCAAGTTAGATTTGAGTGATACCTATCTTTGGCATAGTCGTCTTGGTCATATAAACAAGAAACGTATACAAACACTTCAAAAGAATGGTCTTTTAAAAATGAATGAATGTGATTCATTTGATGTATGTGAATCTTGTTTACAAGGTAAAATGACTAAGGCACCCTTTAGTGGAACTAGCGAAAGGGCAAAAGATTATTAGGAATCATACATTCGGATGTATGTGGTCCTTTTAACCAATGACTAGGAATGGTGAAAGATACTTCATTACCTTTACCGACGATTATAGTTGCTATGGGTATGTGTACTTATTAAGGCACAAAGATGAAGCTTTTGAAATGTTCAAAATCTTCAAGAATGAAGTAGAAAATCAACTCAACAAGTCGATTAAAGCTCTCTGCACCGATAGAGGAGGTGAATACCGAAGTGATGCTTTTCAAGATCATCTTAGGAATTGTGGGATTGTCTCACAACTCACTCCACCTGGAACACCACAACAGAATGGTGTGTCTGAGAGGAGGAATGAACCTTATTGGATATGGTCCGATCTATGATGGCTAGAAGCACATTACCTCTATCATTTTGGGGTTTCGCTTTGCTCTCCGCGGCCTGTATTCTAAATATGGCCCCAACCAAAAAGGTGGAAAGGACACCTTTTGAGATATGGCATGGAAGAGCTCCATCCCTATCATACTTAAGGGTCTGGGGATGTGAGGCTTATGTTAAGACTCCCACCCCAAACAAACTGGAAGTCCGATCCGCCAAGTGTATCTTTATTGCATATCCTAGAGATTCTATGGGATATTATTTCTATGATCCACTGGAACAAAAGGTGTTTGTTGCCAGAAAGGGTGAGTTCTTAGAAGCAAAGTTCCTTATGGAAGGAACTAGCAGTAGAACAGTGGATCTTGAGGAGGATCAAGAACCACAACCCGATACACGTTTGGTTGAAACTAGCACTCAACACGAAGATGTTGAAGATGATCGAATGGTTGATCAATACACACAAAACGTTCGCAAAAGTGGTAGAACTAGTAATCCACCTGAAAGATACGGATTTTTCGTGGATGGATGCTATGTGGTAGATTCAGATGAACCAACCACATACCATGATGCAATGTCCAATTTGGATTGTGACAAATGGCTTGAGGCCATGAACGTTGAGATGCAATCCATGTATGACAATCAAGTTTGGGAACTTGTTGTACCACCTCTTAATTCCAAGGTAGTTGGAAGTAAGTGGGTTTTCAAGAAGAAAACCGATATGCATGGAAACTTGGATACTTATAAAGCTAGACTTGTAGCAAAGGGTTTCACTTAAACTCAAGGGGTTGATTATGATGAAACCTTCTCACCTGTTGCGATGCTAAAGTCTATAAGGACATTGTTTGCCATAGCTGCTCATTATGATTATGAGATTTGGCAAATGGATGTCAAAACCGCTTTCCTAAATGGATATCTTGAGGAAGATGTCTATATGGTTCAGCCTGAAGGTTTTGTCGATCCAAAACATCCTAATAAAGTATGTAAGTTAAAGAAATCAATCTATGGATTGAAGCAAACGACGAGAAGCTGGAATCATTGTTTAGATGAAGAGCTCAGTATCATAATCACTGTCTTCATGACGCCACCTGTTACGAGAGGGCGCCACGTAGTCCTCACGGGCCAGGTGCCCAAACAATCTCCTGATAGGAGGCTTCACCTTCTCCCCCTTGTATACTCTCATCTTGCCCAAGGTGGTATCATTCACCACCTCAAGCACCACTGCATCATCTCTCTCCTTTGGCAGCGAAGGAAGCTTCTCGTCAATAATCAGCTGTAAGAAACGTGGATACATACAGAAGCCTTTCTTCCCTTTAGCCTCAAGGTGCTCAATCAGATAGGATGCAGGATCGGTTTGTGTCACTAAGCACTTGGTTTTCTCTCAAACTCTCTTAAACAACAGTCTGATGAAAGCAAAGTCTTTAAGAGTTGATAACAATATAATATGTAATAATCAAACACAAGAAGTAATTTTCAAGGTACTTGCATATATTTCTTCTCAACTCAAATAGTACAAGACGCTTACAAGTATATCATTATGAGTTACAATGAGAAACTATATATAATACTACCTACAGCTAGATATAGTTTGATACCAGCTGGAATCCTCTAACTAAAGCAAATACTACAAAGTTATAGTTTAAGGCATCTCAGGTAAGACTTTATGTGAGATATGGTAGTCAGGACATGTCCCTGACATACCTTTTGTCACCAACTAAAGTTGGTAAGTTGTACTAACATAAAAAGGTGAACAGTGGAACAAAGTATGGTCAACTACATGGCTCTTGAGAAAAAGCCATGCAGTATCAGAGGTCTGCAGCGGAGTGTCAGAGACCATACTTATGTCCACTAGTTCATAGCAGTGTCTTCCAAGGTTAAATGGCTTCGGAAGAACAAGTGCTTCCGAAGCCACTTATACTTCAGAGTAGACTACTTTTTCCGAGGTTTGAGGAATTCTTCTTTCTTCATACTTCGGAAGTAGTCTTCTGATATATTCTTTTGAGACTTCATCTTCGGAGGTGAATGCTTTATCTTTGGAAGTAAAGCTTTGCCTTCGGAAGTAGAACTTTTACTTTGGCTTAAGAAGAACTCTACTCCCTTCGGAAGTTCCACACTTGGGTTTGGAAGCCTTTGTAAGTAGCACCAAAATTTGTCTAAGTGATTTGGTTTTCGTTGCACTAGCCTTCTTCTTGATCCAACAAACCCCCCAGGCTGATGCTACCAAAACCTCACTTGTTTTTGCTGCTCAAAACTTTCAGCACTAAGGAGAGTAAATACTTATCAGTTTCCTTGTTCTTCCCTGTTGTGGTGCTGAGAAGTTTGTACAGATCTTTGGTTGATAGGATCTCCAGTCTGTCACCCTGAATGATATGTACCCTTTGTTGTGGCCCTCTGAAAAGAGATAGTTGATAGGAAGTATAATCATATTCCCATCAAACTATAGGTTCTAATTCAGGACCTTCCACCATCTATAGAAAGGCTATGCCCTTGGTGGGAGATCTATCCTTTCTTCCTTTCCTCTCAATCACAACTTTTCTTCACTTTTAGCTTTTGCTGTTAACTCAGCCAGATGAAGACAGCTGAGATGATTCTTGATGTGAGCAGCAGTTTCAGAGTTGGAGGGGTTAGAGAATGGTTTCTCTGCTAACTCAACAATATCAAATTTGCTGGAGTCTAGCAGAGAGGTGGCATTCTGCCTGTTGACTTCACCATTCTCTCTTTCCATAACAAAGTCATGAGTAGCTTCATCGAACCTCCACTGGAGTATATTCTTTCTAGGCACAAGAAACTGATTATGAATCTTGTCCTATTTCCTTGTATCCAGTAGAGCCCATCAGCTTCCTTCTTTGTCTCTTCTTTTCATCATTTCATGATTCTAAGTTGATACCTAGAAGTACTACAGCCTGGTCCAGTGTTCCTCTAGGTAGATCATGAAATTGGTCTCTTGTGAGGGAACGTGAATATCCATCAACATAGGTTAGTTTGATGGAGTCTTCCTCATAGGAGATATCGCTCAGGGTTGTGCAGTTGATGAGCCTAGTCTTGATCTTTTTAAACTCTTCAAGAGAGAAATGATTAGAAGGCTGAGGGGATGGTTGGGAATGTTTTTGGGTAGGATGTGGTGAGGTGGTTCTCGTAAGAGTTTTGGGTTGAAGGATGGACAATTTTGGTTCTTGAGGTGAGGAAGTGGATAAAGGTATAGGTGTGGGTTCAGGAGTGTAAGGTTCAGTTTTGATGGTGAAGGAGAGGGAATTGTTTCAGGTTGGTGTTGAGTGGTTGGTGTGAAGGTCATCCCCTGTACCTTCTGTACATCTCTCTCCTTTTGCCCAAATGAATACCAGCTTTGATCTCACTGACAATTTGTTAGAGTGTCCTTTCAGACATGGGTCCCACCTGCCTTCCAGAGAAGCCGTGAGCCCGGAGATAGTCTTTCATCTAGGCTTTGTCACTTGTCTTCTTGGTTGCAGTGACCCTTGCTTCTTCTTCTTTCTTCTTCCTCTCCTTCAGCTTTTCTCTTGCATCTCTTTTTCTCTCTTTCTCCATTTGATCCTACTCTTTGTTGAAGAACCAAAGGATCGTTTCATCATTATATGGAGACAGTTCTTGAGGAGAGAATCCTCTAGAGGTTAGGAAGGCTATCCTTTCCCTCCTGAGCTGTATGTCAGCTTCCCTCTGTTCCTTTTCTTTCTCTTCCTCTAAGCCGACCGTGCTGCTTCCTGCTGCAGCCTGGTTGCCTTTTCTAGGTCCTCCAACTTCCTCTCTTCTTTTGTTGTTGACTGACTCTTAGTTGGCTGCTACTGCTTTTGTACTAGCACCTAACAGCTTCCTAGTGGAAGTCTTCCTTTTGTTTTTAGTTTTTCAATCTTCTCCTCTTCCTGAAGCTCTTCTGCAGTCATATTTTGTTTTCCTTTGTTATCTTTTGAAGAACTTGACTTTGGTGGTTCTTGGACAGTGGATTTCGATTGTGAGAGAGGTAGAGAGGGTGTTTGGAGAGGAGGTTGATCCATGAAGTCCTCACTATTCACCTCAGATGCCAGCTCTAGGATTGCATCTGTGATGATTAGTTCCTCGAACATATGAACAGTCCTTTCGCAGCTTCCACTTCAGCTTCAGACGATTCAGCTTGTTCTTCCGAGGCTTTAACTTCAGCTTCGGAAGTTAGAGGGAGTGCAGATTCTGTCCCAACCGTTTCAGTTGCTAGACCATCAATCCCTATTTCCCCTTCAAATTTAATCTCAGGTTCCATGTGGACCTTAGGTTGACCAACTTCTTCCATAGTGGTAGAAGGTGCACTTAGCCTCTGATGTTCTTCAGCTTCGAAATACATCATTGTTGCATCAGGGCTTGGCTGATCAAGAGAAGATCTCAATAGGAACTTGGAAAAGAGTCTGTAGAGATCTTTGAGCATCCTTTGGTGAATTTGCATTAAGACTTGAGATGGCTCAGAGAAAGTTGCGATGAGAGCCGAGAATTTTGAAGTTAAAGTTTGGCTCTGTGGTTCCTCAGATGTTTGTCTCTGAACACTCTCCCCTTTTTTGGTAGAATCATCTTGAGAGCTAGATGAGCTGGAGGAAGAGATCAAGGAACCTGAATAGGTACATGCCTAACAGACCTCTCAATCTATTTCACTGCTAGTTGAGCCTTGAGATTGTCTATCTCAAGTTGCTGAGGGGCAGACCTTTCTTTTATAGTCCTAACCTTGGATTCAATGTTTGAGACTTTAGATAGTAGGTCTTGAATGAAGAGTTACATGCTTCCCTCATCTTCTTTTAAAGAATCACAGGGAGACGAGGTAACATACCTAGTATGTTTAGCCTCGCCACCAGATGTGGTTTCTTGGCGCCCTAGTTTCGCTTGCTTAATGATGTCTCTTTCAGAGTCATCGAAAGGCATGGTTGGTGTAGATTCAGTCTTAGAATTGTTATCACTGTCCAGAGGGTCCATTCAGGCACCTTCTATAGTGGCAACTGAATTTGCATGAGTCCCCTCAACATCAGTGGGACTCACCTTAGTAATGGCTTTCTGATGGGGGCTAGAGAAAGAGGTCTCTCTAGGCACTGTTCATCTTGGAGATGGTGTTGTAGATCAAAATCATTTCTATGTAGAGATGTTATCTCTTCATCAGTTTTGAAGAGAAGGTCATGAAGGGATTTAACAAGTTTATCAAAGTTCATATAATGTTGTATATATGAAAAACGCAGCGGATAATAAATTTTAAAACTTGTTAATATATAGATTATCAAACTCATTTGTTAAGCTAAACCCAAACCATGGATCCAAATACGAAATGCATACAAGATAACAACCAAAGGAGGTTAAGAAGACAACCTTTCAAGGTGCTAGAAAACGGGTTTGAGAGGGGCAAAGGATGAACTTTATGGCTGAATCTTCAACCAAGAAGACCTCAAGAAGGCTATACCTGAAACACCAACAATACCCTTTAGAACCGTGGTTGGAGAACAAGATGATGATGTTAGATGGTCAAGACTTTAATGTAGAAGTCCTCAAGAGATGATACCCCAAGCTTGTACAAACACCCCTTTGCTAGGACTTGCAACACCAACTTGTAGAACCCTCTTCGAGCTTGATTTTGCAGCCAAGAACCCTTCTTGATAGCTGAAAATCTTGTTTTAGAGCTCTAAAATTCGAAATTGAAGAGAGAGATTTGAGAGGATTCTTGCTCTTGTGTGTGTGTGGTGAGAGAGAGAGATATCTTGGTGGAAGAGAGTTAGGTTCTCTATGTTGCATTCAATAACAACAAATCAAAGCCCTTTCAACCCCAAAGGGGCGGCCGAAGTTGCAACCCACAAGGTGGGTTTCCCTCCATTTGAAATGTTTTATAAAAATTAACTCTTGCACTCCAATTTTATAAAATTAAAACCCTTGTAATATTATAAAACCCAACATACTTTTGTTTGATATTATTTAACTAACTTAAATAATAAAACAAACAATTTCTCAGGAACAAATATCCATATAATGTTGTTCATTTTCAAAAGCAATGTTTTAGGAAACCTTGTTTCAATGTTGGTGCTTATATTTATTTGTTTGATCTCATCAACAAACAAATATTTATCGGTGTTTGTTTGGCTTGTTATTGGGTATGACCCGACTTGGATCATATCACACTAGCCATATCAATTTAATATGTTTCTAGGCAGATCAAATCCTTCAATCTCCCACTTGCACAAAATTCATAGAAGATTGATGCAAGCAGCAAATAACGCCTAGCAACGGTTTGCTACCCCTAATGTATATGACTAAGTTCCATTCAATAACATCATCCTTTTCAAGCACCTCACTTGAATATGATTTAGGTGAATCAATCATTTTTTCCTTTTGTTACAGATGTCATGTTAAATCCCAGAGACACAGAATTGTCATTCTCCGCGGGTTTAACTTGAACAGGCCTTAGACATCTAACTCTCAACGAATAAGAGGAACAAATTCCATCTTGACTACATACGTCTCTCACAATCACCTTATATCATGCCTGAACTCAGCCTTATGTACTGCCAATCGTTCATAACAGCAAAGAACTAAGTCAAAGTACAATACTTGATGAATATCAAGACCCAATATGCATCTCAGGTCTAAGGATACAATGATATTCGCCTTTACTTAATATCTCTTATGACTAATCACAAAGATTCCATGCAGAAATAATTGAGAGCGGGTCGGTCCAATATTTAAATCCCATAGATATCAATGAACCTTGGTAGCAACGACTTGCTCTATATTCATACCTTATGAATATCAACCAATCCAAGTTCATTACAGTCTTACATTCATAGTTGTTCCCACAAGTATGATCGACCACGGACGTTTAAAATAACTTACTTATTCACGGATTTAAACATGCTAAAATGGAAGGAGAAATGAAAATTATAACCATAGAATGAGGCAAATAACATAAGTTCCAATATCCAAATACAAAATTTGATCAAGTCCAATCACTAGAATATCGAAGTCCTAAGGCACAAGTATGACTTTCATGTCTTGACCTATCTAGGAGCTTCGTGAATGGATCCGCAATGTTTTGATCGGTGTGAACTTTGCGTATACATATTTTTCCCTTTTCAACTTCATCCTTATGTAGTTGAATCTCCGTTCAATGTGCCGAGTCTTTTGATGAGCACGAGGTTCCTTGATTTGATCAATCGCACCCTCGTTGTCACAAAAGATCTCTAGGGGGTCTTGAATGGTAGCAAGTACCCCTAGATCAGCAATGAACTTCCTAAGCCACGAAGCTTCTTGAGCTGCCAATGAAGTGGCGATGTATTCTAATTCTGTTATAGAGAGTGCCACTACATCTTGCTTTGAGCTCTTCCAAGAGACTGCTCCTCCATTCATAATGAAGACATATCCCGACTGTGATCGAGAATCATCTCGATTAGTTTGGAAACTCGCATCCGTGTAACCCTTTACAACGAGCTCCTCCTCACCAGATCCATATATTAAGAACATATCCTTAGTGTTCCTAAGGTATTTCAAAATACTCTTAACAACCATCCAATGACTATTACCAGGATTCTGCTGATATCTACTTGTCATGCTCAGAGCACATGACACGTCCGGCCTAGTACATATCATTGCATATATGATGGATCCTATAGCAGATGCATATGGGACTCCATTCATTCTTTCTTGTTCAACCTTTGAACTGGGGCATTGAGATGAGCTCAATATAGTCCCCTTTTGAATAGGCACAAACCTTTCTTAGAATTCTCCATCTTGAACCTCTTCAAGATCTTTTCAATGTATGCACTTTGGTTTAAACCTATCAACCGCCTTGATCTATCCCTATAGATCTTTATTCCTAAAATATAGGTGGCTTCACCAAGATCCTTAATGGAAAAACAGCTTCCAAGCCAGGTTTTTACACCTTCCAAGGTTGGAATATGTTTCCAAAAGTAGAATGTCATCGACATATAATACAAGGAAAGTAATAATGCTCCCACTAGCTTTCTTATACACACAAGCTTCATCAGCGTTTTTGATGAAGCCAAATTTCTTTACTTCATCATCAAAACGGTGATTCCCACTTCTTGACGCTTGTTTCAATCCGTAGATTGATTTCTTTAACTTGCATACCTTGTTAGGATGTTTTGGATCGACAAAACCTTCAGCTGTTCCATGTGGACATCTTCCTCAAGATATCCATTTAGGAAAGCAGTTTTGACATCCATTTGCCAAATCTCATAGTCATAATATGTGCTATGGCAAATAATATCCTAATAGACTTTAGCATTGCCACAGGGGAGAAAGTTTCATCATAATCAATCCCTTGAGTTTGAGTGAAACCTTTCGCTACGAGTCTGGCTTTATAAGTATCCAAGTTTTCATGCATATCATTTTTCTTCTTGAAAACCCACTTACTTCCAACTATCTTGGACTTAAGAGGTTGTGTAACCAATTCCCAAACTTGGTTATCATACATGGATTGCATCTCAACGTTCATGGCTTTTTGCCCTTTGTCAAAATCAGTTTTGACATTGCATCATGGTATGTGGTTGGTTCATCTGAATCTACCACATAGCATCCATCCATGAAAAATCCATATCTCTCAGGAGGAACACTAATTCTACCAGATCTACGAACGTTTTGTGTATCTTGATCATCCATATGATCATTTTCAACATCCTCATGTTGATTGTTAGTATCAACCAATTTTGTATCATCTTGTGAATCTTGAACGTCTTCAAGTTCCACTGCTCTTCCACCAGTCTTCCAAAAGAAACTTAGTTTCCAAGAACTCTGCCTTTCGAGCAATAAACACTTTCTGCTCTGTCGGATCATAGAAATAATATCCAATACAATCTCTAGGATATCCAATGAAGACACACTTTGTGGATCGGGCTTCCAATTTGTTTTGAGTATATTGCTTAGGATAAGCATCACACCCCCAAACTTTTAATATGACAATGATGGAACCCTTCCATGCCATACTTCGAAAGGTGTCCTTTCCACTTTCTTGGTTGGGGCCATATTAAAATATGGGCCGCGGAGAGCAATGCGAAACCCCAAAATGATAGAGGTAGTGTACTTCTAGCCATCATAGATCGAACCATATCCAATAGAGTCCGATTCCTCCTCTCAGACACACCATTATGTTGTGGTGTTCCAGGTGGAGTAAGTTGTGAGACAATCCCACAACTTCTAAGATATTCTTGAAATTCACTACTAAGGTATTCACCTCCTCTATCTGTACGAAGAATCTTGGCCGTTTTGTTGAGTTGATTTTCTACTTCATTCTTGAAGATTTTGAACATTTCAAAAGATTCATCTTTGTGTCTTAACAAGTACACATACCCATATCGACTATAGTCATCGGTAAAGGTAATGAAGTATCTTTCACCATTCCTAGTTATTGGTTCAAAAGGTCCACATACATCTGAATGTATGATCCCTAATAAATCTTTTGCCCTTTCATTAGTCCCACTAAAAGGGGCCTTTGTCATTTTACCTTGTAAACAAGACTCACATACATCAAATGAATCATTTTCATTGGTTTTCAAAAGACCATTCTTTTGAAGTTTTTGCATACGATTCTTGTTTATGTGACCAAGGCGACAATGCCAAAGATAGGAATCACTCAAATTAAGTTTGAGCTTCTGGTGGTTGCTTGGTACATAGAGCTATCATATGTTGTGTTATTATGAACCAATTCATAAATACCATTACAAGGTATTGCTTTAAAATAAAACACATGATTTAAAGAAACATGAATATCATTGTCAACAAACTTCAAATCATAATCATATTGTCTTAAACGGGAAACAGAAATAATGTTCCTAGTCAAGCTAGGAGCATACAATACATTCTTCAAAATGAATTCCAATCCACTTGGAAGCTTCAAAATGTAGTCTCCTTGGGCTTCCACGTGAACCGTTGCACCATTGCCCATAAAGAGACTTATTTCCCCTTTTGCATAATGTTCACTTCTTTTAAACCCCTACAACAAATTGCAAATATGAGTTCCACATCCAGTATCTAATACCCATGTGTTAGAAGAAATAACATTAAGCTCAACATGTATCATAAACATTGTACCTGAAGTTTGCCCCACGTCCCTCTTCGATCTCAACGCTTTGAGATAGACCGGACAATTGCGTTTCCAATGGCCTACTTCACCACACTCAAAACACGGGTCATCTTGAGCAACCTTTTGCTTCTTTTCTTTTGGTTTGGGCAGCTACATTTTTGCTTTACCCTTACCCTTTCCTTTGACGTGTCCCTTCCCTTTGGCAACACTTGCCCTAGGGTCGGGGAGGTGCCTTTTCCTACTACCTCCTTCATTGATCGTAAGGACCGGTAGAACCTTTCTACCCATGCCTGCCTCGGCCGTTTTGAGCATTGTGTGAAGCTCACCAATGCTCTTGTCCCATCCATTCATGTTATAGTTCATAACGAAGCTATCAAACTTCTTGGATAGGGAGTTGAGGATCAAATCCGTTGCCAACTCGTTGGACACACGACAGTTAAGCCTTTCAAGGCGATCAATGTGGCTCTTCATCTTGAGAACGTAAGATGATACCGATTGGGTCTCGTCCATTCGACATGCATGAAGTGCCCGAACGGTTTCGAAGCGCTCCACCCTTGATTGTTGTTGGAACATTTCCTTCAACTGGGTGATCATGTCATAGGCATTGTGGTTCTCAAAGTCCTTTTGCAAATCGGTATCATACTCGCCAGCATGAGACACGAGACTTGCACAGAGTCTTCGGTGTACTTGACCCATTCGGCAAAGGCCTCAACGTCATTTTCATCGGGTTGATCGGCAATGGGATGGTCTAACACATAGGACTTATTTTCTTGTTTGAGAACAATTCTCAAATTTCGGTACCAATCCATGAAGTTCCCATGGTTTAGACATTCCTTTTCAAGGATGGTCCTTAGTGATAGGTTATGGATGGTCGGGATTGCGTTGTTGTTGTTAGCCATCTAGAATATTACAAAGTTAAATTTTAGTACTTTTAATATCAATGTATTTTGATTATTAATACCCTTTTTTTCTCATAGACAATTAATAGTCAAAATTTTAGAATCCAACGTTACATTTAAATATCGGTTAGGTGACCTTTATCCCTTTATTTAAATTAACAAGGTAGTCAACGTTTGACAATTGTAACCTATTACAATTTGTAGTGTATGGGATCGGTTAAACATCTTATATATGTTAGGCATGTTTATCCCATCAACACCCTTTGTATGTCATGCTTCGGTGATCCTAATGCATGATTTCCAAATTAAGTCGTCCTACTTAGACACACGTGTGGATTTGCTAATATTAGTGGTTAGGTGACCTTTATCGCATAAATATGGGAAACCCACCTCAAAACCATAAGTTCCTTTTAATGTGGTTAGGTGACCTTTATCCCACATTAAATTCTCAAATGATTCGAGTGTTGTATAATAGGATGGTGTTTGACTTGATTAAAATGGATTTTCGTTTCACAAAATTCTAGTTTGGAAAACAATTCTCATACCTTGCATTTGTATGCATTCAAATACATGGTAGTTTATTTGAAAACTTATTTCAAATTTCCTTTTAATAGCCATTTAATTATGAAATCAATAACCTTTGGTAAAACCCATTTTATTACTTATTGATTTCTAAGGAACCAATTTTATGCGTGTTGTTGATTTCGAGTGTTAACCATCCAATTCCATAATAAGATAAGAAGAACATAAATCAACCATACATGCATAATAAAACAACCACAAGTCCAAAACCATAGCCAATGGATTTGGCAACACTTGTTGGCCAAAGCAAGTGTGCCAAGAAGGTCAATAATAAAGCATAAACATGACACAAGGCATTGAGATAGTGTGCTCCCACTTGATCCCGCATCCTAATGCATCAAGTGTCCATTTTGTGTTGTCACCGATTTGCTTTATTTGGGCTTTTTTTTGGGCTCCAACTTCAGCTCCTAGCTTTCTTGGGCCTTCATGCTTTGGGCTTTGGTTATTGTGCTTAAAACCAATCTTGGGCTATGAGGCCCATTTGGGCCTAAAATGGCCCAAACCAAAAACCAAAGTCTTCTTGAACTTCTTTTACAAAATATATCCTAATACATTTTTACTAGTAAAAGAAGTACAACTAATCTACTTATTATTACAAACCAACATAAATAATAAATAGATTACAAACCCAAATAAATAATTATTGCAACCCAATGGAATAATCAAACAACATCACAACACAAAACTCATCCAATACAAGGTATTGGCTAGGTTATGAACATCCATATACACATCCAAATATGCACATAACAATCGATTTTGGCAGCCCCTTTTCAACCATATTCTTGGCCAACATAAACCAAGAACAAATGGGTTTGGTCCAAACAAACAAACAAACATGACCAAAATTTTAAAGATCCTATCATGCATATGAGATAATATCTTTAAAATCAGAAAAAGGGCAACCATTTCAGCCCTCTAACTCTCGGCCATATGGTGTCACACACCACAAAACCGTGAGCTAGAATGTCATATACATGTATGCATTCGTATAAGTGGCTCTTGATGCCATTGAAGGGATTTAACAAGTTTATCAAAGTTCATATAATGTTGTATATATGAAAAACGCAGCGGATAATAAGTTTTAAAACTTGTTAATATAGAGATTATCAAACTCATTTGTTAAGCTAAACCCAAACCATGGATCCAAATACGAAATGCATACAAGATAACAACCAAAGGAGGTTAAGAAGACAACCTTTCAAGGTGCTAGAAAACGGGTTTGAGAGGGGCAAAGGATGAACTTTATGGCTGAATCTTCAACCAAGAAGACCTCAAGAAGGCTATACCTGAAACCACCAACAATACACCTTTAGAACCATGGTTGGAGAACAAGATGATGATGTTAGATGGTCAAGACTTCAATGTAGAAGTCCTCAAGAGATGATACCCCAAGCTTGTACAAAGACCCCTTTGCTAGGACTTGCAACACGAACTTGTAGAACCCTCTTCGAGCTTGATTTTGCAGCCAAGAACCCTTCTTTGATAGCTGAAAATCTTGTGTTTTAGAGCTCTAAAATTCGAAATTGAAGAGAGAGATTTTAGAGGATTCTTGCTCTTGTGTGTGTGTGTGAGAGAGAGATATCTTGGTGGAAGAGAGTTAGGTTCTCTATGTTGCATGCAACAACAACAAATCAAAGCCCTTTCAACCCCAAAGGGGCGGCCGAAGTTGGGACCCACAAGGTGTGTTTCCCTCCCATTTGAAATGTTTTATAAAAATTAACTCTTGCACTCCAATTTTATAAAATTAAAACCCTTGTAATTTTATAAAACCCAACATACTTTTGTTTGATATTATTTAACTAACTTAAATAATAAAACAAACAATTTCTCAGTAACAAATTATCCATATAATGTTGTTCATTTTCAAAAGCAATGTTTTAGGAACCCGGTTTCAATGTTGGTGCTTATATTTATTTGTTTGATCTCATCAACAAACAAATATTTATCGGTGTTTGTTTGGCTTGTTATTGGGTAT
Organism: Flaveria trinervia; assembly: GCA_025506515.1. Classification (NCBI taxonomy): domain Eukaryota; kingdom Viridiplantae; phylum Streptophyta; class Magnoliopsida; order Asterales; family Asteraceae; genus Flaveria; species Flaveria trinervia. Next base: position 62,023,690 of record CM046443.1, read on the forward strand.
GACCCGACTTGGATCATATCACACTAGCCACATCAATTTAATATGTATCTTGGGCAGATCAAATCCTTCAGGTCAGTGAAAGATAAGGAGGTTAAACCTACTGACCCTGGACCTTGGTTATGTCTACAAGCATTGAGCCTCTGATTAGGCTATCCCTTATTGGCTGCTTAGAGGAGTGTACATGCTCACCCTGAGGGCTTCTAGATTGGGTAATGAGCTCATGGGTTTGAGACTGAGGAGACTCAAAACCCATATTGAGGTCGATAATGAAAGGAAGGTGAGACCTCAGACTGAGTGGGAGCCCAATGTTCCACTCTAGCCTTTTTAGGTTGAACATGAGGAGCTTGTTCAATCAGTGTATATTAAACAAGGGTTCGTTTAGGGTGTATTGTGTAGGTGATGCTGATGGGAGGAGAAGGTCGTGTTGGCATTGTGGTTACAGTTGTTGGAGTGGGTTCATCACCTATACGGTGAACAGGGATGTCACTAGGAGCGATGTGCTCAGTCATACTAGGAGGTAAAGAAGTGTACCTTCCAGTGAAGTTAGTGGATACCCTCTTTAGTGACTTGAAGATGGTTGGCCTCATGTAAGGGACAGACAGAGTGACTGCACAAACAAGCCGACTATGGTCTAGCTCACAGTTGATAATGTGCTGAAAAAACCTGGGATACATAAAGAATGTTTCCCTTTGAGGATTTTTAATGGGATTTATCAGCACAAATCTTGAGTAGTTGACGCGTAGGCCTCTCACCAATCCATGAACTAGGCACCCTAGTTCATATTGGATTTGGTCCCATCCCCTAGATTTTTTTTGACAAACAGTGAATGACAATGTGCAGGAGGAACTTGTAGTTATAGGAGAACTTGAATTTGTAGACAGTCGACCTGCTCATGTCTCCACCATATCCTATGAGGATGTTTGTGCTGTCTAAATCTGCCTTGGGGAACTTACTAGGGGCACCTTCATCATGAAGCTCCACATGCTCCCTGATGAGTTGTTCAGTGATGACCAACTCTTGGCCACAAATACGGGATCGTATTACACGAACCCTATTTAGGGTTTCAACCTGCTCGTTCCCCGAAAATTCAGTCATGTGATTGAGGTAAACTGTGGGATTAATAGTTAAGGCGGTGTAGTAGGATGATTGGGTGAGGAAGGAGATGATTTCAGAGAATTTCGCATATCTTGAAGAGTCAACAAGTGCGACTTGGTTGTGTTGAGTATTTAGAGCCATTGGGAAAATGTTAAGGTTGAGAAGTTTGAGCTTGGGTGAATTTGGAATAAAGGGAACTTTTAGGGCTGTAAAAATTTGTGGTCAGAAGATGAGAGTGAATGGTTGGGATTATTTAAAGAGGGTGAAACGGCAGTAATGTGTTAGGATAAGGTAAAGTGATGTTTTAGTGGATGAAATGACATGGACGGTAAGGTTTAATTCAGGTTAATAATCCGACATCATTAACAAAATCTTTAGTTTTTACAGTGCGGGGCCCAAGAGATTTCCGTTACACAATAAAATCTCTCTTCTGAATATCAAACATTTCTAAGGTAATTTTTCTTCCGAAGGCAATTCCTACTTCTAAAGGTAACACGTTACTTTCGAGAGTAGATATTTCTTTCCGAATTGAGAGGTTTTGTATGCTTTGGAAGTAGATCTGATATGAAATCAATCGCTTCTTCCGAGACTAGTAACTCTTCCGAGGAGAAAAATTATCCTTGGAGAAATTTTGCTTCGGAAGATATGTAAAATATCTTCCGAGGGTTAATTTCTCTTTGGAAGAAATTTATACATAGAAAGTTACACAGAGACTTTTTGTTGGAGCATATATAGTCATATATAGTGTGTACATCGCTTGTCGAATAGTCTAGGCTTAATGTTATACACCACATATGTTTTTAGCAACATCCGCATCGACTCATCCGCAAAACATGAAGAAGACGAAGTGGGTTTAACGTCAAGATCTGAAATTTGATCCAAAAATCCGGCTCTGATACCAATTGTGAAGTCGGTTTTTCCGGATCGATAAACATCCGAGCATGTTCTTGATGGAAGGATAAACAACATCAAACCAAAATTCAAACAATAATACGAACTATAATTGAATGGTTTCATTAATAAAACCTAACGATTATAAGCTCGTTACAACATAAGAATCAAGACTCTTCGCAAGGGGAAGATCGAGCATGATCTCCCCTCTCATCCGGTAGCCCTAGGCTCCAGGCAGACTTCCTCCCAAAATCCTCTGGAAATCCTTAATCTCTCTACACATTGAAACTGGTATCTATAGGCCTCGGCCCATATTAGATGCGACTGGGCCCATTCGTTCGATTGGACCAAGCGTATGGTTCAATCGTACGACTGGACCATACTTATGGTTCAGTATTACGAATGTCCCAATCGCATCCCTCAGTCGCACGACTGGTCCATTAGCATGGCTCAGTCGTATGACTGAGTCTCATTCGTATATGCTCCTGCAAATGACCCAATTTCATGTGTTTACAACATATCAGGCATATAACATTAAGCCTAGACTATTCGACAAGCGACGAACACACTATATATGACTATATATGCTCCAACACTTTTTGTAATAGGGCTTAGATTGTATTGACATAAGACATTACATATTAAAAGTTTTTCAAAATAGTTAAGCTAATCAATGTTTATCATCCCAATAGCGGTTATCAGATACTTAAATCTTTGTTCATCAAAAGCTTTGGTGAACAAATCAGCATATTGTTCATTTGAATCAACTTTGATTAGCTTAATCAGATTCTTCTCATTAATATCTCTAATGAAATGGTATCTGTTATCAATATGCTTTGTCTTTGAGTGCTTCAGCGGATTTTCAGTGATGGAGATAGCACTGTGGTTGTCAATATGGATAGGAGTATTCTTAAAGTCGAATCCATAGTCCAACATCTGATTTTGAATCCATAGCAGCTGAGCACAACAACTAACAGCCACAATGTATTCAGCTCCAACAGTTGATGTAGAGACATAGGATTGTTTCTTGTATTGCCATGAGATGATCCTTCCACCAAGAAATTGACATCCTCCTGATGTTGATTTCTTGTCATTGTTGCATCCATAATAGTCACTGTCAGAGTATCAATAGAGATTAAAATCATTGTTTCTAGGATACCAGAGACCTAGTTTAGGTGCTCCTTTGAGGTACCAGAGGATTGTCTTGATAGTAGCTAGGTGAGACACCTTTGGAGCAACCTGATATCTTGTACAGATGCAAGTTCAAAACATAGTATATGGTCTACTGGCTATGAGATACATCAGAGACCCAATAATTGCTCTATAGTGATGTTGATCAGTATTCTCCCCTCAAGTTCAGGACAAAGTTTATGGTTTCTGGGTATAGGAGTCTTGGCTGGCTTACAATCTTTCATCTCAAATATTTCTAAGATTTCATTGACATACTTAGACTAATTAATGAAAAACCCTTCTTTGAGTTGCTTCACCTGAATTCCAAGGAAAAAGTCCATTATTCCCATAGAACTCATCTCCAACTTCTTCTTCATAATGCTTTCAAAGTCCTTACACATTTGGTCATTTGAAGAACCAATTATGATGTCATCAATATAGACTTCAACAAGCAAAATGTCCTTACAAGACTTCCATATGAATAAAGTCTTGTCAATGGTTCGTCTTGTGTAGCCATTCTTAAAGAGAAACTAAGACAGAGTCTCATACCATAGCCTAGGTGCTTGGTGTAGCCCAAATAGAGCTTTATCCAATTTGCACACCTACTGAGGATGCTATGGGTCTTCAAATCCTGGAGACTGGCACACATACACATCACTATCTATATCTCCATGTAGAAAGGCATACTTGACATCAAGCTGGTAGACAGTAAAGTTCTTGGAAGCAGCATAAGCAAGGAAGATCCTAACTGCCTCAAGTCTTGCAACAGGTGCAAAGACATTAGTATAATCAATTCATTCCTCTTGAGTGTATCCTTGGACTACCAGTCTTGCCTTGTTCCTGATGATCAAGCCATTGTCATCTTTTTTGTTCCTGAAAACCCATTTAGTGCCTATTGGTACTTTACCAGATGGTAGCGGACATAGGTTCCAAACCTTCTTTCTTTTAAATTGAAGCAACTCCTCTTGCATCGATTCAACCCAGCTACTATCTTTCAAGGTATCTTCCACCTTCTTGGATTCCATCTGGGATAAGAAGCATGAGTACAAGATGACATTCCCATGATGAGTCTACCCATTTGTTCTCACACCTTCAAAGACATCCCCAATGATGTTCTCAGCTGGATGAGTGTTGTGAATCCTTAAGCAAGGAATCACTTCTAGTTGCAAAGATAAGTCCAGATTAGACGTATTTTTCTCAGGAACTGGAACACTTTGTCCAGCTGTTGTTTCAAATTCATTCAATGAAGACTGATTGAATAAATGAGAAACATCATCAATTGTTGGCTGTGAAGTAGCATTAACAGTTGCTAGTTCCTTCAAAATGCTACGTCCCTGAGCTTGGTGTTGTGTTGGATCACCTAATGAGTTTTGAGGATCAACAGGTGATTCACTAGTTAAAGCTTCACTATTCCTTGATATAGTTATACTTTCTGATCTATGAATAGTGGGAGCTTAATTTGTTGCATCTCCTGGAGAACCTGGAAGAGGTCTGGGTAGCTCAAATAGTTGATTAGCATTAGCATTAGCACGAAGTGTGCTCAGTAACAACTATATTGGATGACTCCTCAAATTGTTGATTCTGAATGTTGTATACTCTGTAAGCTTTGGAGCTAGAAGAGTATCCAACAAGGATAGCATCATCCTACTTTTAAGCAAATTTTGCTAAATTGTCATTTGTGTTAAGTATGGTACACCTGCTGCCAAAGGACCTTAGAAAGCCAACGAACGATGGCCTACTGTTCCATAGCTCATAAGGGGCTTTTCCATGTGGCTTAACTACTAGAACTCTATTATGATCATAGCATGCAGTGCTAGCTGCCTCTGCCTAGAATGTTAGAGGTAGTTTGGAATCAGCTAACATAGTTCGAGAAGCCTCAATAAGTAACATGTTCCTCCTCTTAGCAACACCATTTTGTTGAGGAGTTCTGGGAGCATTATATTGTGTGGCAATCCCTTTTGAGTTACAGAATGAGTCAAGAATGAAGTCCTTAAACTTAGTCCCTTGATCACTTCTAATAACCTTAACCTTGTGATCAATTTGATTTTCTATTTTAATAATAAAAGATTTTAATGTTTCAGTAGTTTCAACTTTAGTTCTTAAAAAGATACCCATGTAAATCTTGTAAAAACATCAACTATCACAAGGCAGTATGATTTCCTTCCAATGCTCATTATACTTGTGGGACCAAAAAGATCCATGTGCAATAAGTGTAATGGGGTAGTGATGGAGTTAACACTTTTGGATTTATGAGAGGCCCTATGTTGTTCCCTTTCAGGCATGCAACACAGTTGTCTTTGCAGAAAAATTCCTTTTTAGGCAAACCATGTACCAAGTTATCTTTAGTTAATTTATGCATTGTCTTAAAATTTACATGACACATACGTTTATGCCAAAGTGTTGACTCATCACTGTCAGCTTTGGAAAGAAAGCGTGATACTTCACCCATTGGGCAAGCATTGTTCATATCCAACTTGTACATATCCCCTTTCCTGGGAGATCTAAGAAGCACAAATTCTGGAGGAATTGTCATCCCTGGTTTGAGGATAGTGCATTCATGCTCTGTGAAAAGCATCTGGTGCTTTTGATCACAAAACTAAAAAACACTTAACAGATTGTGTTCAAGCAGTTTGACAAAGTTAACTTTATCAACTTTTAACTTACGATTAAATATACTCCCTCTGCTAGAAATATATCATCCGGCCTCACCTTCAAATTGGACAGGACCTCCATCATAGTGTTGAAACTGTTGAAGGAGAGATATGTTCCCTGTCATGTGCCTGGAGCATCCACTGTCTACAATCAGACATTGTTGTTCTTGTCATATGGATGTCCCTGCACATAAGATGAGATTATTTGTTTTCATTGGAGACCCAAGCCTTGTTGGTCTTGGGTTCCTCCAAAGATAGTGACATAAATGAACCAAAAGTTAAGCATGGGGTTTCAATGGATGTCTTTGAAGAAGAGGCTTGAGCTGCGGTATCTTTCTTGATCTTCCAATCCATTCTTTGGTTGATCATGGAAGATGTGCTTGTAGAATTGTAGTAACAATCTTTAGCCATGTGGTTTTGCAAACCACATATTATGCATGTAATGTTAGTCTTTTAGGAGCTTATAGGTTGTTGTTTCTTAGTCTTTCTCTATTTGTCAGCAACGTTTCCCTTCAACTTCTGATCCTGAATTAGAAGTACCTATCACCTGGAATCCAGCTGAGATGAAGACACCCTTTTGTTTTTGGTCAATCATCTGCTTAGACTCAGCCACTTTCTTAGCAGTTCTTCTGGCAGCTTTAGCTCTGCTTCTTCTGGCTTTGGTGGTTAGGGTTTGATTTCCACGGGGAGAGGTGGGTGGATTTACATGTTCCTTTCCTTGGTGGCCATTATTGTTGCATCATTTTTTAACTCATGTGAAGAAGGGTTAGCAAATGGAACCTCTTGCTCTTCAGTACCACATCTAGGTTGTCTTATGGACTCATAAGAATGTGGTGGAGCAATTTCATTGTTCCTAACCCTCCTTTATTCTGATAACAGATTTTGGAGTGGGAGGATGATGCAATAACTCCTTTATTTGAGTCTTGTAATTGGTGTGTTCATGTTTTAATAGGGAAACATTTTTCACTAACTCTTCATTTTCTTTAGGTAGTCAGATTCTACCCTTTTAAATTTAGATTTCAAAACATTTAAAGACTAAATATCAGATTTAATTTCCCTATTGTAGTCCTGATATAATTTAACCTTAGCTATACAGGTAGGAGTACAGAGATATTCATATACCTGGTTATCATATGTTTCGGCCATGAAAGCATTAGCCAGAGTCACGTCCTGAACCATAAAGCTCCAGTGAACTTCTTGAGCCATTCCAGCTATTTCAGTCGACTTTCCGGTGGGCTTTGATGTAGAAGGATGTGTGGAGTCCTATGGGGTTCCCGGGTTTGATTTGGGAGCCTTGCATTTCCCTTGCAATGTGACCAAGTTGGTTACAGTTGTAACATTTGGCCTTGGTCTTGTCAAACCCAAACTTCCTGGCAGTTGGGTTTTGAGGGAATTGCCTTCCAGGTTTCTTAAAGAACTTTTTTGCTCTATAGGTTAAATGAGCCATCTATTGGACAATGTCCACATACTCTACATCGTCTGGCCTAAAACACTCTAGATCATCAAAACAATACTGAAAATCACTAGAGTGCCCACTTCCTAAGACAAAGGCATAGCTTTCCTAAAAGGAATTGGGCTGAGCCTGTTGAGACCTTGGAGTCTCAGGGAAAGTGATGTATAGTCCAGAAGAGAAGGATGGCTGTGGTTGTATGTCTGGTATTGCTAAGGTTGTGGGGGTACTGAGCCTTTAGCAAACATTAAAGCATTGCTAACAGGAAGGCTCAAAGGTCTACTTGTTTGGTAACCCTTCTTACTCTCCATCTCTAACTGGTATCCATCAAGGATGCCATAGAGTTCAGTCATAGTAAGAGTGTTCAAGTTCTCTGTCCTCTTGATAGAGTCACAATAGAATGTCCCCTTATTTAGAAGAGCACTCATGAACTTTCTTGTGAGATCTCTAAGTTCAGGAGTGATCTTCACAGACTGGAGAGAAGCAATAAGATCCATACACCTGAAATACTTCTGGCTGAGGGTCTCTACATCAATATAAGTGAAGTTCTCAAACTGCTGCTTCAGTGGCTCCTTCTTGGAGTCGTTGGAGCTTGAATACATTCGAGCAAGTGCATCAAACAATTATTTAGCAAACTTGCAATGCTCAAACCTGACCATGATGGAGTTGGGTATTGCAGTCATTAGAATGGTCATTGCATTGCTGTCAACATCCATCTTCTTTCGATCTTCGTCAGAATAGTCTTCAACAAGCTTTTCTAACATGGCACCGTTTCCACCAGGCGCTGGCACCCTGGTATGTGATGAATCCTTCCATTTTTCTACTCCAAGACCTAAAGTTTTCAGGGGTAATGATGGGAGCTTTGGTCATGGTTCCCATCTCTACTTCGGATTTGTTAAGAGGAATTTTTGTGAGAGTTGTAAGGAGGAGTGAAAACAGGTTGATTTAGATGGTTAGATCTCACAATCAAGAGCCTAAATAGCTCTGATACTAATTGTAGGATCGGTTTATGTCACTAAGCACTTGGTTTTCTCTCAAACTCACTTAAACAAAACTCTGATGAAAGCAAAGTCTTTAAGAGTTTATAACAATATAATAAGTAATAATCAAACACAAGAAGTAATTTTCAAGGTACTTGCATATATTGCTTCTCAACTCAAATAGTACAAGACTCTTACAAGCATATCGTTATGAGTTACAATAAGAAACTATATATAATACTACCTACAGCCGAATAACCAGCAGGAATCCTCTAACTAAAGCAAATACTACAAAGCTATAGTTTAAGGTATCTCAGATAAGACTTTATCTGAGATATAGTAGTCATGACATGTAACTGACATACCTTTTGTCACCAACTAAAATTGGTAACTTGTACTAACATAAAAAGGTGAACAGTGAAATAAAGTACGGTCCACTACATGGCTCTTTGAGAAAATGCCATGCAGTATCAGAGGTCCGCCGCAAATTGTCAGAAACCATACTTATGTCCACTGGTTCATAGCAGTGTCTTCCGAAGGTTAAATGGCTTCGGAAGAACAAGTACTTCCGAAGCCACTTATACTTCAGAAGAGACTACTTCTTCTAAGGTTTGAGGAATTCTTCTTTCTTCAAGGTGAGCACATATGTTATGCCTAGTGCTCATAGTCCACCTATCAGCCATGTTCCTGCAACACAAGAGACATATACGTTAGAGTTATGCATTAAGAAGACAGTTGAAACTTAAGATGTTTTAGATCAGTCTGGTTCAATCGTGCGATTAAACCATATTACTGAGTTCAGTCATGCGATTGAGCTTGCGGCTAAACTGAGTGGTGTGTTATGCCATGTGTTGGGTCAGTCATGCGACTGAGTTACAGAATGATTCATTCATGCAATTGAATCATGCAACTGGCTCAATCGTGCAATTGAAGTTGATTCGGAGTGTCCATTCGCAGAACGCTCTGTGCGACACTCCGACCCTGAACCTTGGTCAAATCTTGATATTAGATGTCGTGTTTAGACTCATTTGACTCTCAAACACTCAAAATAGCACCTAATGTCCTTTAAATCAACATTTTTTGTTCATTTAAGTGGTCTATTTGAGTGGTTTTACTCATTTCTTGATTTGAACCAATTAGGTCAGTTAGGGTTTGATTTGACCGTGCATTTTGTTCGATTTCACTCACAAAGTACTTGTGGATGATTAATAGATTGGTCAGTAATACAATCGGCAAGAAATCAAAGTTGGATGAAAATTGTGCAGGGTGTCTACATATGAGCAGGTTTTGAACGATTTGAGGAGTGGTGAGAAATGCGACCAACTCACCCCCTCCTTTTATACTATCTTAGTGTTCAATTGTACGACTGGACCAATATGCATGCTCCAGTCATGCGACTGAGCCCATACTCATGCTTCAGTCGTGTGACTGGGGTTCAATCATGTGATTGGCTCAAACTCCTTGATCCATTCGTGCGATCGGTTCAGTCTTGTAGTCCAACCGCATGTTTGTTCCATACTCATGGTCCAATTGTGTGTCTGGCTAATACTTATGGTTCAATCATGCGATTGGCTCATACTTATGTTCCAATCGTGCGAGTGGCTCATACTTATGATCCAATCGTGTGATTGGATCATACTTATGAGCTTGATCACTTTACACTTTCAACCCTTTAAAATGTTAACATTTGATACACATTATGACCTTTTCACACCATTTGATCACCTCAGACATGATCCTTTTAATTTAAGAACTGATTAGATCACCTCAGACGTGATCTTTTTACTAAGGGATTCAAAGACGTGATCCTTTTAGTAAGGGATTCACAGACATGACCCATTTAATTTCAAAACTAATTTGTCATCTTAACCGTGACCCATTTAATTGAAGCTTATTAGTCACCACAGATGTGACCCATTTTAGTAAAGGATTCACAGAGTACATCCAGTTTTACAGTCCAACGATTAATCCTACATTGACTAGAAAATAGAAAATTACTTAGAAATTTAAAAGAAAAACTAAAACATATTTTTTTGTTGTTTTGGGTTTGAGCAGAACCACTTCAAGTTGATTAGATCATTTCTGGAATGATTCATCATGGAATCATACAGGTATAACAGAATCATTTGTGAACCTCTAATTAACACACACTCGATGCCAGATTCTTGTTATGTCTGAGAGTCATTAACACTTTCAAGAAATCATACTGAAACTATAAGATGCACACAATGATTTTGACTTTCAAGAATTGCAGTCATGATGATTGTCAGTATGCTTATCCCCTTAAATCCATACACAGACTTTTTACTTTCAATGGTGATGAATTAGGTTTAGTTATTTCAACATGCATTTGTGGATCTCACAATTATTTAGTAATCAACATGCCTTAGGAGATTTTTGAGCGGTCTATGGGTATTGGACAAGAAGAGACTATTCTAAGAGCTTTCAAAAAGATGCCAAGCCTGAGGTCAGTTGCCATCGCATAGCAGATACGCACAAACAACAATGAATTCTAGAATATTTAGGTTATGCTTATCCTTAGGTGAGTGCCACTACACAGCAGAGAGGCACACAACCTATCTTCTTGTTAGAGCATTTAATTTTTTCTTTTTGCACATAACGCTCCCACAAAATATGTCATCTGCTTGATTGCTTTTAGCATTTTTACATGTGCTTTGCTCATATTTGTGGTCATCCGCACACATTTGTGGCGTTTATTTTGCTCATCACCCCTTATTGGAAATACGTCAATTTTGTTGACCAAGGATACGATGAGGGCCCACAAAAGTTGAACAAGTTAGTTTGAATATTTAAATCACCAATGAAGCCTACTCATCTATTGTGTTGAATCTACTAGCACATCATATTATGAACTAGCAACCTCTAGGTCTACTTTCTCTATGTTATCTCAATAGCAACTAGTTTAACTATCATTTTTCTTTAGTTGTACTTAGACTTCTTAAACTTATACTTTGAATTTCTCATTTTGAGCAGACTAGTTTTGATGTCACAACCAATTCGTTCCCTGTGTACTATCATTTTCCATAGACTTTGAATCAGAATCACAGATTTGATTTCCTTTCTTATTAGCTAAGCTGCCCTCCCCTGTTGTTTTTTTAAGTAATTAAATACTGCACGACTTTAATACTAGACTAATCTATTCTCCCCTAAAATTCTAAAACCAAAAATATCTTTGTGTTTTAAGATTTTAAGATAAAGGAAAGATAAAAACTAAATGAAAATAAATTAAGAAGGTAATTATCAGACTAAGAACTGTCTTCTTCTAGAATCACATCACATTTCTTTTTCACGCCATTAAGCGGTGATGTACCCTCCCTTATTTCCCTGAAATAAAACATGTCTCCCTTTAATTTGTTTGACATTGAAAAGGAGAGACAAATTCCCTGTCATATGCCTGGATGTCCCACTATAAATAATCCAGGTATTAGTGATAGCATTGTATCGAACACCCAGCACAGTCACAGAAACTTGTTAGTTCAGATTTGGGACCCAAACCTTAACTGGCTTGGGTGACCCAAAAGAATCACATATCATAAACTCAACCCATTGTCATGTAAAGGATCAGGGCATATCTTTCTTCATAACATTCTCACTATCCAACAATATACTTGATTTTTCTCTCCATAAGCCAGTCTTGTGTAAGGCCTGTTTGTGGTAAACAATTGATTTGAACTTTAAGTTCACTAACACTCTTAGGTGGAGTGTTAGATCTTGTTTTTGTCATAAAGTTCAATTTTTGTTAGGATCAGTGATCTAAGTTTGATTGATTAGAGAGTATTGCAGCGGAATTCGAACAATGAATTAGACAATTCACAAGAACACAATTGATATTCAATGTAAGAGTAAACGGTTATAGAGAGAGAGAATTCTGCAAATAGAATATTTCATTCATATGCTTTCGTGGTGGCAAAATTTCACACGTACAATTAGGTCAACATCTCTTATATAGGAGATGTGACGTCTGCTGATGTCACTTGATAATGATATCTAACAGAATTATTCAAACTACTGAAAGTTAACACAACTACTGAAGATGTCAAAACAGCTGACATCTTCTTACAAAACTACCAAGTGTTAACTGTCACTACAACTACTGAAAAGAAACTACTGATACAACAACGACTGAAGAACATGCCCTTCAGTCGTTTTACAAGTACTGAAATAGAATTAAAAACTACTGAAAGGGAACCATCACAACAACTGAAGAATGCTTCTTCAGCTGTTGTGACAAACTCTGAATGCTTCAGTACTTGGACTTCTTGAACTTCAGTTGTTGTCATCAGCTGATGTCTTCAGCTGATGTCTTCAGTCTTTGTACTTCAGCTGTTGATCTTCAGACTTTGTCAAACAGCTGATCAAGTCTTCAGCAGTTGTTGTGATATCTTGTGGGACTTAAAGGTTTTTCTGATCTGGCTCATTGGTTCTTTTGGTCCAACAAACTCCCCCTGAACCAATGTAGCCAAAACCTTTAAGCTTATTGAAGATGTCCCAATTTTTATGGCAGAAAGATTGGTCTTTTTGTCTTCTAGATCAGCTCAGAAGTGACCCTTGTAAGCACAGGCCTGGGAAAAAGTCTCAATGATCTGTTTGGCAAAGGATGGATGGGAACTCTGTCTTGGGGAACTAGACACAGAGCTGTTACCCCATCCATGAGATCTAATTCCCAAATATGAGTCTGTAAGACTCCCTTGTATAGGCCTCAATGAAGGTTACTCGTTCCTCCATGGTAAGCTCTTCTGCTTCTCCTTCAAAGAGTGATTCTGGCCCATAGTACTCAGATAGGTATTTGACCTGCTTCCCATTTTTTAGCTCCACAGTTGTTATGATTCTATTTGCGAATTCATCTAGGTGAATACCCTCTAAGAACAGCTGGAGCTCATTCTTTCTAACTTCCTCAAGCCTGCTATACACTAACCCCTTTTTCACCACTTTATTCTCCAGCATCTTTTGTGGGGTCAGTTTAGCTTTATAGGCTTTCTTGAAGTCATCTAGGATCTCCCAAGGTGATACTACAAAGGCCAGAGAGATCACTTCATCTACAATCTTCTTTACTTGGCCAATGTATCTCTGTGGAATATTTTTCTTTTTCAATCCTATGAGACACCCTGGGATCAGGCCAAATACTCACTCTCTCTTTTTGATATTGAAATGTGTGTCTGAGAGTGTATAATCTATGAGCATGTTTCTTCATATCGATGATTGAAGATGTGTCAGCATATGCTTTGTCGACTCTTCTTAACAATTCCTTATCATGTTGTTTGTGACGCTCTTCTTCTTCTAACTTCACTTTCACAATTTGTCTTTGAGATTCAGGAGTAATTGTTTGAGGGTGACTTATGGCCTTAGGCAACTGTATAACAGCTGAGATTGGCAGCCTATCTTCATCTTCATCATTATCTTCTTCTTCCTCTTCTAGCCTCAGTACCCTTCTCTTCCTCTTCTAGGGTACATCATCGGCTATTGGTTTTGTGGGTAAGGGAATTGGTTTAGTGGGTTGTGGTTGTGGTGGTTTTGGTGCGGGAATGTTGACAGGCTGTTCTAGCATTTTAGATGTAAGTGAGGCTTTGGATTGTTTGACCAGTTCAGTCCTGCTCCCAGCACCAGCTTCATTCAAGGCTTCAATGACCAGCCCTTTGGTATATACTTCAGACGAGCAGATCTTGGTGGTTATTGCCAAGATGTTGTCCCTGGACCATGACTTGATTTCAATCAATGATCTTCCAAGATATTTAGCTATGAACCTGATCATGATTTCCAATCTCTCTGTTTCCATCACATTATAACCAACCCATCTTGATTGTATCTCTTCTATTTCCAACCTTCTGATCTCATAGTCTAATGTGGCTGTCATGACCATGTCTAAATAGCTGATCTATAATTGTATCCATTGATCTGCTATGAGCTTCATCAGCATCTTTAACAAGGTCTTCTAATGATTTTCTTCATTAGCTCTTGACTCAGCATTTTTCTTTCTTTTAAATGTAATCAACTGTTCTGAGATCAGTTCTTTCTCAACCTCCTTCTCTTTCTCAGGCTGTTTCTCTTTTTCAGCTCTTTCTCAGCATCAACTCTCTTTCTTTTCTTGTCTTTCACTGCCTTAGACTTTGCAGTCTCCCCTTTTTGGTTGCATTGGAATCAGGGGTTTGGAAGGCAGAAAGAGATTTATGAATAGCATCATCAATGAGGGTTTGTAGATTTGAGGGAATCCTCTAATCAATGGCTTTATGCACTATGTTAGTGATGATAGGACTGATGAGAGGTAAGGAGTTTTGAAAGATAGCAACCATCTGCTCAAAGGGGTTCTATCCCTAAGAGGTGGTGCCAAAAGCAGAGGTTGGTGGCTCAGTTATGTGTGTAGGCTCAGTGTTTGGTAAACCTTCAATTGAAGGTGCCATCTGTGGGGTTTGTGGGGTAGATGGTCTTTGATCCTGAGACATTTTGGCAAGCAGCTCTTTGAGTCTGCTCACCTTATTCTCTAGAATGGTATTGTGGGCTAGAACATCGTAGAAAAAGCCCAGGTCATCATCAGTCTGTGCTGAATCACCTGACCTCCTGATTGAATCAGGATGTACATGCTCTGAGTGTAGATCAGTAGTAGCATGTACCCCTTGTTCTTGGTACTGGGGACTTCTTGCCTCACGACTATGTCCTTCATCGGCAGTTGCCTCTGGTGATGTCTTATGGATGGTACCAACTTCATCCTGATCATTTGCTGAAGGAGGAGAAGTGGCAGCCTCACCAGAAGTTCGAATCTCCTTTTCTACACTTGGAGATTGAACATTGTAACCCCTGTGCTGTGGGTTTTCAGAAGCACTTTGTCCTCCCCCTCAATGGTTGAGGCTATCCCACTTTGATTGGTATCTGGGGAGGGGGTGAGGAATGCAACTGAGTTAACACTTTTGCAACTATTATGGTAGGACTTTGGGGGCGGTTGCAGTGTGAGATGTGTGTGAAAGAAGTATGCACCCGGGGAGAGTGGTGCGTTTCAATGGCAACCTCCTCAAATGAGGAAGGTTCCAGATGTATAGGTGCCCCAAATGTGGTTGCTACACTCTCCTGTTGAGAGGAAGGCTGAGCGGTTGAGGGTGGGTGAGTACGTGTATCTACTGGGGGGTTATGGCCAGTAGATATATCCTGTGTTTGTGTGGCAGGGGCATCCGCAGGGGACTCATTTCCCTGAGCAGGCTTTTTGGGTTTCTTGTGTTTGGGTTGGTAGGGACTTTGGATTTGGAGTGGTGGCTGTGGGTTCGAGCTGCGTGGGTTTTCGCAGCTTGGCAGCCTGTTGAGTGACTGGTCTGAGTTGTGCGTGGAGTATACTTCAGGCAATACAGCCATGGCAGGGACTCCAAGGCCAACAAGTCCCTAAACTTTCAGCTGGTTCTCTATAATGGCCATTATGAACCGTGGATATAATATTCATTGATTAGCAATAGGTTTTGAGGCCATATCCTTAAGTTCAAGAAATAGTATTTCAGAAAAATTTAAGTTTAGTTCCTCAAGGATAGAGAAAATACTTGTTGCCACCTGGTTGACATTTGATCCCAAGACGAAGTCTTAGGGGCTAGGCAGACATTCACCATATGAAAAATAAGGCGTTCTGCGTCATGGAAATGCCTCTTTAGGATGGTAGAAGCGCTGAGGTTACCCTGGTATCCATGTTGGGCAAAGGATAGATCAGTGGTGCCCTTTGAATATCCAGCGGGGAAGGTGGCATCATCCAGTTGTAGGGTTTGGCGAAGGATTGCTGGAGTGATGACCACCTTACGACAGTTGACGAACGACTGGAGAGACTCGGTGTCATTCTCCCCAGTGGTAAGGGTGACGTTTGTCCAGAACTGATTTAGGGATTCGACATAAATGGTAGGATTGATAAGGAAGGCTGTTTTGTATGGAGAATGGACCATTAGATCAATGGCAGTATGGAACTTCATCCAGAAAGGTGATTTGGTAAGGTAGGCAACACAATTGTGTCGTGGTTTAAGCTGCATGGTCGCCATTAATGTGAGAGAAGGTTCTGAATTTTTGAACGTTAGGTTTGAGATGATAAAGCTTTGTAAGATTAGGTATTTATAGGGTAAGGGTTATAAAACAACTGAAGGGTTTGGTGTTAATCATCAATAATTTTAAACGACTGATGACGTGGTATTAACCTTCAGAGGTTGAAACAGCTGAAGTGTTGGATTTAGGCATCAGTAGTTATAAAACTACTGAAAACCATGGTTTTGACTTCAGATGTTGGAAACAACTGAGGACTTGGTGTTAGTCATCAGTAGTTGTGAAATTACTGAAGACATGGTTTTGTCATCAGTTGTTGTAAACGACTGAAGACTTGGTGTTAGTCATCAGTAGTTGTGAAACTACTGAAGACATTGGTTTTGCTTCAGTTGTTTAAGATGAAACAACAGTTGTAAAACAACTGAAGAGAAAATTCCCATAAGTAGTTTTCGTCAATTCCTAGCTTTTCAGCTGTTTCATACTGTCCTCAACACTTACTCATTAGTCTTTTTGGCTGTTTTCAGTTGTTTCATAGGACATCATTACTTATCTGCTTTAACTAACATCAGTAGTTTAACTACATCAGTAGTTTGTAACAGAATTAGTACTTATTTGTGACATGTTTACTAATGATCATCAGTACTTGTTTACTGAGATCATCAGTAGTTGTCACTTATTCTAGCTGCAGCATACCAAGCCTTAACACTAGGTTTTGGAAAGTTGAACTATCCAAAGGCTTAGTAAAAATATCTGCAAGCTCATCAGCACTAGGCACAAACTTTGGATCAATCAACCTTTTTCAAACAGTCCCTAATAAAATGGTGTCTGATTCTATATGTTTGGTCCTAGAGTGCTGGACAGGATTCTTGACAATGCAAAGAGCTGAAGCACTATCCATTAATAATGGAGTCTTAGTCTCTGTAATGCCATAATCCAAAAGTTGGTTTTGAAGCCCGAGTACCTAAGAAGTACAGCTTGCAGCAGCAATGTACTCTGCTTCAGCAGTTGATGTAGCAACAGATGTTTGTTTCTTACTCTACCAAGAAATCAAACAGTTGCCTAGGAATTGACATCCACCAGAAGTGGACTTTCTGGTTAACTTACACCCTGCATAGTCACTATCTGAAAAAAGCAACTAATTTGCAAGAGTGTCCAGTGGAATACCATAAACCAAGAGATTGTGTACCTTGCAGATATCTAAAGATCCTTTGACTACAATCAAATGAGACTCTTTAGGAGCAGCCTAAAATCTAGCACAAACACAAGTTGCAAACATGATATCTGGTCTAGAAGCTGTTAAGTACATCAAGGACCTAATCATACATGTGTAAAGTGTTTCATCAACAGCTTTACCTTTCTAATCTGCATCCGTTGTGTGGTGTTGCACATAGGAGTAGAACAGAGCTTACAATTTTGTAAATCAAACTTATTCAAAATATCTTTTGTATATTTTGACTCATGAATAAAGGTTCCATCAGCCTTTTGTTTGATTTGCAAGCCTAGAAAGAACTGTAATTCTCCCATTGCACTCATTTCAAACTTTTGTTTCATTAAACATGTAAAATCATCACAAAACTGGGGATCAGAAGATGCAAAAATAATATCATCAACATAAATTTGAACAAGTAGCTTATGCTGATCCACCTTCTTAATGAACAAAGTTTTATCTATGGAGCCTCTAGTGAAATTATTTTGAAGAAGAAAATTTGATAATGTTTCATACCAGGCTCTAGGAGCTTGCTTTAACCATAAAGAGCCTTATCAAGTTTATACACCCAATCAGGATGCTTATTATCCTCAAAACCTGGTGGTTGACACACATAAACCTCTTCGTTTATTTTACCATATAAAAATGCACTTTTGACATCCATTTGAAAAAACTTTAAGATTGTGGAATGCACCATAGGCTAAGAACAATCTAATTGCCTCTAGTCTGGCTACAGGGGCAAAGGTTTCATCATAATCAATACCTTCATCTTGAGAAAACCCTTGTACAACCAGTCTAGCCTTGTTCTTGACAATAAGCCCATTTTCATTAGTTTTATTCCTAAACACCCATTTAGTGCCTATTGCACACTTACCTGGGGGTAGAGGAACCAGTTCCCACACTTGCTGCTTTTTGAATAGAAGTAGCTCAGCTGCATGGCTTCAACCCATCCGTTGTCTCTCAAAGCAACATGATAGTTCTTTGGCCCTAGCTCATTGATGAAGAAAGCCTGGTGGTTGACACACATAAACTTCTTCTTTTATTGTACCATATAGAAAAGCACTTTTGACATCCATTTGGAAAACTTTAAGATTGTGGAGTGCAGCATAGGCTAAAAACAATCTAATTGCCTCCAGTCTGGCTACAGGGGCAAGGTTTCATCATAATCAATACCTTCTTCTTGTGCAAACCCCTGCACACCAGTCTGGCCTTGTTCTTAACAATTAGCCCATTTTCATCAGTTTTATTCCTAAACACCCATTTAGTGCCTATTGCACACTTACCTGGGGGTAGAGGAACAAGCTCCCACACTTGCTGTTTCTTGAACTGAAGAAGCTCAAGCTGCATGGCTTCAACCCATCCATTGTCCCTCAAAGCAACATGATAGTTCTTCGGCTCTAGCTGACTGATGAAGAGAGCATAGAAGCAGAAATTGGACAACTGACTTCTGGTTGAGACACCAGCATTGATATCACCAATGATTTGAGACATGGGGTGATTCTTCAGCTCTTGGTACACTATGAGATCAATGCAAGTGTTTGTAGCAGGCTCAGCAGCAGCAGATGTTGATCCAGATTCTTGAAACCAAGTATTAGATGGCAAGTCAAATGATGTAGAGGAGTCAGAAATCTCATCAGCATTTGTTGTGGATGGAGCTACTCAAGCTACAGGAACATCAAGTTTAGCAGACTCAGGCAGTTGGTCACTAAACTTGAAAAGGTGAGTACTGAAATCATCATCATCTTCAGTACCACCAGGTGGAAGACATGCTGCAGAAGATGATTTATCCACATGATCTGCAACAGCTGGAGATTGATGAGGAACATATTGCAGTATGTCCAAATCAAATAACTCCACAGGGTTTTGTGGAATCTTTTCCTTTGGACATTCATTAAACTTCACATGCAGAGCCTCTTCAACTATCTTTTTTCTGCAGTTGAAGACTCTGTATGCCTTGCAAGTAGATGAATAACCAACAAAATACCCTGCATCCACCTTAGGATCAAATTTATGGAGTTGATCCTTTGTGTTGAGAATGAAACAAGGACACCCAAAGGTTCTGAAAAATGAAATCAAAGGAGCCAAATGATGTAGAACTTCATATGGAGTCTTCATCAACCTCTGGTTTACTAACACTCTATTTTGCACATAGCAAGCTGTATTGACAGCTTCAGCCCAAAAGGTCAATGGCAAACCAGAGTCAGCCAACATAGACCTGGCAGCTTCAATTAAGGTCCTGTTCTTTCTCTCCACTACTCCATTTTGTTCTGGAGTCCTTGGGATGCTAAACTGCCTCTTGATTCCCTTTGAGAGATAAAAATCATCAAGTGTATGGTTTCTGAATTCTGTTCCATTGTCACTCCTTATACGCTTGACTGATAGGGAATACTGCTTCTCAACATACAACAAAAAGTTTATAATCTTCTGAGCAACCTCATCCTTTGAATGCAGAAAGAAAGTCCATATGAATCTCGAGTAATCATCCACAATTACCAGACAGTATTTCTTCTTTGCCATGCTCATCACTCTCATAGGACCAAATAGATCCATGTGTAGTAACTGCAAGCAGACAGTGGACTTAGGTTCTTCAATAGGAGGGAATGAGACTTTGTGCTATTTTCCTTTTAAACAAGCAGTGCAGGTTTCATCACAGTGGAACTCCTTTATTGGTAGACCTCTCACTAAACTATTGTGGATAAGTTGATTCATGTTTTTGAGATTAACATGACCCAGCCTTCTATGCCATAGTTTAGATTCCTGAGGAGAGGCTCTGGAGAACAGGCATGGATGACCCTTCAAATCAATCTTCTTTGACAAATACAAGGCATATACTCTTCCAATCTTGTTGGCCTTCAGGAGAGTATGTTCATCCAGTACCTTGTCAATCAGCCTCAGAACATGGGAAGACAGAATCTTGCTGTTCTGGCTTGTGAAAAGTGCAACATGCCCTTTATCACACATCTTACTGACAGTCAGCAGATTATACTTGAGATTCTCCACATGGTTAACATCATCAAACCGGATTTGTCCATTAGACACAAATCCTTTCCTAATGATGTAACCCTTGGCATCATTTCCAAATGAAACCAATCCCTTCTTTCCTTGAGAGTAGTCATTAAGAAGAGAACTGCTCCCAGTCATATGCATAGATCCTCCACTGTCCACATACCAGATGCTCCTTTGGCATGCTGAAGAACCCTACATTCATCAAAAGTAACTAGTTAGGTTTAGAGACCCAAACCTTTTTGGTTGTGGGTCTGTTTTCATCAAAAGATGTAACCATAACTTGTTTCTTATGATTAATAGCTGATGAAGAAGGAGATGGTACTGAAATGGATTCCTTGGATTTGGACTTGGAATGCCTTTTCAGTGGTTTGATCACAGGTGCATCTAGTTGGTTAACTCTCCCCAACAAATGCTAAACCATCATAACAAGTTGTGTCTGATTTGTAGCCAAAGCTTTCAGCTCTTGTGACATATCAGTACTTGTGTTTGATAAGTTCCTATGACCCACCATTTCCTCCTTAAAATTCACAGACTTAGTCTGATGTTTATCATTAGGAGCACTATCAGCTGTTTTGTGATGAACCCTATCCTTCTTTTTGGATTTAGTTGAAGTCTTGTGTTTATCATATTGGGATGATTGTGGTACAAACTTGGTCTCAAACTCAGTTTTCATTTCATCCATCTGGATTTTAATGAGCTTATCTATGTTGAATTTGGAACCCTTTTTGTACCAACATTCATCAGAAAGATGATTGAATTTACCACATATTTCACATGGCTTATTCTTCATCTTGGATTGATCAACTGCTGATGTGGAAACTACTGAAGATGTGCTCTTTAGTACTTTCCTCCTTTCAGTACTTTTGTTTAGTACTGAAGGATCTGTAATAACTGAAGACTTGTTCTCCAGTTGTTCTTTATCAGCAGTTGTTAATCCTTTTATTTCAGCTGATTTGAAATGCTTTTCAGTTGTTGTAACTTGCCCTTCAGTACTTGAGGTACTTTGAGGGACAACATCTGAAGTACTCAGCTTCATGTGCTTATCAGTAGTTAACCCATCAGCTAATTGATTTGCTGAGGTATCAACACTGATTTCATCTTGTGATTTTGGGAGATCACTTGAGGATGGTGCACATGATGATGTGGTTTGGAAATTGCTTTCACCTTCAGATTTTACTATTGGTTTTGGAGTAAATTCTGTTGGTGGTGCAATGTGGTTGTAACCAATTCCAAACTTCACATTTGAAGCAGATTGCTTGCTGAGCAGCATTTCAAATCCCTTGCAGGATGACACCGAGTGGTCACACTCAACTTGGGTAACTGCACGTTTTTCTTTGAGTTCTCTATGGTCCTCAAGAATGACCTCTAGCTTAGCCTTTTCATCATTTAATTGGCATTTAAGCTTATAAATCTCATCATCTTTATCCTTAATAACAACTCATATTTACCTTTTCTTTTGGAAAGGTTTTGCTCAAGTTCTAAATTTTGATTTATTAAAGCTACATTTGCCTCTCTAAAAGAGATAAGTGCATCTATGCAAGATTCAGAACAAAGCTTGGCCTTAGCCTCAGAGGATACCTGAGTTACCTGTGAAGAAGATGCATTGGAGCATGAACTCTCAGTAGATTCTAGGGCCATGAGAGCTAGATTCCCAAAAGGATGTTCACCAACATGTTGACCATCACTAGAAAATAAATGCTCATTACCAGAGAGATCATCTGGTAAACTGCTCTAGTCAACAATGCCAGGGGTGAAAAAGCTGTGATGAGGTTGTGATTGAGATGATTGAGATGGTAGAGGCTCATGTAATGCTTGTGGTGGTTGTGCAATAGGAGCTTGAACTGGATTTGGCTGAGGCATGTAATAGCAGGGATATGGATATCACATTGGACCCTGAGGGACAAAATATGCAGGAGATATAGGTTGTGAATGATGACCAGAACTAGCAGGATGTTGCCCTCTGTTTTGTTGAATATTACTTGGAAAGGTCACAAAGGGTGCAGAGGAGTTAGATCCAGATGATCTACACTCTCTTGCAAAGTGCCCAAGCCTGTGGCATTTGTGACACCTCAACTTACTCTTGTCAAAACCAACTTTGGTTTTGCCAGAGAGTCCAGGGAATTTACTACGAGTTCTCTTGTAGAATTTTTGAGATCTGATATTAACCAAGGCCATTTGGCTTAGAATATCCATCTCTTCTAAGTCATCATCAGCAATACCCTTGAGATCATCCATGATGAAGCACAAATTGTCACTATTACAGCTAGACTGACTATCAACACCAACAAATGCATGATGAGGACTGTTTGAAGAGAAATCTATATGCTCATCATAATTACTTCAGATGTAGCATATTCTGACTCATGACCAACCAAGGTAGGGTTCCCTGGTACAAAGTCATCAATGAGCTTTCCTGATGATGCCAGTTTCCTTTTCTGCTCTATCTCTCTTTCAAATGTAAGCAGTTTCCCATGGAGTGGGTGAGAGATAGGATATCCAGATTTGCACTGGAGTGTAGGAAAATGGTGTATGTGTCCCATCTCTCAGGCAGTGATCTGAGGAATCAGTTGTTCATCTGGCTATTGGTGTATTAATGTTTGACCATTTTCAGCTCAGAGATGAAATAGGAAAAACGCTCAAACTGTTGAGTCAGTGTCTCACCCTTCCTATGAGAGAATGTCTCATATTGTTAGGCAAGGATTTCTCTGTTGTTTGCTAAGACCTCATCAGTTCCACCGAATTGTTCCTTCAATGCATTCCAGAGGTCATGAGTAGTTTCATGATGCATAAGCCCTGAATAGATTACATTAGGCAGAGCCATGGCCAGAATACCATGCGCTTTAGCATCAATCTCAAATAGTTTCCGATCCTCATCTGAGTATTGTTCCTTCTTCTTTGGAACCATTTGATTGGTTTCCGGATTGTTCACCATAGGCTTGTGTGGACCATGTACCACAGATGTCCAACAACCTGAACTGTTAACAGACAGGTGATGAAGCATTCTTCATTGCCATATGTTATACTCAGTCCTAACCAGCATCGGAGGCTTGGTTGAGGAACCGGTATTGTGAGGGTCATTAGAAGGAGTAGTCATTCTCAGATTCAACCAAATTGAATTAAGTTTTAACAGATTTAAAACAAAACACAACAAACCAAATTGAACCAAGAGAAAACTCAAAGCAAATAACGAAAGCAGCAGAGATTCAATTATCTATAACCAATCTTGCAAATATGCTAATTCAATCAAACATAGATATCGAATAGCAGTTTCAATGATCAATTGTTAGATCGATCAATGATTAACCTGCTCTGATACCATTTGTTAGGATCGGTGATCTAAGTTTGATTGATTAGAGAGTATTGCAGCAGAATTCGAACAATGAATTAGACAATTCACAAGAACACAATTGATATTCAATGTAAGAGTAAACGGTTATAGAGAGAGAGAATTCTGCAAATAGAATATGTCATTCATATGCTTTCGTGGTGGCAAAATGTCACACGTACAATTAGGTCAACATCTCTTATATAGGAGATGTGACGTCTGCTGATGTCACTTGATAGTGACATCTAATAGAATTATTTAAACTACTGAAGTTACACAACTACTAAGATGAAAAACAGCTGACATCTTCTTACAAAACTACAAGTGTTACTGTCACTACAACTACTGAAAAGAAAACTACTGAAACAACAACGACCGAAGAACTGCTCTTCATTCGTTTCCAGTACTAAAATAGAAATAAAACTACTAAAAGAAACATCACAAGCTGAAGATGCTTCTTCAGCTGTTGTGACAAACTCTGAAAGCTTCAGTTTTTGGACTTCTTGACTTTAGTTGTGTCCATCAGCTGATCTTCATCTGATGTCTTCAGCTGATGTCATTCATCTTATGTACTGTGCGTTGACTTCCGACTTTGGTCTTCAGCAATTGAAGTCTTCAATACTTTAGTCTTCTCTTTGATCTCAGACTTGTCAACACTGATCAAGTTCTTCAGGCATTGTTGTGATTCTTGTGAGACTTAAAGGTTTTTCTGATCTTGCCTTGGTTCTTTTGGTCCAACAATTTTCTTTCTGGTGGCTTATAGTAAATTACAATTAGTAGAGATATGTCCTTCTTTTCCACAACTATAGCAAGATCTTGGTTCTAACATACTCAGGAAACCTTTTATAGGGATGATTAGTAATGTTAGGATCTCAGCCTTGGTTTTTTTTTTGGTTTAATCGATTGAACAGATATAGCAGCGGAATAGCTCAGAATTAGACAAATTCAAACAAGAACATTGATATAAAACGATAAGAATTTTGTTATAGAGAGAGAAATATCCGACAAAAGGAATATTGCATTAAGATTGTCGGCCTCAAGGCACGATTACAGTGAGTCATCTTTCCTTATAAAGGAAAGAATGACGTAGGCTGATGTCACCTGAAAGTGACATGTAACCGTTTTATAACTACTGATGTTTAACAACTACTGAAGATGTCAACAACTGACATCTTCTTACAAATGTTCCTAAGTGTTAAACATCTCATTTACAACTACTGAAAAACATAAAACTACTGAAACTACAACAACTGAAGAACAACCTCTTCAGTTGTTTACAAGTACTGAAAAGAAAAATAAACAAACTACTGAAAGGAAAAGAAAACTACTGAAGAAGAAAAACCATCACAACAACTGAAGAAGCCCTCTTCAGCTGTTGTCATCAGCTGTTAACATCAGCTGATGTCTTCAGTACTTGAACATCAGACTTTGTCTTTCAGCTGTTGATCTTCAGTCTTTGTCTTCAGTACTTGTTGAAGTCTTCAGACTTTAGATCTTCAGCTGTTGTCTCAGTCTTTGTCTTCAGTACTTCAGACGTACTTCAGCAGTTGTATTCTTCAGACTTTGTAGAACAGCTGATCAGGTCTTCTTCAGCTGTTGTGATGTCTTGTGGGACTTAGAGGTTTCTCTGATCAGGCTCATTGGTTCTTTTGGTCCAACAAACTCCCCCTGAACCAATGCAGCCAAAACCTCTAAGTTATTGACGAGTCCCACTTATTTTGGCAGATAGATTGGTCTCTTAATCCTCTTGATCAGATGAGAAGTGACCCTTTTTCAGCACCGGCCTGGGAAGAAGTCTCTGATGATCTGTTTGGCATGATATGGTTGGGAGCTCTGTATTGGGGACTTGGACACCGAGCTGTTGCCCCAACCATGAGATCTACTTCCCGTGTATCAGCCTATATGATTCCCTGGTGTAAGCCCTTAAAACATGATTTGCTCATCCATTGTCAGCACCTCGGGCACACCATCAAATAATCCTTCTCGGCCATACACTTCAGATATGTACTTGGCCTGTTTTCCATTCTTGAGCTCAACCGTGGTTATTTGTCTATAAGCAAACTCATCTGGATGAGTTCCTTCTAAGAGCAGGTTGAGCTCTTCTTGTTTGAAGTTTTCAAGTCGTTTGTAAACCAATCCCTTCTTTATAATTTTGTTCTCTAACATCTTTTGAGGTGGTTGTTTGGCTTCATAGGCTTTCTTGAACTCTTCAACAATTTCCAAGGGGACACTACAAGCACCACAGTGATGTCTTCGTCGACAACTCTCTTCACTTGGCCTTGTATCTTGAAGGAATTTCTTTCTTGACAATCCGTGTGCCACCCTAGGATCAGGCCATATCCTTACTCTTTCCCTTTGGTATTGAAAGGTATTAGCAAGGGTGTACAATCTTAATACTTCTTTCTTCATGCTGATCATTGAAGAGGATGTAGCATATGCTTTGTCAATGCTTTTCAGCATTTCCTCATCATGTTTTTGCATCTGTTCCTCTTCAATCTTTATCATTACATCATGCATTTGAGAAGCAGGAGTGATGGACATTGGTTTAGCCTTAGGCAAAGTAATGACTGCAGAGAGTGGCAGTCTGTCTTCATCCTCCTCTTCATCTTCATCAGGCCTCAGTACCTTTCTTTTCTTTTGGCTAGGTACATCACTGGCAATGGGTTTTGAGGTAAAGGATTTGGTTTTGTGGGTTGGATGGTTGTTTTAGAGGGTAAAGGAGTTGTTTTAGTGGGTTGTGGAGATAGTGATTTTGAGGATTGAGGCTTTTCAGACTGTTTTAGCATTTTGGCTGTAAGGGAGGCTTTGGTAAATTTTGTCAGTTCTTTTCGATTCCCAACCCCAGCTTCATTCAATACCTCAATCACTAACCTTTGGAGTATTCTTCAGACGAACAAATCTTGGTGGTTATTGCCAAGATGTTGTCCCTGGTCCAGGCCCTTATTTCCATTAGAGATCTTCCCAAGTATTTAGCTATAAATCTGATCATTATCTCCAGCCTTTCTCTTTCTAAGGCATCATAGCTAGCCCATCTTGAATTGATCTCCTCTGTTTCCATCCTTCTGATCTCGGAGTCTAGTTGTTTGATGTCAAAACCCTGCCTACAACTGCTCAATGATTTTATCCATTGAACGGTTATGGTTGGCGTCAGCTTCTTTCACCATATCCTTCAGCTCCTTCTCCTTCTCAGACTCTCCTTTTCTCTTTTGATATGTGACATGAAAGTCTTTTTGACTTTCATTCACTTCAGCTCCCTTCACACTCTCCTCTCCTTCCTTCTCATTTACACCTCAGATTCTTTCGCCTTCTCCCCATCTATCCTCTTCCTTTTTCCTTTAACTAACTGACTCTCCCCCTTTTTGGTTGCATTGGGTGCAAGGGTTTGAGCAGTAGAAAGAGATTTAGTCACCAACTCCTCCACCAAGGGTTGTATTATTGTAGGAAGCCTCTCATCAATGGCTTTGATCACTATATCTGTGATCATGGGAGTGATGAGAGGTAGGGAATTTTGAAGGTAGCAACTGATTGATCAGGATGGTTCTGTTCCTGAGAATCAGTGCCGAAAGCAGAGGCTGGTGGCTTGGAAGTATATACTGGCTCAGTGTGTAGGGGACCTTCAGAAGAAGGTGCCATCTGTGGTGTATTGTGGTGGCAGATGGACTTGCATCCTGAGACATCTTGGCCAGCAGCTCTTTGAGTCTGCTAACCTCATCCTCTAGAATGGTGTTTTGAGCAACTACATCATAGAAGAAGCTCAGGTCATCATCAGTTGTGACTGAATCACCTGACCTCCTGACAAAGTCAGAATGAACATGCCTTGAGTGTAGATCAATTGTAGCATGTGCCCCTTGTTCTCGGTTCTGGGGACTTCCAGCCTCAGGACTATGTCCTTCATCAGCTGTTGCCACTGGTGAGGACTTAGAGATGTTACCAACTGCATCCTGGTCATTTGCTGAGTCAGGAGCAGTGGCAGCCTCACCAGAAGTTCGCACCTCCTTATCTACACTAGAAGATGGAACATGATAACCCCTGTGCTGTGGGTTGACAGAAGCATTGTGATCCTCCCCCTCAGGTGTTGAGGTTATCCCAGTAGTAATTGGTGTCTGGGTGGGGGGTGAGGAATGCAACTGCGTCAGCACTTTTGCAACAATGATAGTAGGGCTTTGAGGGGCGGTTGCATCAGGAGAGGGTGTGGAAGCAGTGTGCACCCGGGACAGTGGTGCTCTTCAATGGTAATCCCCTCAAGTGAGGAGGATCCCAGCATGTGGCTTCCCTTTGAGTGGTTGCTTCAGGTTCCTTTTGAGAGGAAACCTGAGCGGCTTCAGTTGGTGGAGTCACAGTCTCTACTGGGGGTTATTTCCAGCAGAGATAACCTGCGTTGGTGCAGCAGGAGCATCCACAGGGGACTCAATTCCCTGAGTAGCTTTCTTAGGCTTCTTCTTTGTGGGTTTGGAGGGGACTTTGGATTTGGAGGTGGAGGCTGTGGGTTCCAGCTGCGTGGGTTTGCGCAGCTTGGCAGCCTGTTTGAGAGTTTGGTCAGTGTTGTGTCGGGAGTATACCTCCGGCAATACAGCCAAAGCAGGGACTCCCAGACCAACTAGTCCCTCAGCAGAAAGCTGATTCTCTATTATGGCCATTATAAACCGAGGATATAGTATCCAACGGTTAGAAAGTGGTTTTGTGGCCATATCCTTGAGTTCAAGAAAAATTATTTCAGAAAAGTTTAGTGGTTCTTGTTCAAGGATAGAGAACAATACCTGTTGCCATCTGGAAGACAGTTGATCCCAAGAGGAAGTCTTCGGAGCCAGGCAAACATTTACCATATGAAATAATAATCGTTCAGCATCTGGAAAATGTTTCTTCAGGATTGTTGAAGCACTAAGATCACCCTGATATCCATGTTGTCCAAAGGAAAGATCAAGTTGGCGCTTAGGATATCCAACAGGGTAGGCAGCATCATCTAACAGTAATATTGGCGGATGGTAGCAGTAGAGATGACCACCTTATGCGAGTTGATAGATGAATGGATAGATTCTCCATTAACGGTCGCATTCATCCAGAACTGACGTAGCGAATCGGCATAAATGATTGGATTTAAAGGAAAGCCGTTTTTAGTGGGGATTGGACCATAAGATCTATAGCATTTTCAATTTGGTCCAGAAGGGCGATTTTGTAAGGTACGCGACACAGTTGTGTCGAGGTTTGAGTTGCATGGTCGCCATTAATGAAGGTGAAAGGTTTTCAGAGCTTTTGAAAAGTTAGGTCGTGAAAGAATGAAAAACTCTGAAAGAGGGATCAGGTATATATAGGGTACGGGTTATGAAACGACTGAAGGTTTTGGTGTTAGTCATCAGTATTTGAAGCTACTGATGACGTGGTATTAACTTTCAGACGTTTGAAACGACTGATGGTATTGGTGTGGTCAGCAGTTATAAAACAACTGAAGACATGGTGTTTACTATCAGACGTTGAAACAACTGAAGTCTCTGATTTAGGCATCAGTAGTTTTAAAAACTACTGAAGACAAGTTGGACTTCAGATGTTGAAACAACTGAGGACTTGGTATTAGTCATCAGTAGTTGTGAAACTACTGAAGACCGTGGTTTTGCCATCAGTTGTTGTAAACAACTGAGACTTGGTGTTAGTCATCAGTAGTTGTGAAACTACTGAAGACATGGTATTGCTTCAGTTGTTTATAAAGAACAGCAGTTTGTGAACTACTGAAGAGAGAGTACTCATCAGTAGTTGTCGTCAATTCATAGCCTTTCAGCTGTTTCATACTGTCCTCAACACTTACTCATCAGCTTTTAGCTGTTTTCAGTAGTTTCATAGGACATCAGTACTTATCTGTTTCTACTGATTTCAGTAGTTGTAACTACATCAGTAGTGTAGAACAGATAAAGTACAGTACTTAAAGCATTTAGCCTTCAGTAGTTATAAAAACTACTGAGGGTAAAATAACTCATCAGTACTTATATGTGACATGGTTACCAATGATCATCAGTAATTACTGAGATCATCAGTAGTTGTCACTTATTCTAGCTGCAGCATACCAAGCCTTAACACCAGGTTGTGGAAAGTTGAACTATCCAAAGGCTTAGTAAAAATGTCTGCAAGCTCATCAGCACTAGGCACAAACATAGGATTAATTAGACCCTTTTCAAAAATCTCTTATAAAATGATGTCTAATTTCTATATGTTTGGTCCTAGAGTGCTGGACAGGATTTTTGACAATGCAAAGAGCTGAAGCACTATCCATTAATAATGGAGTCTTAGTCTCTGTAATGCCATAATCCAAAAGTTGATTCTGAAGCCAGAGTATTTGGGATGTACAACTTGCAGCAGCAATGTACTCGGCTTCAGCAGTGGATGTAGCAACAGATGTTTGTTTCTTACTCTGCCAAGAAATCAAACAGTTGCCTAGGAATTGGCATCCACCAGAAGTTGATTTCCTGGTCAACTTACATCCTGCATAGTCACTATCAGAGAAAGCAACTAATTTGCAAGAATGTCCAGTGGAATACCATAAGCCTAGAGATTGTGTGCCTTGCAGATATCTAAAGATCCTCTTGACTGCAATCAGATGAGACTCCTTAGGTGCAGCCTGAAATCTAGCACAAACACATGTAGCAAACATAATATCTGGTCTAGAAGCTGTTAAATACATCAAGGAACCAATCATACATCTGTAAAGGGTTTCATCAACACCTTTACCTTTCTGATCAACATCCAATTGTGTGGTGTTGCACATGGGAGTAGAACAAGATTTACAGTTTTGTAAATCAAACTTATTCAAAAGATCTTTTGTGTATTTAGACTGATGAATGAAAATTCCATCAGCTTTTTGTTTGATTTGCAAACCTAGAAAGAACTGTAATTCTCCCATTGCACTCATTTCAAACTTCTGTTGCATTAAGGTTTGGAAATCCTCACACAATTGGGGATCAGAGGATGCAAATATAATATCATCAACATAAATTTGAACAAGTAGCTTATGCTGATCCACCTTCTTAATAAATAAAGTTTTATCTATGGAGCCTCTAGTGAAATTATTCTGTAGAAGAAAGTTTGATA
Organism: Flaveria trinervia; assembly: GCA_025506515.1. NCBI lineage: Eukaryota > Viridiplantae > Streptophyta > Magnoliopsida > Asterales > Asteraceae > Flaveria > Flaveria trinervia. Next base: position 62,054,555 of record CM046443.1, read on the forward strand.
AGGTCTCATACCAAGCTCTAGGTGCTTGTTTCAACCCATAAAGAGCTTTATCAAGCTTATATACCCATTCTGGGTGCTTATTATCCTCAAAGCCTGGTGGTTGACACACATAAACTTCTTCTTTTATTGTACCATATAGAAAAGCACTTTTGACATCCATTTGGAAAACTTTAAGATTGTGGAGTGCAGCATAGGCTAAAAACAATCTAATTGCCTCCAGTCTGGCTACAGGGGCAAAGGTTTCATCATAATCAATACCTTCTTCTTGTGCAAACCCCTGCACAACCAGTCTGGCCTTGTTCTTAACAATTAGCCCATTTTCATCAGTTTTATTCCTAAACACCCATTTAGTGCCTATTGCACACTTACCTGGGGGTAGAGGAACAAGCTCCCACACTTGCTGTTTCTTGAACTGAAGAAGCTCAAGCTGCATGGCTTCAACCCATCCATTGTCCCTCAAAGCAACATGATAGTTCTTCGGCTCTAGCTGACTGATGAAGAGAGCATAGAAGCAGAAATTGGACAACTGGCTTCTGGTTGAGACACCAGCATTGATATCACCAAGGATTTGAGATATTGGGTGATTTTTCAGCTCTTGGTAAACAATCAAATCTGTGCAAGTGTTTGTAGGGTCTTCAGCAGCAGCAGATGTTGATGCAGATTCTTGAAACCATGAAGATGGTGGCAACTCAAATGAAGTTGAGGATGCAGAAATCTCATCAGCATTTGTTGTGGATGGTGCGGCTGGAGCTACAGGAGCATCAGGTTTAGAGGACTCAGGCAGTTGATCACTAAACCTGAAGAGGTGATTACTACTATCATCATCATCTTCAGTAGTAACACCAGGTGGTGAACTGTTGACAGGAGCAACAGCAGGAGATTGATAAGGAACATATTGCAGTATGTCCAAATCAAAGAGCTCCACAGGGCTTTGTGGAATTTGTCCTTTGGAGATTCATTGAACTTGACATGTAGTCTCTTCAACCATCTTTGTTCTGCAGTTGAAGACTCTGTATGCCTTGCAAGTTGATGAATAACCAACAAAGTACCCTGCATCCACCTTAGGATCAAATTTCTGGAGCTGATCCTTTGTGTTGAGAATGAAACAGGGACACCCAAATGCTCTAAAAAATGAAATGAGAGGGGCCAAATGATGTAGAACTTCATATGGAGTCTTCATCAACCTCTGATTTATTAGCACTCTATTCTGCACATAGCATGCTGTGTTGACAGCTTCAGCCCAAAAGTCAATGGCAGTCCAGAATCAGCCAACATAGACCTTGCAGCTTCAATGAGGGTCCTGTTCTTTCTCTCCACAACTCCATTCTGTTCAGGAGTTCTTGGAATACTAAACTGTCTCTTTATTCCCTTGGAAAGGTAGAATTCATCAAGTGTATTGTTCCTGAATTCTGTTCCATTATCACTTCTAATACACTTGACTGAGAGGGAATACTGCTTCTCAGCATACAACACAAAGTTTATGATCTTCTGTGCAGCTTCATCCTTTGAATGTAGAAAGAAAGTCCATACAAATCTGGAGTAATCATCCACAATTACCAGACAGTATTTTTCTGTGCCATGCTCATCACTCTCACAGGACCAAAGAGATCCATGTGAAGAAGTTGTAAGCAGGCAGTGGACTTTGGTTCTTCAATAGGTGAAATGAAACCTTGTGCTGTTTTCCTTTCAAACAAGCAGTGCAGTTGTTTTCACACTTGAACTCCTTCATAGGCATTCCCCTTACTAAACTATGGTGTATCAGCTGATTCATGTTCTTGAAATTAACATGTCCCAGCCTTCTATGCCATAGATTAGATTCTTGAGGAGAGGCCTTGGAAAATAGCAAGGATGGCCTTTGAGATCAATTTTCTTGGAAAGATCTAAGGCATACACTCTTCCTGTCCTGTTGGCCTTCAGGAGAGTGTGAGCATCCAATACCTTGTCAATCAAACTCAGAACTTTGGATGACAGAATCCTGCAGTTCTGGCTTGTGAAAAGGGCAACATGGCCTTTGTCACACAATTGACTGACACTCAAAAGATTATACTTGAGATTTTCCACATGGTTGACATCATCAAACTTTATTTCCCCATTGGAAACAAAGCCCTTCCCGATGATGTAACCTCTTGCATCATTGCCAAAAGAAACAAATCCCTTCCTTCCTGGAGAGTAGTCATTAAGAAGTGAGTTGTTCCCAGTCATATGCATAGATCCCCCACTGTCTACATACCAGATGCTACTTTGGCATGTTGAAGAAACCTGCATAAATAAACAATCAGTTAGTTTTGGAGACCCAAACTTTTTGGTTTTGGGCCTGGTCTCATCAACAGATGGTAAACTAACAGGTTTATTGGACACAATAGCTTGAGGTGAAGGAGATGGTGTAGAAGAGGAATCCTTCGGCTTGGATCTCCTTTTCTGGGGTTTCAACACAGGGCCATCAAGTTGGTTAACTCTTCCCAACAGATGTTGAACCATCATTACCAGCTGTGTCTGATTCTGGGAGAGAGCTTTCAGCTCTTCAGACACATTGGTATTGGTGTTTGATGATGAGTTCTTGTGTTGCACCATCTTCTTTTGAGCAACCTCAGCTATTGCCTGTTGCACTCCTTCCTTTTTAGATTTCTTTTTGTCATAGGAGTAACAGGATTTGATGCTGCTGGTACAAACTTGGACTCAAACTCAGTTTTCATTTTAGCCAAATTTTCTTTAATTTTCTCTTTTGTTTGAGTTTGGATCCCTTTTTGTACCAACAATCATCTGTGAGATGATTGAATAGACCACATATTTCACATGGTTTCTTCTTCATCTTCTGTTGATCATCAACTAAAGAAGATGAAACTACTGAAGACTTGCTCTTCAGCAGTTTAGAAGCACTTTTTGCCTTCTTGTCAACTTCCTTAGTAGGCTTCAAATCCTTCCTACTGACAGTTTTCTTCTCTTCAGTGCTGTCAGTCATTAGGATTTGAACTCCAGATGTTATCCCCTGCTCTCCAGTACCCTCAGTACTTCTAGGGATAACACTTGGGTTGATCAACTCATTGATCATGTGAGTGTCAGCAGTTGAACCATCAATATCAGCTGATAGGTTCACAGAGGGATTACTACTGACTTCAACTACTGATGGTGCTTTATCAAGTAGTGAATCACATGATGAGGTGGATTGGTCATTACTTTCTCCATCAGATTCCGCTCCTGCTCTTGAAGCAAAACTGTAGGAGGAGCAGTGTGATTATATAACCAATTCCAAACTTCACATTGGAAGCTGTTTGCTTACTAAGAAGCATTTCAAAGCCCTTGCAAGATTGTACCCATCGATCACACTCTACCTGGGTGACAGCAAGAGTATCTTTGAGGTCTTTGTACTTCTCTAAGAGTACATCCTCCCTAGCCTTATCATCAGAAATTTGGCATTTTAATTTGTAAATCTCATCAGTTTTCTCTTTTAGCACAGACTCAAACTCAGCTTTATTTTTGGAAATTGTTTGTTCTAGCTCTACATTTTTATTGATTAAAGCCACATTTGCTTCTCTAATAGAGGCAAATGCTGCTATGCAAGTTTCAGAACATAATTTGGCCTTAGCCTCAGAGGATACCTGTGATACCTGTGTTGAAGAGGTATTTGAGGATGATCCATCAGAGGATTCCAAAGCCATGAGAGCTAGATTTCCAAAAGGATGCTCACCACCATGTTGACCAGCACCTGAGAACAGTTGTTCATTACCAGACACATCATCTGGTAAACTGCTCCAGTCAACAACTCCTGGTGTGAAGAAGCTGTGTTGTTGAAGTTGATTAGGTTGATGAGATTGGGATGGTTGAGGCTCAGGGAGTGCATGTGGTTGCTGAGCAGTGGGTGCTTGAACCTGGCCTGGTTGTGGCATGTAATAGCAGGGGTATGGATATGGCATTGGCCCCTGTGGAACAAAATATGCAGGAGATTGTGGTTGATGATGATAACCAGAATTGACAGGTTGTTGCCCTCTGTTTTGTTGACTATTGCCAGGAAAGTCACAAAAGGTGCAGGAGAGTTAGATCCAGATGATCTACATTCTCTTGCAAAGTGCCCAAGCCTGTGGCATTTATGGCACTTCAACTTACTCTTGTCAAAACCAACTTTGTTTTGCCAGAGAGTCCTGGAATTTCCTTCCAGTTCTTTTGTAGAACTTCTGAGATCTGATATTTATCAAGGCCATTTGGCTCAAAATATCCATCTCTTCTAAGTCATCATCAGCAATCCCCTTGAGATCATCCATGATGAAACATAGATTGTCACTATTACTACCAGCAGAATAACTATCAACACTCACAAAGGCAGGCTCAGAAGTGTTTGTAGAGAAATCAATATGCTCATCATACTGGCTTTCAGATGACGCATATTCTGACTCTTGATGTCCAATCAGGGCAGTGTTCCCTTGGACAAAATCCTCAGTGAGCTTGCCAGATGAAACCAATTTCCTTTTCTGCTCTATCTCTCTCTCGAATGTAAGCAGTTTCCCATGAAGTTGGGTGAGAGATAGGCGATCAACATCAGCATTTGAGCGTAGAACAATGGTATATGTGTTCCATCTCTCAGGCAGTGATCTTAAAAATCTATGGTTCATCTGACTCCTGGTATATTCATGTTTAACCATTTTCAATTCAGAGATTAAACATGAAAACCGCTCAAATTGTTGAGTCAGAGTCTCACCCTTTCTATGAGAGAAAGTCTCATATTGTTGGGCGAGGATTTCCCTGTTGTTTGCTAAAACCTCATCAGTACCACCAAATTGTTCTTTGATGGCATTCCAGAGGTCATGAGCACTCACAATGCAGAAGCCCAGAGTAAATCTCATTAGGAATAGCCATAGCCAAAATTCCATGGGCTTTTGCATCGATTTCAAACAACTTCTTGTCCTCATCGGAGTATTGCTCCTTCTTCTTTGGAACCAACTGGTTTGTTTCCGGATCATTCACCATTGGCTTATGTGGTCCATGTACCACAGATGTCCAACAACCTGAGCTATTGACAGACAGGTGATGGAGCAATCTTCTCTGCCAAATGTTATACTCATTCCTCACCAAGATCGGAGGCTTGGTAGAGGATCCAGTATTGAAAGGATCATTAGAAGAAGTAGTCATTGTGGAAAATCAGACAGATTCAAGTAAAATCACAATAAATTTAGCTCAAAACCACACAGAACCTCAAATAAAACGGCCAGAAGCGATACACTCTCAATCTCTATAACAGATCCTTGCGAATTTTGCTAATTCGATTAAACTTAGAGCGATTGAACAGTTTCAATGATCAATTGTTAGATCGATCAATGATTAACCTGCTCTGATACCATTTGTTAGGATCTCAGCCCTTGGTTTAATCGATTGAACAGATATAGCAGCGGAATAGCTCAGAATTAGACAAATTCAAACAAGAACAATTGATATAAAACGATAAAAGAATTTTGTTATAGAGAGAGAAATATCCGACAAAAGGAATATTGCATTAAGATTGTCGGCCTCAAAGGCACGATTACAGGTGAGTCATCTTTCCTTATAAAGGAAAGAATGACGTAGACTGATGTCACCTGAAAGTGACATGTAACCGTTTTATAACTACTGATGTTTAACAACTACTGAAGATGTCAACAACTGACATCTTCTTACAAATGTTCCTAAGTGTTAAACATCTCATTTACAACTACTGAAAAACATAAAACTACTGAACTACAACAACTGAAGAACAACCTCTTCAGTTGTTTACAAGTACTGAAAAGAAAAATAAACAAACTACTGAAAGGAAAAGAAAACTACTGAAGAAGAAAAACCATCACAACAACTGAAGAAGCCCTCTTCAGCTGTTGTCATCAGCTGTTAACATCAGCTGATGTCTTCAGTACTTGACCAGACTTTGTCTTTCAGCTGTTGATCTTCAGTCTTTGTCTTCAGTACTTGTTGAAGTCTTCAGACTTTAGATCTTCAGCTGTTGTCTCAGTCTTTGTCTTCAGTACTTCAGACGTACTTCAGCAGTTGTATTCTTCAGACTTTGTAGAACAGCTGATCAGGTCTTCTTCAGCTGTTGTGATGTCTTGTGGGACTTAGAGGTTTCTCTGATCAGGCTCATTGGTTCTTTTGGTCCAACAGTAAATGTGTGAACTTTTCTTGTTAGGTTTATCATTTCCTTTGTAGAAGTTTCATCCTTATTAACAACATTAATTGTTTTAACGTTTTGAACATCTATCACTTGTACTTTGGTTGAACTTGATGATTAACACATTGCGGTTAACTTGTTTATTCACGTATGCGTCTGAAATGGACGTTGGGGAACCTGACCTTACATAACCCTGTTAAATGTATCATCCAAATTCTCAACTGGCATCTTCCTTTTGATTTGAAAGTAGTCTCTATTATTTTATTGTAGATTCACAGGCTTACTCTGGAATCAGGATCACTACGAGAGGAAGACCCACATGATCCTTTAATTGGGTTGATATTAATAGTTCTACATTTTGTATTCAAAAGGATCTCATGGGTGTATGGAACAGTTTTTATATCCAACCTTCCCCATTGTTTCAATTCTTTCACTAAGTTCTGTACTATGTTGAAGAACTGCCCAACTATGTAGTTTTTGTTTTAAAAAGAATTTACCTCGACTTCTAAAACTTCTTTCTCCTTTTTTTTGGTTTCTTCTAATAATTTAACTAAAACTCATATCTTAGATTGATTAAAGCAACAACCTCGGTTTCCCTAGTTGTTTACCCAAAAGTTCTATCTTTTCTTTATAACTGCACTCATTTTGTTTAAATACGATTTGCTTCAGTGCAGAGTTGTAACTTATTTACTAAGTTATCATTGTGTTCTAATAACCTAGAAAATTTTAAATCTATGCTTTTCCTAAATTTTTCACATTTAGAACAAGCATGTTTATTAAATAACTGATCTAAAGTACTTACCTGTGAGGATTCAGTTGAATCAGCCATCAATGCAGAGGTAGACTCTTCTGTTGTTGGAGATTCTAAAGTTGTTGCTCTGAGCTCCTCCTCGACTAAGTGGTTTACCATTTTCATAGCTTCTTCTATATCTGACAATGCTTGTTCAGTTGCAATCTCACCTTCACTGACAGACCCATCATCCAATGCTTCGACATAAGCAATTTTTTATTCCCCAGGAGAGACAAATCGAAAGGACCAGTCTTGTCCTTCATCACCTTGGACAGTTAGTGATTTAGTCGCTTTATTTGAAGAACTGGTTCCAACCATGTCTTTGTCTTGACGGTTGAAAGTACGAAATGGGTTACCATTTCCTGTTTTCTTAGGCTTCACACATTCCCTTTTAAAATGCCCCTTTTCACCAATGTAGCAAGTATGTCATTCTGTCTCAGGATGGACACGAATGAATCCCATTTTTCAGGCAAACCATCTACAAAGCTTGAGACTTTATCTTCCACAGACGTCATTACACCATGAGCGTGTAGCTCACTCATGAGATGGTAAAACCTGTCGATGGTGACATCCAAGCTCTCATTCCCAATTGAGGAAAAATTATCAAACTTTTTCTTGACAGCCTTTTCCTTTAGTGCCTTTAATTTCGCATTCCCATTGTATCTATTCTTTAATGCCTCCCATAACTTTTTGGCATGCTTGTTCTCCGAAAATTGGTGAAAGATGTCTTTCAGGATTGACTGAGTTAGCAGAGCATAGACTTTCTTCTCAGCATTAAAGAGTATCTTCTGAGCCTCGCTCATTCCACACAATGCCAACTTTACTCCATTTGCGCTTACTGGTACCATGCAACCAATCTCTATAGAAGTCCAGAGGTTGGGATCCACTCCATTTAGGTATATCTCGAACCGCTGTTTCCATTATGGATAGTCATCCAATGTTATAAGCTTCGGTGGTTTATTATGATTTTTTATCTCATTCTCCAGAAGTAGAAGGTTCTGGATGCGTGAGTCCTTACCGGCAATAAACGCTGAAAATTGGTCATCCATTTGTGTGAACTTTGTACTTTTAGAACAGGGTAACGTTAATCGTGCGAATGGACAATGGGTATGGATCACTCGTGCGAATGAAGAGTGCAAATGAATTCAATCATGCGATTGTATTCAGACGTGCGTATAAACAAGGCGAATGGACTCAACTGACTGAAGGTGTTCAGTCGTGCGAATGAACAATACGACTGAGTTCAGTCATGCAGATGGAGGGTGCGAATGAGTTCAATCGTACGAATGAGCTATTCGTGCGACTGAAGGCTGCTGTGTTTGGAAAAATCGACTGTTTGGCACTTAGACACGAATTACGATTTACCTAGAAACCTTAATCTGCCGTATGATAAAAAACTTCAACTTTGATACCTGGAAACGTCGAAACACACCTATGGACCCAAAATGATGACTCTTTTGAGTTAAAACATGAGTTTTGACACGATTCTAATTGAATCAAACGCAAAATCAAAAGCCTATGCTTTGATACCACTTGTTAGGATCGTGCTCGTATGGAATACTAACAGATTATGCGTTTGTACCAAATAAAATAGTGCGGAATCCTATTTGATTGGCGATCCAATCAGTGAGAACAATTACCCGATCGATATTGAATTGAAACTAAACGTTATGAACAAATAGAGATCGATCAGAAATGATTTATAAACTTGGACATGCTTCCTTCAATATTCTAGACGGCTAAGGTTCATGAGAGTATCAAGTTGAAATGACCTGATCTGCCCAAGATGCATATTAAGTTGATGTGGCTAGTGTGATATGATCCAAGTCGGGTCATACCCAATAACAAGCTAAACAAACACCAATAATTATGACACCAATTTAGAAATGGGTTTTCTAAATCATTGCCTTTGTAGATGAACAACATTATATGGATAATTGTTCATATGGTACCTTTTGTTTTTCATTATTTAGTCTTACTAAATAATAACAAATAAAAGTACTAAGTTTATAAATTTTAAATATGTTTTAACTTTATAAACTAAGGGTTTAGTGAGTATTTAATTGTGTAACAAAACAAAGTGTGGGAATCCATTTTCAAATGGATTTTTCGGCCGCCCACTAGCCTTGGGGGTCCCATCTTTGTCTTGAAAACACACTAGATTAAATGTTTAAGACACAATCCTTCCAACTACTTTTCTCTTACATGCAAAGGCTGATTTTGCTCTCATCTAGCTCTCTCTCACCTTTCGAATTTGAAGAGAAAAAGGGCAAAAAAAGAGCTGAAAGTTTGAGCATCAAAAGGGGTTTTGTTGCTGAAAGTTGGTGTCAAGAAACCTAGCATTCAAGAGGTTCGTTTGTGGCTTGGGGTATCACCATCTTGAGGTCTTCTTGCTTGAAGATTCAGCCACGAAACTCATCCTTTTCACCTCTTCTATATCGATTTTCTGCTGCTCCAAAGGTTGTTTTTAACATCATATATATATATATATATATATATATATATATAATATATATATATATATATATATATATATATATATATAATATATATATATATATATATTATATATATATATATATATCTTTTGTATGCATCTCGTATAATGATCCATGGTTTGGGGTTTTCTTATTAAATGGTTTTAATCATAATCATATTTGCAATTTTTAAAACTAATTATCCGCTGCGTTTTTTCATACATACAAGCTTATATGAACTTTGATAAACTTGTTAAGCCCTTCAATGGCATCAAGAGCCACTTATACGAATGCATACATGTATTAGACTTTCTTGTTCACGGTTTTGTGGTGTGTGACACCATATGGCCGTGAGTTTATGGGCTGGAATGGTTACCCCTTTTGGTTTTAAAGATTCTATTTTATATGCATGTTAGGATCTTTAAAATTTTGGTCATGTTGTTTTTTTGTTTGTTTGGACAAAACCCATTTGTTCTTGGTTTATGTTGGCCAAGAATATGGGTTGAAAAGGGGCTGCCAAAATCGATTGTTATATTCATATTTGAATATGTTGTTTGGTTATGCATAACAAAGCTTTGAACTTGTGGATTGATTGATTGGTTGTCATGATATTTTCATTTGGCTATGTAATAATTTAATTTTATGTTTCATGTCCCGTTTTGTAATTTATTTATTCATTTGGTTTGTAATAAATAGATTAGGAGTTTTTCCTTTACTAGAAAAATTGTATTAGGATACATTTTGTAAGGATGCTCAAGATCAAGATGTGAAGAAAAGATGGACAAAGAGGATGCTTGAAGATGTGGTTTCAAGTGGGAGCCCTTTTGCCATCCTTGTGTCATGTTCTTAACCCTTAGGACAAGACCTTTTGACACACTTGTTTTGGCTAACAAGTGTGCTCAATTTAGTATGCTTTGTTATGCATATGTGGATGGATTGTTTTATGCTTGGTTGATTGCTTATGTTGATGTTTGTTTTGAATATTTGGATGTGATTTACAAACCGTTAATTAATACATGCTATAACAAGTAATTAGTTCTCTAATCATTAAGCACTAATAGAATAGTTTTATAAAAGGGTTAATGATTTGCAAAATAAAATGGGTTTTATTTATAAGAACTTATTCGGTACCATATGGTTGAATGCATACAATCATATGGTACATAGTACTTTCCAACCAAACTAAATCCTTTTGAAACAAGTTTAACACCATCCTTTTACACAACACTTAGGTTACTTGCAAACTCTTAGTGGATAAAGGTCACCTAACCATTTTGAGGGAACTTGTAACATGAGGTGAGAATACCATGTTTGTGGGATAAAGGTCACCTAACCACTTATGTAGTAAACTCACACGTGTGTGTAAGTAGAATGACTTGATTTGTGAAATATATTGAATGGATCACCTAAAATATGCTTTACAAAGGTGTTGATGGGATAAACATGCCGTTTCAAACATAAGATGTTCAAACGATCCCATACCATTAGAAATTGCAATAGGTTGCAGTTGTCATTCATGACTACCTTGTTAATTTAAATAATGGGATAAAGGTCACCTAACCAATATTTAAAAATAACGTTGGGTTCTAAAAATTTTATTTATTAATCGTCTATGAGACATAAAAAGGTATTAATAAATGAAATATTATTATATCAATGAATACTAAAATGGAACTTTGTAAAATCTTATAGATGGCCGACAACAACAACGCTAATAACGATGTACGAACCCAAAACAACCAATCTCTTAGGGCGATCCTTCAAAGGGATCGTCTAACACCTAACAACTTCATGGATTGGTACCACAACTTGAGAATCATTCTCAAGCAAGAAAAGCGGGCCTACATCCTTGATGATCCCATCCCCGATGAACCAACAAGGAGGATGAAGGGGCCTATAACGATTGGGTTAAATATATGGAAGACTCCATCCAAGTCTCTTGCCTAATGTTAGCAAGTATGACACCCGACCTCCAAAAGGAATATGAGCTCCATGGAACTTATGACATGATCACCCAGTTGCGGGAAACATTCCAGCAACAAGCTAGGGTGGAGCGCTTCGAAACGGTTCGAGCGCTTCATGCCTGTCGGATGGAGGAATCCTAATCGGTTTCATCTTATGTTCTCAAGATGAAAAGCCATATCGACCACCTTCAAAGGCTAAATTGTCCTGTCTCAAAGGAGTTGGCCACAGATTTGATCCTTAATGGCCTAACTAAAAGGTTTGAGGCATTCGTCATGAACTACAACATGAACGGATGGGATAAGAGCATAAATGAACTTCATTCAATGCTCAAATCGGCCGAGGCGGGAATGGGTAAAAGGGTTTTACCCGTTCTCACCATCAATGAAGGTGGGAGGAAGAAAAGGCCTCAACCCCCTCCTAAGGCAAATGTAGCCAAAGGGAAGGGGCACGTTTGGGGAAAAGGAAAGATGGTTGTTAGGGTGGAACCTCCGAAGCCCAAGGAGAAGAAGCAAAAGGTTGTTGCAAACGACCCATGCTTCAAGGATGGTGAGATAGGGCATTGGATGAGAAATTGTCCAGTCTATCTCAAAGAGTTGAAGGAAAAGAAGGATGCGGGGCAAACCTCAGGTACAATTTACATGATTCATATTGATCTTAATGTCATATCTTCCAACACATGGGTATTGGATACTGGATGTGGAACTCATATTTCAATTTGTTGCAGGGGTTCAAAAGAAGTAGGGACTTCAATCAAGGGGATGTTAGCCTCTTCATAGGCAATGGAGCCAAAGTCAATGTAGAAGCTCGTGGGGACTACATCCTAAAACTTCCAAGTGGTTTGGAAGTGACTTTGAAGAATGTTTTGTATGCTCCTAGTTTGACTAGGAACATTATCTCTGTGTCTCAATTAAGACATTATGATTATGTATTATCTTTTGTTGAAAATGATATTCATGTTTCTTTAAATGATATGTTCTATTTTAAAGCTATTCCCATTAATGGTATTTATGAATTGGTTCATGAAAATACTTTAAATAGTTCATTGTACCATACTAACACCAAGAAACTCAAGTTGGATTTGAGTGATACCTATCTTTGGCATTGTCGTCTTGGTCATATAAACAAGAAACGCATACAAATACTTCAAAAGAATGGTCTTTTAAAAACAAATGAATGTGATTCATTTGATATATGTGAATCTTGTTTACAAGGAAAAATGACTATGGCACCCTTTAGTGGAATTAACAAAAGGGCAAAAGATTTATTAGGCATCATACATTCGGATGTATGTGGTCCTTTTAAGCCAATGACTAGAAATGGTGAAAGATACTTCATTACCTTTACCGATGATTATAGTCGCTATGGATACGTGTACTTATTAAGACACAAAGATTAAGCTTTTCAAACGTTCAAAATCTTCAAGAATGAAGTAGAAAATCAACTCAACAAGTCGATTAAAGTTCTTCGTACCGATAGAGGAGGTGAATACCTAAGGGATGCCTTTCAAGATCATCTTAGGAGTTGTGGGATTGTCTCACAACTCACTCCACCTGGAACACCACAACATAATGGTGTGTCTGAAAGGAGGAATCGAACCTTATTGGATATGGTCCGATCTATGATGGCTAGAAGCATATTACCTCTATCATTTTGGGGTTTTGCTTTGCTCTCCGCGGCCCGTATTTTAAATATGGCCCCAACCAAAAAGGTGGAATGGACACCTTTTGAGATATGGCATGGAAGAGTTCCATCCCTATCATACTTAAGGATTTGGGGTTGTGAGGCTTATGTTAAGACTCCCACCCAAAACAAATTGGAAGTCCGATCCACCAAGTGTATTTTTGTAGGATACCCTAGAGATTCAATGGGATATTATTTCTATGATCCACTGGAACAAAAGGTGTTTGTTTCCAGAAAAGGTGAGTTCTTAGAAGCAAAGTTCCTTATGGAAGGAACTAGCAGTAGAACAGTGGATCTTAAGGAGGATCAAGAACCACAACCTAGTGCACGTTTGGTTGAAACTAGCACTCAACATGAGGATGTTGAAGATGATCAAGTGGTTGATCTATACACACAAAACGTTCGCAGAAGTGGCAGAACTAGTAATCCACCTGAAAGATACGGATCTTTCATGGATGGATGCTATGTGGTAGAATCAGATGAACCAACCACATACCATGATGTAGTGTCCAATTCGGATTGTGACAAATGGCTTGAAGCCATGAACGTTGAGATGCAATCCATGCATGACAATCAAGTTTGGGAACTTGTTGTACCACCTCTCAACTCCAAGGTAGTTGGAAGTAAGTGGATTTTCAAGAAGAAAACTGACATCCATGGAAACCTGGATACTTATAAGGCTAGACTTGTAGCAAAGGTTTTACTCAAACTCAAGGAGTTGATTATGATGAAACTTTCTCACCTGTTGCGATGCTAAAGTCAATAAGGATATTGTTTGCCATAGCTGCTCATTATGATTATGAGATTTGGCAAATGGATTTCAAAACCGCTTTCCTGAATGGATGACTTGAGGAAGATGTCTATATGGTTCAGCCTGAAGGTTTTGTTAATCCAAAACATCCTAATAAAGTATGCAAGTTAAAGAAATCAATCTATGGATTGAAACAAGCATCAAGAAGCTGGAATCACCGTTTTGATGAGGAAGTCAAGAAATTTGGCTTCATCAAAAACGCTGATGAGGCTTGTGTGTATAAGAAGGCTAGTGGGAGCATAATAACTTTCCTAGTATTATATGTCGATGACATTCTACTGTTTGGGAATGACGTTCCAACAATGGAAGGTGTAAAAGCCTGGCTTGGACGCTGCTTTTCCATTAAGGATCTTGGTGAAGTCGCCTATATTCTGGGAATAAAGATCTATAGGGATAGATCGAGGCGGCTGATTGGTTTGAATCAAAGTGCATACATTGACAAAATCTTGAAAAGGTTCAAGATGGAAAACTCTAAGAAATCTACTGTACCTATTCAGAGAGGGACAATATTGAGTATGACTCAATGTCCAAGCTCAAAGGAGGAGCAGAATAAAATGAAGGCAATCCCATATGCATCTGCTATAGTATCCATCACGTATGCAATGATATACACTAGACCGGACATGTCATACGCTTTAAGCATGACAAGTAGATACCAGCAAAATCCTGGTGATGGTCATTGGATGGCTGTCAAGAACATCCTAAAGTACCTAAGGAGGACTAAGGACATGTTCTTGATCTACGGGTCTGGTGAAGAGGAACTCGTTGTAAAGGGTTACATGGATGCGAGTTTCGAAACCGATCGAGATGATTAACCATCTCAATCGGGGTACAACTTTATCCTGAATGGGTGAGCTGTTTCTTGGAAAAGCTCAAAGCAAGAAGTCGTAGCATTGTCCACTACAGAGTCAGAATACATCGCCGCTTCATTGGCAGCACAGGAAGCTGGATGGTTGAAGAAATTCATAGCCGATCTAGGGGTAATCCCTTCCATTCAGGATCCTCTGGAGATTCTTTGTGATCACGAGCGTGCGATTGCACAAATCAAGGAACCACGTGCACATCAGAAAACAAGGCACATTGAGCGGAGATTCAACTACATAAGGGATGAAGTTGAAAAGGAAAAGATATGTATTCGCAAAGTTCACACTGATAAAAACATTGCAGACCCACTCACAAAACTCCTTGAAAAGGCAAAGCATGAAGGTCATGCTTGTGCCATGGGACTTCGATATACTAGTGACTGGATTTGATTTTATATTTTGTATTTGGATATTGGAACTCATGTTTTTGACTTAATTATATGGTTATAACTTTCATTTGTTCTTCTATTTTAGCATGTTTTAAATCCGTGAATAAATATGTTATTCTAAACGTCCGTAGTCGATCATGCTTGTGGGAACAACTGTGAATGTAACACTATAATGAACTTGGATTGGTTGATATTCATAAGATATGAATATAAAGCAAGAGGTTGCTACCAAAGTTCATTGATATCAATGGGATATAGGTATAGGACTGACCCGCTCTCAATTATTTCTTCATGGAATCCTTGTGATTAGTCATAAGAGATATTGAATAAAGGCGAATATCATTTTATCCTCAGACCTGACATACATATTGGGCCTTGATATTCACCAAGTATTGTACTTTGACTTAGTTCTTTGCTGTTCTGAAATATTGGCATTACATAAGGCTGAGTTCAGGTATGACATGAGGTGATTGTGAGAGACGTATGTAGTCAAGATGGAATTTGTTCCTCTTATTCATTGAGAGTTAGATGTCTAAGGCCTGTTAAAGTTAAATCAACAGAGAATGATGATTCTGTGTCTCTGGGATTTAACATGACATCTGAAACAAAAGGATAGATGATTAATTCACCTAAAACATTTCAAGTAAGGTACTTGAGGAGGACGATGTTATTGAATGGCACTTTATCATATACATTAGGGGTCGCAAACCGTTGCTAGGCGTTATTTTCTACTTGCATCAACCTTCTATGAATCTTGTGCAAGTGGGAGATTGAAATGACCTGATCTGCCCAAGATGCATATTAAGTTGATGTGGCTAGTGTGATATGATCCAAGTCGGGTCATACCCAATAACAAGCTAAACAAACACCAATAAATTATGACACCAATTTAGAAAATGGGTTTTCTAAATCATTGCCTTTGTAGATGAACATCATTATATGGATAATTGTTCATATGGTACCTTTTGTTTTTCATTATTTAGTCTTACTAAATAATAACAAATAAAAGTACTATGTTTATAAAGTTTAAATATGTTTTAAATTTATAAACATATGGGTTTAGTGAGTATTTAATTGTGTAACAAAACAAAGTGTGGGAATCCATTTTCAAATGGATTTTTCGGCCGCCCACTAGCCTTGGGGGTCCCATCTTTGTCTTGAAAACACACTAGATTAAATGTTTAAGACACAATCCTTCCAAGTACTTCTCTCTTACATGCAAAGGCTGATTTTGCTCTCATCTAGCTCTCTCTCACCTTTCGAATTTGAAGAGAAAAAGGGCAAAAAGAAGAGATGAAAGTTTCAGCATCAAAAGGGGTTTTGTTGCTGAAAGTTGGTGTCAAGAACCTAGCATTCAAGAGGTTCGTTTGTGTCTTGGGGTATCACCATCTTCAGGTCTTCTTGCTTGAAGATTCAGCCACGAAACTCATCCTTTTCACCTCTTCTATATCGATTTTCTGCTGCTCCAAAGGTTGTTTTTAACATCATATATATATCTTTTGTATGCATCTCGTATAATGATCCATGGTTTGGGGTTTTCTTATTAAATGGTTTTAATCATAATCATATTTGCAAGTTTTAAAACTAATTATCCGCTGCGTTTTTTCATACATACAAGCTTATATGAACTTTGATAAACTTGTTAAAGCCCTTCACAAGTGTTTCGAATTCTTCAATTTTTTCATGAATTAAGTGGTATTTATAGGTTAGGGTTTCCAATCGTACGACTAAGCCATTAGCATGGTTCAGTCGTGTGATTGAATCATGTGATTGCCCCATACCCACCACTGAAGGTTCACACCTGCGACTGATTCAATCTTATGTCTCAATCGTGTGACTGATCTAGTCTCCTGGTTTAGTCATGCGACTAGTCCATAAGCATGATGTATTCATGCATATGGTCCATAAGTATGATGTATTCATGCGTATGGTCCGTAAGTACGGGCCATTAGCATGAATACTCATCCGTCTATGTTGAACACATTACTGAATCATTATTGACTTAGAATTGTATACAACAACCTCAAACCTATATAGTAAGTTAATTATATTTTAACCCAATAATAACATGAAATATTAAATATTATAAACATCAACCACATATTATATTTCATTGAACCCATTCATTACATATGTGTAAGACATGAAAGACATTTACATTAAGCTCATAAACTAGGTACATATGGATCTACAGAAAACCCTGCTTGTGTGACAGTAGTTAGACAATCAGAATAATTAAAATCTTTGATAGTCGCATGTTTCAATGGTGTCTTATTATTGTATTTTGCTAAACCCTAGAATTCACTGTAACTTTTCAGTATAATTAATATAAAGCATTTATGAGAAATATAGTATTCAATGATCTATGATTATATTATATAGTATAATTACTAACTTAATCATCATATTCAATCCTAGTTCATTCGTATCAACTGAGAATATCATTCTCATAAGCCAGTAAATTAGTATGAGAGTTGTTGGTCACAAGCCAGTCAATTAGTATCAGAGTTGTTGGTCACAACCCAGTCAATTGGTATCAAAACTTTGGCTCTCGGTTCATCTTCAGATTTGCTCAGATATGAACTGAAAGTCAATTGATCTAATGATTGAGTTATATTAGTGAGTCCTTCATCTTCTAATATGTATTCAAGCAAAAAACTCCATGAAACATCGACTGGAATCTCTATTCAACTGTACACGAACCAAGAACACATCTTCGAACAACTTATTCGACTAAAAATCAATGCAAACACATCATCATCATCATAAACATCTAACCTAACAATCAACAATATAAATTATAGCAGCATTATCGTACTGTTTTCTTGAAAACAACAAACTGCTACTATTGACAAGAAGCCTTATAATAATCAAAAGTTAGACTGTTTGGATCACTTGGACATAAAAATTAATCTAATCCTAATTCAAACAACCTAAAGCATGTTTATTATAGTGGATTCACTTAACATTTCTGAAGTTGGTCTTGCACCTAAACCTCCTGTGCTTAAACACAAATATGAGTTTAAGCAATGGAAAATCAGGTTTATGAAATATATTATAGGTGTAGATCTGGATTATTGTAGTTTCATATGCAAAGTACATTACATCCCTATGTCACTCTCGGTTGACCAAGTTGCACTCTACAAAATAGTAAGAATATCCATTGAAGATCCCGACTTAACCCTTAATGATGATGAGTATAAGAAGATAAAGATTGACCTCAAAGCATACTCCATTATCACATAAGCACTTAAAATGGATGTACTCAAAAGGCTTGAGAAATATAGAACAACAAAAGCTGTGTGGGATGTACTGTTGATAATCTGTGAATGAAGCAATGAAGTAGTTGAAATCAACAAAGACAAGCTGTTCAATCAGTATGAAACCTTCCACCACTCCAAAGGTTAGTCAATCATAAAACTATTGCATTGGTTTGTGCAGTTAATCAATGATCTTGAGATTATGGGGTTACATATAAGGAAAAGAAAATAAACAAGAAGATGTTACATAGCCTTCCTAAGAGCTGGAAGCAAAATGTAACCATGCTAAAAAATACACTTGATCTAGAAAACACCAGTCTGGATATAATGATTGCAAAGATTAAAGCTCTAAACTTGATGAAAGGAGCATAAACCTTAGTGGCCCACAAGTCAGTATGGAAAACAAGTTTCCATCCTATACTCATTATGTGGAAAATGCATTCATTATTGAAGAAGATGATTTTCTCTTATCAAGAGATCAAAACAAATCAAATGGATTCCTTGCTGCTTCATCAATTAACAAGCCATCAAGGTCATCATAATCAACTGGATAAACTGCCATTCCCTTAAGCATGCCTACAGACTAGAATTCTGAAGAGTATAAGGCAACATACAATGACTTTGTTGCAAGCTTTGGAGCATACTTGGGAGGAGGACTTACCTCTACTCATCTAATCCAAGAAGACCTAGAAGAAATGGATCCTGAAGATGTACAATAAATGGATCAACTATGGCAAATGGCTATGATAGCCATGAGGGCTAAAAAGATCTTCAGAAAAAGGATGGAAGTTAAGTCTAAATGAGAACACCAAACTTGGATATGACAAGTCCAAGGTGAAGTGCCTCCACTGTGGTATGACTGGCAACGTCTCAAGAGAGTGTAATGCTTCAAGAAGAAACAACAACTTTGAGAGAGGTTCTCATAGCCAATCATCATCACAACCAACTCAAGTTTTCAATCAAACAACCCACATCAATATCACCATCAAATTCAACAACAACAATCTCACCAAAGTCAGCCTTAACCGACAAATCAATCTCATGGAAGTAGCCAAAATACTTCAAATGCTCTTGTCATTAGACAAGATGGAGTATATGATTGGATCCTGTATGGTGAGGAAATGAAGCCACAATTTCAAAATCATGCTCCTATCTGCTATGCCTTCCAAGTAAAATCTAATCTTTGTAGTGATAAATACATTGTTGAATTGCAGGGAAATTGTGAGCATATTCTTAAATTGGCAGCTAAAATTAAGGATGAAAAAGTAAAATCAGAGATCCTTAAACGTGAAATGAAGAGTTTTGAGATTAAAATCAAATTACTAATTTCTAATATTGAAAATTTTTCATTGGGATAAGTGTACTCTTGCGACTAAAAATGAAAAATTAGGTGAAATGTTAACTCAATCCAAAGCTGAGCAATCAGCCACCATAGATAATATGCAAGAGATGCTAGATTCACAAAAGATCCTAAGGACATGACTGAGATTGGATACAATTCATGTCGACCTCCATACCATGACAATTACACTATCATGCATAAGTCACTCACTCTTTCTGAACAAATTGAACCTAAGACTATTGAAACTAAATTAGTATTTTCATAGATAACAAATCGTCAAACTAAACCAAGTGTTTATATTGTAACAGATGAAGACAAAATCAAGCTAGGTCATCTAATCAAAATGAAAGAGTGCTCAGACAAGTCTATGAATGTCATTAAACCAAGGAGCTCAATTAAAGCAATAGTGCCTTCTGTGAAGATCATCCATGAAATTCTAAAACAAAAGAAGAAGGTTGAAGTCACTGTGAAACCATCTGCTGAAAGCAGATCTGATTGTGAGATCAAATCTCAAAACAATTCAATCAAATCAGACAACATTTCATAGAAAAACAAAGGGAAAACCTCTTTGATTTGAAAGACAATTATCAACATAGATCCTCAATCATCAAACAAAACAAGGTGTAGTATTATTATAAAAACAAACTACAAAAAAGGCTGATGTTGCTTCCTCATCAAATTCAAAGATTAAAGCTTAGTTGAAAACTGGTAAATCTACTGATGCGTCAACTTCAAGATCACAATCAAGAGATAAAGACATGTATTGTGACGTGTGTGAAATGTCAAATCACAAAATATATGAGTGTTATCTCAATCAATATTGCTCAATCTGTAACATGAACAATCATTCCACCAAAAATTGTAATTTTAACAAATATTGTTTTGTTTATGATATGAATAATCACAATACATCTGATCCACCATCATACCCTTGAAGTACATTGGATTCATAATCCTTAGGGGGAGTATTGTTGGACCCTGAAAGGATCATACATGCCAATTCATGTGGTGGTTGATGGTTATTCTACTAGTATTCTCCCATAAGTCCAAGAAGATATGCGGGTGAAGACTTCTGAGTAGAATACAAGTATTGGTTGTCCGTATTTATACATGCAGATATCTACTAAACAAATTCTAATAAGTGTTTGTTTTCTGCATTCGCGAATGCGAATGGTCAAACAAATGCCGACAAGTATCTTCACATCCGTATTTACTAATGCCGATGTTCATCAACAAATACACATAAGTGTTTGTTTATCCATATGTTTGAATGCTAATGACCAAACACCAATCCCGAAGACTACAGAAGAGATGCTAATGAAGAATAACTCATCCGCATTAGTTAATGCGTATGAATAGAAAAAAATGCTAATTAGGATTTAGGCTTAGACTATTTTCCTGATGTATAGTCCAAGGGTAGTTTAGTCATTTTATTAAGGCCTTTTTGTAAGGATTCTAATAAGTCTGATGTAGCCAAAACATTTAAAACATCCAAAGTGTCTCTACACGCATGCACTAAAGTACTGAAATAGAAATGCTTGAGAAGTTTTACTCCTTGCACTAAAAATATACCTAGTGTAAAATCTTCTGAAGCCAAGACCAACATCTTCCAAATTCAAAAATGAAGTTTTCCAAAGCTTTTAGACAAAGTCTTGGTTAGGATCGTGTACTTGACGAATACTAACAGATTTACGCGTGTACCGAATCAAATAGTGCGGAATCCTATTTGATTGGCATTCCAATCAGTGAGAACGCACGTAGAATCAATTAAAGATTGAATCTAAGCATTAAGAACCATTAGCAATCGATCTACTATGATCTATGAAGTTAGAACAGGTTGCTAAAGGTCTCTGGACGGCTAGGGTACGTGTAGGTATCGAATTATTCCAAGTGTCATGTTTTTACACGATTTAAGTGGTATTTATAGGTTAGGTTTTCTCAATCGTGTGACTGGACCATTTGCATGGTTCGGTCGTGTGATTGAGTCATGCGGTTGATCAATTCGCATGACTGAATGTTTAGTCGTGTGATTGAGTCAATCTCATGTTATAATCATGCAACTGATCTAGTCTCCTGGTTCATTCGTACGACTGGTTTATAGCATGAAATTGTTCATGCGTATGGTCCATTAGCATGGGTAAATCGCATGAAAACTTCACACGATTAAGTTTAACATACTTCTTAATTATCATTTAATAAGATCTATGCAAACAACCACAAATCTATATAATTACTTCGATAAGCGTTATTACAAACCAAGCAATGAAATATTCAACATTATAAGCACAACCACACATTGTATTTCATTAAGTACCCGTTCAATTAAATATGAGTAAGACAATAAAGACATTTTACATTAAGTTCAAAAACTAGGGACAGATGTATCTACAAACTCCCCCTTAGACCAAGTTTCATCTATTGTCTTACATCCTTCTTAAGCTCTTCAAACATCTTGTACTTCTCTTCTCTTCTGATTCCTATGTGTATCTCAAAAGCAAAACAAAGTCGTATTACGTTCTGAAATTCTAGAGCTTGTACAATATCTTGTGAGTCATAGAACAGTGGCTACTTGTATAATGTATAGACATCATCAACAGACAAGTTAGTAAGCCACATCGGGTCAAACACCCTGATGGTTTCCATAGCACCATTTTGTCAATACTATGACTGCCTCTCATGTTCTCCAATCGTAGTACCACCATTTGAAGTGTGGAGTGAAGACCTGTGGCATTTCCCGTAGAGGGATCTTAGACATTATGCGCAGAGGACTCCACTTCAGCATTATTTTCGGTTTTCCAGTTATGCCATCAACCTCTGATAGTCTGATCTACCTCGTTGGTTGTTGAGGTTTGAAGTTGGCCCATCTGGTGTGGTACTCTCTTTTTAGAGCTGCTTCAAACCAGCCTGACATTTTACGTGGGTCAGCGTATAACAATTTCAACTTTGCTAACTGGTTAACCTCAAAACCAGGAAGAGTTTTCAGGTCGTGTGGGAACCTGAAGTACTCAATCCCCTTCTCACGTTTAACTGCATAAACGTTGAGATCTTCAAAATGTGCCCACACGATGATTTTGCCCTACACCTTGTGATGTTTCTTCACTTTGTAATGCTTGGTGTAGATAGTTGACGTTGTATCACTGTGTTGGGCTCTTATTTCATCAAAGCATGCAGCCCACTCAGCCTTTCAGATGTTGACTTTGGTGTCTGAGGCTTTGCCTTATCTTTTCTTTGCTCAGACTCTTGTTCCATTTTATTCAGAGTCTCAAAAGTTTCACTGGCAAGATTGTCGCCTAGATTGGGAACGACATTACCTTCATTGTCAGTGTACTCTGGATAATGTTTGATCCGTGACATCTTCAATCTCGATCTCATTGACGTCGTTGAGCTCGTCGTCACTTTCAACATGGACTATTGGAGCATCTTTCATGATCTCATCAGGATTGAGTCGAAACATTTCAGCAAGTTGCTCGTTGGTGAGATCATGAATTATCTCTCCTTCTTCAGGAGTGTAATTCACCAATCTCCTAACTATCCCCTGCAGATCATGAATCATAGTGAGTTGAGTCTTGATCTGTTGGAGGGGAGCAACATCATATTCATCTCCTTGAAAATTTGGATCTGCTTGATTTAAAACATGTAACACAACAACCAGTAGTCAACAATCAAAGTAGTAAATATCAATAATCAAAATAAAAACATTATATACATTAGTTTGGTACAATATTCAGTTACACATGATTTTAAATAACATAAACAACTAAGCATTACTCTTGTCTGGTAACATGTGTTCCTCTGCTGACGGGACTAATGTGGAGGCACCTTGGTCTTGAGCTTTCTTGGTCCGCCTTTCACTTGCAGTTGTGGCACCCGCAGCAGATGTATTTCCATCTCCTTCATCATCATCATCAACATCATCACCAACATCAATATCATCCCCTTGATCATCACCATCATCATCATCATCACTGTCATCATTATCACCATTATCTCCATCTCCTTCTCTGATCTTTAGGGTTTCATCCTTTGATCCTTTGAGCCTCAGCATGATGGTCTTATTGGTCGCCTCCAACTCCTTTATCTGTTTTGCTGAATGGACATGTTGCTCCTAGAGTTGGGACATCTCTGAGCTCTAAGCAGCCATCGGCTGTGCTTGCTACTCCATCAGCTGAGCCTGCTGATATATCTGCTGAGATTGTGCAGTAGTAAGATCTACTAGCTGACGAATCTGGGCATTCTTCTCGTCATCAGCTGTTAACAGCTTCAGCACAATACGGTTCAGTGTCGAGAGCTGTTCCTCCACCCCACTGGGAGGTAAAGATGATCCATATGGAAAGGATGGGTAAGATGACAGTCCTACTTGGTGCTAGTGGTGGTGGTGGTGGCAGTGGTGAAGATTGGAGGTGGTATAGATGAAGGTGGTGGTGGATGAGCTGTAGTGGAGGTGGATTGGATGTGGGTAAAAGGTGGAGTGGGTGTGGTAGTGGTGTGTGTGGTGGTAGAGGTGGTGGCAGGTGGCGTAGTAGCAGTAGTGGTGGTAGAGGTGGTGGCAGGTGGCGTAGTAGCAGTAGTGGTGGTACTGGTGGATGGTGTTGCTGAAGTAGTGGTTGTGGTAGTGGATGAGGTTAGAGTGAACTTCAGCGTCTTCCCCTTGTTGATGTAAGGGTGTGCCATCTTCTTCTTCGTTGAACCTCTAGGCATAAAGGCTCTCCCTTGGCTGTTGGGTGGGTCCGAGGCATATGCGGGATCTGTATTAGCAGCAGCATCCCTGGACTCCCCTGGGCGTCCACCAACCGCTCTCAAACCTCTCTCTGTGGTAACCACTCGGCTGCCCACAGTCCCCGTGAGAGGGCTCCTCATCACTCTCTTTGTCCTCATCGGGATGATAGAATTCCTTGTGAAAGCTGGCTGTGGTGGCATCTTGGTGTGTAGGTGGTGAAGGAGTAACGCGTGTAGTGGGGCCCCTTGTAGAAGCGGGCCCGGAGTCTTCGCATGTATCACCATCATTGTCAGATTCATGAGATGGAAGAGCAATTTTCTCAACATCTGAGTCACTCTCCTCATGGCGCCATTTACGCGTCCCTGGCGCCACGTAATTAACCTTGGCCAGATGGCGGAAGAGTCTCTTCATAGGGGGCTTGACTTGCTTCCACCTGTAGACCTTCATGCGGCCTAATGTTGTATCATCCATAATCTCCAACGCCATAACATCGTGGCTCTCCTTTGGCAGAAAGATCATCAAACCCACGTAGGAATTTTGAATCTGGTCTGAAATATCATCAAACCCACCCCTTCGCGAAGCCTGCTAGCACTTAAGGATGACATGCGCTAAGTACTTGTACTGGGCACACATGTTGCTTTTGTTGAGCACACCTACATTGATATCCCCAGCATACTTCATCCTTAAGAAGCACCCTCTCACTGTCAAAGGGTGGTCCGCATCGTCACCCAAACCAAGTACCCGTCTTATATCCTCAGCAATGACCTTAATATCCATCCCAAAAATAGAATTCCTGATGCTGTATGGCTCATGAGAGCGGTCAACCGATGCCCCCTCCCAGTAGGCCTGCTGAATAGACCATAGGGAGTGCATGGTGTAGATATAACCCTGTAGAGCCTGGATCGCTTGAGGAAAGCAATAATCCCTACAAACTTGGCACCGTTCCGAGTTGTGGCATCTAAATGAGTACATATGTTGTGCTTGGGGTTGATAGACCATGTGTCAGCCATCAATCTGTAACACAAGACACATAGATATTAGATAACCACACAACACAAATCAGTTCTAATTAACCAAGTTGAATTCATTCTGGTTCATTCATGCGATTGAAACATGAGACTGTGTTCAGTCGGTTGACTTGGCATTCAACTGGATTCAGTCGGGTGACTGAGCAGGTGACTAAGTTTAATCGATTGACTTGGCTAGTGATTGGTTGAGTCAGCCGACTGCGCTCATTTGTATTGTCCATTCGGCCGATTGAGCCATTCAACCAGCTCAATCATGCGATTAGAGTTCATCCCAATGTCTTGGTTCAATAGACTCACAATCACTTTAATAATAACCTAATGACTTTTATTTCAATATTTTACTCGGTATAGTTAGGTTATTAATCCATTACAGGTTCGGTTCTGGTATGTGTCGAAATTCATAAATTAGGGCACCATTCCAACAGATTTCGATGAGATAGCATCACATCGTACTTGTATAACAACTCATTATCGTCAGACTGTCAAAAGAAGTCGGAAATTTGGGTCTGATGAAATTTGGGCAGAGTAACGGTAAGGTGTGCGATATTAGGGGGATTGGGGGTGATGAGTTGAATGTGATCGACTGTGGCCCTATTTATACTGAATCTGATTTCAATTGGCCGACTGGAGGCATTTACTCTGTTCATTCGGGCGATTGGACCTCAGTCGTGCGATTGGTTCAGTCAATCACATTTAGTTGACCGATTGGGGTTCAGTCGGGCGACTAACTCATTCGCACAGCTCCATTCGGTCGACTAGCTCAATCTGATAAGCCATTCAGGTGAATGGTTCATACACATGTGCCATTCGGTCATCTAGTGCATGAGTATGGTCCATTCGTACGGTTGGTCCATACTCATGGTCCAGTCCTGCGATTGGATCATACTCATGATTTTGACTTTATGACCATTCCACACTTAATCCCTTTAAATTTTTGATTAAACATTATGAGCATTTGATCATCTCAGATATGATCATTTTAACTTGGAAAACTTTTGATCACCTCATTCGTGATCCTTTTAAACAATTTGTCACCTCAGACGCGACTTATTTTACCTTTGAAAACACATGTGGTCACTTCAGACATGACCCTTTTAGGTGATTAAATCCCCTATAGAATTCCATGGCGTAGTCCGATATCTAACTAACTGAATTGAGAAAAAACAAATAAAAGACATAAAACAGAAATACATAACTAAAACTTGTTTTTGAGGTTTTGTGAGGTGTAAATCCTAAGATAGAAATCTAATGGATTCGGGTCCGGAAAAGGCAGGTTCAATTCATTTTGACAATAAAAGGACCAATTCAAGTTGGAATCATACAGGCAAGTCAAATCATTTGGGCCATGCTATCAAAAACCATGTGATGCTCGATTATTGTTTTTCATCTAGAGTCATTAGTGTTAAGATCTCAGCATCTAGTTTGATCAATTAGATTGGATTTGCAGCGGAATGAGCTCACGAATTAACAAATTTAAACAAGAACACACGAAATTTATCAATTAAAGAGTGTTTGTTATAGAGAGAGAATTTCTGTCAAAAGGAATATATTCATTCAATACACGCTTTGGCTGGCTTCACGCACTCCGTTACAATTAGGTTATCTTTCCTTTTATAAGGGAAGCTGACGTCAGCTGATGTCACTTGACACTGACATCTAACTGTTATTTAACTACAAAAAGTTAACACAACTACTGAAGATGTCAAACAGCTGACATCTTCTTACAAAAATACCAAGTGTTAACTATCACTACAACTACTGAAAAGAAACTACTGAAACAACAACGACTGAAGAACATGCTCTTCAGTCGTTTTACAAGTACTGAAATAAAAAATAAAACTACTAACAGGAAACTATCACAACAACTGAAGAATGCTTCTTCAGCTGTTGTGACAAACTCTCAAGGCTTCAGTACTTGGATTTCGTGAACTTCAGTTGTTGTCATCAGCTGATGTCTTCAGCTGACGTCTTCAGTCTTTGTACTTCAGCTGTTGATCTTTAGTACTTAGTCTTCAGTTGTTGATCTTCAGACTTTGGTCTTCAGCTGTTGAAATCTTCAGTACTTTAGTCTTCAGCTGTTGATCTTCAGACTTTGTCTTCAACTGTTGAAGTCTTCAGTCTTTAGTCTTCAGTTGTTGATCTTCAGACTTTGGTCTTTAGCTATTGAAGTCTTCAGTACTTTAGTCTTCAGCTGTTGATCTTCAGACTTTGTCAAACAGCTGATCAAGTCTTCAGCAGTTGTGATAATGTCTTGTAGGACTTAAAGGTTTTTCTGATCTGGCTCATTGGTTCTTTTGGTCCAACAAACTCTCCCTGAACCAATGCAGCCAAAACCTTTAAGCTTATTGAAGATATCCCACTTATTATGGCAGAAAGATTGGTCTTTTTGTCTTCTAGATCAGCTCAGAAGTGACGACCCTTGTAAGCACAGGCCTGGGAAGAAGTCTCAATGATCTGTTTGGCAAAGGATGGATGGGAACTCTGCCTTGGGGAACTGGACAAAAAGTTGTTACCCCATCCATGAGATCTACTTCCCAACTATGAGTCTGTAAGACTCCCTTGTATAGGCTTCAAGGAAAGTTATTTGTTCCTCCATAGTAACCTCTTCTACTTCTCCTTCAAAGAGTGACTCTGGCCCATAATACTCAGAGAGGTATTTGACCTGCTTCCCATTTTTTAGTTCGACAGTTGTTATGACTCTATATGCGAATTGATCTGGGTGAATACCCTCTAAGAACAACTGGAGCTCATTCTTTCTAACTTCCTCAAGCCTCCTATACACTAACCCCTTTTTCACCACTTTATTCTCCAGCATCTTTTGTGGGGTCAGTTTAGCTTTATAGGCTTTCTTGAAGTCATCTATTATCTCCCAAGGTGATACTACAAAGGCCAGTGAGATCACTTCATCTACAATCTTCTTTACTTGGCCAATGTATCTCTGTGGAATATTTTTCTTTTGAATCCTATGAGACACCCTGGGATCAGGCAAAATCCTCACTCTCTCTTTTTGATATTGAAAAGTATGTCTGAGAGTGTATAATCTCTGAGCATGTTTCTTCATATTGATGATTGAAGATGTGGCAGCGTATGCTTTGTCGACTCTTCTCAACAATTCCTCATCATGTTGTTTGTGAAGCTCTTCTTCTTCTAACTTCACTTTCACAATTTGCCTTTGAGATTCAGGAGTAATTGTTAGAGGGTGACTTATGTCCTTAGGCAACTGTATAACATCTGAGATTGGCACCTGTCATCATCTTCATCGTTATCTTCTTCTTCCTCTTCTAGCCTCAGTACCCTTCTCTTCCTCTTCTGGGTACATCATCGGATATTGGTTTTGTGGGTAGGGGAATTGGTTTAGTGGGTTGTGATTATGGTGGTTTTGGTGTGGGAATTTTGACAGGCTGTTCTAGCATTTTGGAGTAAGTGAGGCTTTAGATTGTTTGACCAGTTCAATCATGCTCCCAGCACCAGCTTCATTCAAGGCTTCAATGACCAGACCTTTGGTATATACTTCAGACGAACAGATCTTGGTGGTTATTGCCAAGATGCTGTCCCTGGACCATGACTTGATTTCAATCAATGATCTTCCAAAATACTTAGCTATGAACCTGATCATGATTTCTAGCCTTTCCCTTTCCAACACACTGTAACTTGCCCATATTGCTTGGATTTCTTCAATCTCCAATCTTCTAATTTCTGAGTCAAGTTTTTCAGTGTCATGACCTTGCCTAAAAAGCTTATCAATGATGTTATCCATTGATCGGCTGTGTTGGGCATCAACCTCCTTCACCATTTCCTCCAACTCCTTCTCCTTCTTTCCACTCTTCCTTTTCTTGTATGTGACATGAAAGTCTTCAGTACTTTCAGTCACTTTCTCCATCTCAGCTTCCTTCTCCTTCTCCTTCTCAGTCTCTACACCCAACTCCTTCTCATTTTCCACCTCTATCTCTTTTCCTTTCTCTTTCCCATCTTCAATCCTTTTTCATTTTGCTTTCACTGACTGAATCTCCCCCTTTTGGTTGCATTGGTTGCAAGGGTTTGATTATCAGAAAGCCTTTTGCTCACAACTTCCTCCAGCAAGGGTTGGATAACCGAGGGAAGCCTCTCATCAAGGGTTTTAATCACTATATCTGTGATAATTGGTGTGATGAGAGGTAAGGAATTTTGAAGGATAGCAGCTATTTGCTCAGGGGGGGTTCTGTTCCTGAGAGATAGTGCTAGAAGTAGAGGCAGGTGGCTGAGTGTTTTGGAGTGGCTCTGTGTATAAGAGACCTTGAGAGGAAGGTGCCATCTGTTGATGGATTGGGGTAGATGGACTTAGATCCTGAGACATTTTGGCAATCAGCTCGTTGAGTGTGCTTACCTCATTCTCTAGGATGGTATTTTGGGCTAAAACATCATAGAAGAAGCCCAGGTCATCATCAGTGTTTGCTGAATCACCTGACCTCCTGATAGAATCAGGATGTACATGCTCTGAGTTCAGATCAGTATCAGCATGTGCCCCTTGTTCTTGGTATTGGGGACTTCCTGCCTTAGTACTATGTCCTTCATTAGCGGTTGCCTCTGGTGAGGTCTTATGGATGTTACCAACTGCATCCTGATCATATGCTGAAGAAGGAGAAGTGGTAGCCTCACCAGATGTTCTAATCTCTGTTTCTACACTTGGAGATGGAACATTGTAACCCCTGTGCTGTGGGTTATCATAAGCATTTGGATCCTCCCCCTCAATTGTTGAGGCTATCCCAGTTTTGATTGGTATCTGGGGAGGGGGTGAGGAATTCAACTGACTCAGCACTTTTGCAACTCTTATGGTAGGACTTTGGGGGGCGGTTGCAGTGGGAGATGGTGTAGAAGCAGTATACACCCGGGGAGAGTGGTGCGTTTCAATGGCAACCTCCTCAATGAGGAAGGTTCCAGATGTATAGGTGCCCCAAATGTGGTTGTTGCAGGCTCCTATTGAAAGGAAGCCTGAGCGGTTGAGGTTGGGTGAGTCATGGACATAACTGTGGGGTTATAACCAGTATGTATTTCCTGTGTTTGTGGTACAGGGGCATCCTCAGGCGACTCATCTCCCTAGCAGCTTTTTCGGGTTTCTTGTGTTTGGGTTTGGTGGGGACTTTGGATTTGGAGGTGGTGGCTGTGGGTTCCAGCTGTGTGGGTTTTCGCAGCTTGGCAGTGATAGGATCTCAACATCTAGTTTGATCGATTCGAATGATTTCAGCAGCGGAATAGAGTACCAACTAGCACAATTGGAGCAGGAATACCAAAGATATTGCAATAAACAGAATTAGTTATAGAGAGAGAAAGTTTCTGCAAAGAGAATATTTCATTCAATCACATGCTTTCGTGGTGGCAAAAAGTATCACACGTACAATCAGGTCAATCATCCCTTATATAGGAATGTCGCGCTGGAACATTCCTTATATAGGAGATGTGACGTCAGCTGATGTCACTTGATAGTGAATCTAACAGAATTATTTAAACAACTGAAACACAACTACTGAAGATGTCAAAACAGCTGACATCTTCTTACAAACACACTAAGTGTTAACAGTTACTACAACTACTGAAAAGAAACTACTGAAGCTACAACGACTGAAGAACAAGCTCTTCAGTCGTTTTACAAAACTACTGAAAGTAAAAACATAAAACTACTAATATCACAACTACTGAAGAAGTACTCTTCAGCTGTTGTGACAAACAACTGAAACTTCAGTACTTGGTCTTCAGACTTGAACTTCAGACGTTTCATCAGCTGATGACTTCAGTAGATGTCATCAGCTGATGTCTTCAGTCTTTGTCTTCAGACTTTGTACATCAGTTGTTGATCTTCAGCACTTGTGGACACTTCAGCTGTTGAGCTTCAGCACTTGTGTTTTTCAGCTGTTGAGCTTCAGCACTTTAGTCTTCAGCTGTTGAAGTCTTCAGTACTTGATCTTCAGCTGTTGAAGTCTTCAGCACTTGTCGAACTGCTGATGAAGCCTTCAGCAGTTGTTGTGATATCATGTGGGACTTAGAGGTTTTTCTGATCATGGCTCATTGGTTCTTTTGGTCCAACAAACTCCCCCTGAACCAATGCAGCCAAAACCTCTAATTGATTTATTTTCCCACTTATTGTTGGCAGAATGGTTGGTCTTTTTCCTTCTTGTTCAGTTGAGAAGATGACCCATATAAGCATTGGCCTGGGAATGAGTTTCTGATGATTTGGTTGGCAATGTATGGATGGGAGCTCTGTATTGGGGAATTGGACACTGAGCTGTTCCCCCATCCATGAGATTCACTTCCCAACTATGAGCCTGTAGGATTCCCTGGTGTAGGCCTCCAAAAATATAATTTGTTCCTCCATGGTGAGCTCCTCTGCCTCACCATCGAAGAATCCTTCTGGCCCATAGTACTCAGACAGGAATTTGACCTGTTTTCCATTTCTGAGTACCACTGTTGTAATCTGTCTGTAAGCAAATTCATCAGGATGATGACCTTCTAACAGCAGTGGTAACTCATCCTTTCTGATCTCATTTAGCCTCTTATACACCAGCCCTTTTTTGATCATTCTGTTCTCTAGCATCTTTTGTGGAGGCATGTTTGAGGTATAGGCCTTTTTGAAATCTTCCAGGATTTCCCAGGGTTAAACTACAATGACCAAGGAGATCACTTCATCTACAATCTTTTTGACTTGACCACTGTATCTCTGAGGGATGTTTTTCTTTTGTATTCTGTGAGCCACCCTAGGATCAGGCCAAATTCTTACTCTTTCTTTTACATACTGAAAAGTATGTCTAAGAGTATAGATCCTCTGAGCTTGTTTTTTCATATTGATGATGGAGGAAGTGGCTGCATAAGCTTTATCTACTCTCCTTAATAACTCTTCATCATGCAATCTGTGTTGTTCTTCTTCTTCTAATTTCACTTTGATTGCATCTCTTTGTTGCTCAGGAGTTATTGCAAGAGAGAGATCATTGGCCTTAGGCAACTGCAGAATAGCTGAGATCGGCAGCCTATCTTCTTCATCATCATTTTCTTCTTCTTCCACAAGCCTCAACACCCTTCTCTTCTTCTGCTTAGGTGCATCATCGGCTGTTGGTTTTGAGGGTAAGGGAGTTGGTTTTGTGGGTTGTGGTTGTGGTTGTTTTGGAGAGGGAATGTTGACAGGCTGAGTTAGCATTTTGGAGGTGAGTGTGGCTTTTGAGTGTTTGGCTAGCTCAGTCCTGCTCCCTGCTCCTGCTTCATTCAAAGCATCGACTACTAAACCCTTAGTGTATGCTTCAAACGAACAGATCTTGGAGGTTATGGCCAAGATGCTGTCCCTGGTCCATGATTTTACTTCGATCAATGATCTCCCAAGGTATTTGCTGATAAATCTGATCATGATCTCAAGTCTCTCTCTATCCATAGTGCTGTAGCTGGCCCATCTTTGTTGGATCTCTTCGATCTCTAATCTTTTTATTTGAGAATCCAGCTTTTCAGTGTCGAAACCTTGCCTAAACAGCTGATCAATGATATTGTCCATTGATCTGTTGTGTTCAGCATCAGCCTCTTTAACCATTTCGTTCAAGTTCTTCTCTTTCTGAGCACTCTTCTTTTTCTTGTATGTGACATGAAAATCTTTTCGATTTCATGTACTTTTTCAATTTCAGCTCCCTTCTCAATCACATTCTCCTTCTCTTTTTCGACCTCATACACACAATCCTTCTCTGTTTCCACCTCTGTATCCTTCTCTTTCTCTCTCTCCTTCTCCATCCTCTTTCTTTTAGCTTTCACTGCTGAACTCTCCCCCTTTTTGGGCATTGGTTGCAAGGGATTGAGTAGCAGAAAGTTGTTGGCTCAGTACATCCTTCACCAGGGGTTTTAAGACAGAAGAAAGTCTCTCATCAACAGTTTTAATAACAAATTCGGTTAGCTGCGGTGTGATGAGAGATAGGGGATTTTGAGGGATAGCATCCATTTGCTCAGGGGGGTTTTGATCCTGACAAATGGTGCCAAAAACAGAGGCAGGTGGCTGAGAATTTTGTAGTGACTGTGTGTTTAAGGGACCTTCAGAGGAAGGTGCCATCTGTTGGTTGATGTGGTGGTAGATGGTCTTTCTCCTTGTGAGAGTTGGTCAAGTAGTTTTTGCAGCCTACTGACTTCCTCCTCCAGGATTGTGTTCTGGGCAAGAACATCATAGAAAAAGCCCAGTCATCATCAGCAGATGCTGAATCACCTGACCTCCTGCTTGTACCAGGATGTACATGCACTGGGTGTAGACCAGTTGTAGCATGTGCCCCTATGTCTTGGAACTGGGGACTTCCAGTGTTAGGACTTTGTCCTTCATCAGCTGTTGCCTCTGGTGAGGTCTTAGGAATGTTACTAGCCTCAGTCTGATCATATGCTGAGTCAGAGGAGGTGGCAGCCTCACCAGATGTTCTGGTCACCATATCCACACCAGGAGATAGAACATTTAAACCCCGTGCTGTGGGTTGTCAGAAGCATGTGGATCCTCATCCTCAAGTGTTGTTGTTCTCCCCTTTGTTGGTGGTTGTAGGGGAGGAGGAGAGCCATGCAGCTGAGTCAGCACATTGGCCATTTAATGGTTGGGCTTTGAGGGGAATTTGCATGGGGAGAGGGGATAGAAGCTGATTGCATCCGGGGAGAGGGATGCTCTTCAATGATAACCTCCTCAAGTGAGAGAGGTCTCAGCAATGTGGTTTCTCCTGAAATGGTTGCAACAGGATCCTTTTAAGAGGATACCTGTGCGGTTGTGGCTCGTTGAGTCGTTAACACCACTGGGGGGTTTGAGCCAGTAGGTTTATCCTGTTTGGGTGGTACAGGAGCATCATCAGGGGACTTATCTCCCTGATTAGCTTGTGTGGGTTTGGATTTTGGCTTGGTGGGGACTTTGGATCTGGAAGTTGAAGTTGTGGGTTCCCTTTGCTTGGGTTTTAGCAAGCGGGCAGCTTCTTTGAGGGATTGGTCGGAGTTATGCCTGGAGTATACCACAGCTAGAACAGCTGGTGCAGGGACTCCAAGGCCAACAAAGCCATCCGTTTGTAATTCATTAAAATTATGGCCATCAGAAACCTGGGATATAATAGCCATCTTTTTCCCACAGGTTTCTGTGCCAGATCTTTGATTTCTAGAAACACAATTTGTGAAAAATTTAAAGGTTGGTGTTTAGAATAGAATATAATACCTGTTGCCACCGGGAAGACATTTGATCCCTTGAGGATGTCTTCGAGGCTAAGCAAACATTCACCATATGAAATATTAATCGTTCAGCATCTGGGAAGTTCTTTTTCAGTATGGTAGCAGCTCGAAGATTTCCGTCGTACCCATTATTGATGAAGGACATATCAGTTGTGCCCTTCGGGTACTCAGTCACGCAAGCAGCATCTTGTAAATTTAGCACTCTACGAATGCTTTCAGGTGTAACCTCTACTTGGTTTCGATTAACCAATGACCTAACAGAGATTTGGCAGGTAGGCACATCAGTGTGAATGTAGGCATTGGACCAAAACTGACTGAGTGACTCTGGGTAGATGGTCAGGTTTAAGAGTAGAGCTGTATTATATTGAGAATCAGCCATTAGGTCTATGGCGTGATCAAACTTTGTCCAGAAGGCCGATTTTGTGAGGTAGGCGACGCAGTTATGTCGGGGTTTTAGACTCATGGTTGCCATG
The DNA here is from genome assembly GCA_025506515.1 of Flaveria trinervia. Classification (NCBI taxonomy): domain Eukaryota; kingdom Viridiplantae; phylum Streptophyta; class Magnoliopsida; order Asterales; family Asteraceae; genus Flaveria; species Flaveria trinervia. The sequence continues at coordinate 62,089,660 of CM046443.1, forward strand.
TTTGAAAGTATGAAGGTCAGAAGAACGCTAATGGAATTTGGAGAGAAGACAGTATTTATAGGTTAGGGAGAGGAAAAGGCTGAAAGAAAACTACTGAAGGTTTTGGTGTGGTCATCAGCTGTTTGAAACTACTGATGACGTGGTATTAACCTTCAGAGGTTTAAAACGACTGACAGTGGTGGTGTTGTCATCAGTTGTTATAAAACAACTGAAGACTTGGTTTTGACCATCAGACGTTGAAACAGCTGAAGTCTTGGTGTTAACCATGTAGTTATGAAACTACTGAAGGTCGTGGTTTTGACTTCATATGATGTAAACAACTGAGGACTTGGTTTTGTCATTAGTAGTTGTGAAACTACTGAAGACAGTGGTTTTGCCATCAGTTGTTGTGAACAAGTGAAGACTTGGTATTAGTTATCAGTAGTTCTGAAACTACTGAAGACTGTGGTCTTGCTTCAGTTGTTTAGAAACAGCAGTTGTAGAAACAACTGAAGAGAAATTTCTCATCAGCTGTTTTCATCAATTCTTAGCTTTTCAGCTGTTTCATACTGTCCTCAACACTTACTCGTCAGACTTTTCATCTGCTTTTCAGATGTTTCATAGGACGTCAGTACTTATCTGTTTTTACTGATTTCAGTAGTTGTAACTACATAGTAGTTGTAACTACATTAGTAGTTTAGAACAGATAAAGTACTTCAGTACTTGTGAGGCATTTAGCCGTCAGTAGTTATAAAAACTACTGAGGGTAAAAGAACCATCAGTACTTATATGTGACATGGTTACCAATGATCATCAGTATTACTGAGATCATCAGTAGTTGTCACTTATTCTAGCTGTAGCATACCAAGCCTTAACACCAGGTTGTGGAAAGTTGAACTATCCAAAGGCTTAGTAAAAATGTCTGCAAGCTCATCAGCACTAGGCACAAACATAGGATTAATTAGACCCTTTTCAAAACAATCTCTTATAAAATGATGTCTAATTTCTATATGTTGGTCCTAGAGTGCTGGACTGGATTTTTGACAATGCAAAGAGCTGAAGCACTATCCATTAATAACGGAGTCTTAGTCTCTGTAATGCCATAATCCAAAAGTTGATTCTCAAGCCAGAGTACTTGGGATGTACAACTTGCAGCAGCAATGTACTCGGCTTCAGCAGTGGATGTAGCAACAGATGTTTGTTTCTTACTCTGCCAAGAAATCAAACAGTTTCCTAGGAATTGACATCCGCCAGAAGTTGATTTCCTGGTCAACTTACACCCTGCATAGTCACTATCAGAGAAAGCAACTAATTTGCAAGAGTGCCCAGTGGAATACCATAAACCTAGAGATTGTGTACCTTGCAAATATCTAAAGATCCTCTTGACTGCAATCAGATGAGACTCTTTAGGTGCAGCCTGAAATCTAGCACAACACATGTAGCAAACATAATATCTGGTCTAGAGGCTGTTAAGTACATCAAGGACCCAATCATACATCTGTAAAGCGTTTCATCAACAACTTTACCTTTCTGATAAATATCCAATTGTGTGGTGTTGCACATGGGAGTAGAACAAGGCTTGCAGTTTTGTAAATCAAACTTATTTAAAAGATCTTTTGTATATTTAGACTGATGAATGAAAATTCCATCAGCTTTTTGTTTGATTTGCAAGCCTAGAAAGAACTGTAATTCTCCCATTGCACTCATTTAAAACTTCATTTGCATTAATTTTGTAAAATCATCACATAACTGGGGATCAGAGGATGCAAATATTATATCATCAACATAAATTTGAACAAGTAGCTTATGCTGATCCACCTTCTTAATAAATAAAGTTTTATCTATGGAGCCTCTAGTGAAATTATTTTGCAGAAGAAAGTTAGATAATATCTCATACCAGGCTCTAGGAGCTTGTTTCAACCCATAAAGGGCCTTATCAAGCTTGTATACCCATTCTGGGTGTTTATTATCCTCAAAGCCTGGTGCTTGACACACATAAACTTCTTCTTTTATTTTACCATATACGAATGCACTTTTAACATCCATTTGAAAATCTTTAAGATTGTGGAGTGCAGCATAGGCTAAGAACAATCTAATTGCCTCCAGTTTGGCTACAGGGGCAAAGGTTTCATCATAATCAATACCTTCTTCTTGTGCAAACCCCTGAACAACCAGTCTGGCCTTGTTCTTAACAATAAGCCCATTTTCATCTGTTTTATTCCTAAATACCCATTTAGTGCCTATTGCACACTTACCTGGGGGAAGAGGAACAAGCTCCCACACTTGCTGCTTTTTGAACTGAAGAAGCTCAAGCTGCATTGCTTCAAACCAGCCATTGTCTCTAAGTGCAACATGATAATTCTTTGGCTCTAGCTGACTGATGAAGAGAGCATAGAAGCAGAAATTGGATAATTGACTTCTGGTTGAAACTCCAGCATTGATATCACCGATGATTTGAGACATTGGGTGATTCTTCAGATCTGGATAAACAATGAGATCAGTGCAAGTGTTTGTAGAACCTTCAGCAGCAACAGATGTTGATGTAGACTCTTGAACCATGTAGATGGTGGCAACTCAAATGTAGTTGAAGATGCAGAAATCTCATCAGCACTTGTTGTGGATGTAGCTACTGAAGCTACAGGAGCATCAGGTTTAGAGGACACAGGCAGTTGGTCACTAAACCTGAAGAGGTGAGTACTACTATCATTATCATCATCAGCACCAGCAGTACCACCAGGTGGTGAACTGTTGACAGGAGCAACAGCAGGAGTTTGATAAGGAACATATTGCAGTATGTCCAAATCAAATAGCTCCACAGGGCTTTGTGGAATCTTGTCCTTTGGAGATTCATTAACTTAACATGTAGAGTCTCTTCAACCATCTTTGTTTTGCAGTTGAAGACTCTGTATGCTTTGCAAGTTGATGAATAACCAACAAAGTACCCTGCATCCACCTTAGGATCAAATTTTTGGAGTTGATCCCGTGTGTTGAGAATGAAACAAGGACACCCGAAAGCTCTGAAGAATGAAATTAGAGGGGCCAAATGATGAAGAACTTCATATGGAGTCTTCATCAACCTCTGATTTACTAGAACTCTATTCTGTACATAGCAAGCTGTATTGACAGCTTCAGCCCAAAAAGTCATTGGCAGTCCAGAATAGGCCAATATGGACCTTGCAGCTTCAATAAGGGTCCTGTTCTTTCTCTCCACTACTTTATTTTATTGAGGAGTTCTTGGAATGCTAAACTGCCTCTTGATTCCCTTTGAGAGGTAGAACTCATCAAGTGTATTGTTTCTGAATTCTGTTCCATCATCACTTCTAATACACTTGACTGAGAGGGAATACTGCTTCTTAACATACAACACAAAGTTGACAATCTTCTGAGGTGCCTCATCCTTTGAATGCAAGAAGAAAGTCCATACAAATCTGGAGTAATCATCCACAATTACCAGACAGTATTTCTTCTTAGCCATACTCATCACTCTCACAGGACCAAAGAGATCCATGTGAAGAAGCTGTAAGCAGGCAGTGGACTTAGGTTCTTCTATGGAGGGAAATGAAGCTTTGTGTTGTTTTCCTTTTAAACAAGCAGTGCAGTTATCTTCACATTTGTACTCCTTCATAGGCAGTCCCCTTACTAAACAATGGTTTGTTAGCTGATTCATGTTTTTGAGATTAACATGACCCAGCCTTCTATGCCATAGAGTAGATTCTTGAGGGGAAGCCTTGAAAAATAGGCAAGGATGGCCTTTGAGATCTATCTTCTTGAAAGATCTAAGGCATACACTCTTCCTGTCCTGTTGGCCTTCAGGAGAGTGTATTCATCCAACACCTTATCAATCAAACATAGAACTTTGGATGACAGAATCCGACAGTTCTGACTGGTGAAAAGAGCAACATGCCCTTTGTCACACATTTCACTGACACTCAAGAGGTTGTACTTGAGATTTTCCACATGGTTAACATCATCAAACTTTATTTCCCCTTTGGAAACAAAGCCTTTGCCGATGATGTAACCCTTTGCATCATTGCCAAATGACACAAACCCCTTCCTTCCTTGAGAGTAGTCATTAAGAAGTGATCTGTTTCCTGTCATATGCATGGATCCTCCACTGTCTACATACCAGATGCCTCTGTGGCATGTTGAAGAACCCTGCAAAACATAACAAATTAGTTAGATTTTGAGACCCAAACCTTTTTGGTTTTGGGCCTGCTCTCATCAACAGATGGTAAACTAACAGGTTTGTTGGAAACAACAGCCTGAGAAGAAGAAGATGGTGAAGAAGAGGAATCCTTTGGCTTGGACCTCCTTTTCCGTGGTTTCAACATAGGAACATCTAATTGGTAACTCTCCCAATAGATGTTGAACCATCATAACCAGCATTGTCTAATTTTGTGATAAAGCTTTCAGCTCTCCAGACACATTGGCATTGGAGTTTGATAAGTTCCTATGTTGCACCTTCTTCTTTTGAGCAATCTCCGCTGTTACCTGTTTTAACCCTTCCTTTTTGGATTGCTTTTTGGACTTAAGGGTTACAGGATTTGATGTTGCTGGTACAAATGTGGCTTCAAACTCATTTTCATTTTAACCATTTTCTCTTTAATTTCTTCTTTATGTTTGAGTTTGGATCCTCTTTTGTACCAACAATCATCTGTAAGATGATTGAACAAACCACATATTTCACATGGTTTCTTCTTCATCTTATGTTGATCATCAACTAAAGAGAATGAAACTACTGAAGACTTGTTCTTCAGCACTTTGGAAGCACTATTTGCTTTCTTGACTTCCGCTTTAGTGGTCTTCAAACCCTTTCTACTGACAGTTTTCTTCTCTTCAGTGCTGACAGTAGTTGGAGTTTGAACTTCAGGTGTTAAATCTTGCTCTCCAGTCCTTTCAGGACTTCCAGAAATAACTCCTGAGTTGATCAACTCTTTGATCATGTGAGTGTCAGTATTTGGAACCATCAAGATCAGCTGATAGGTTCAATGAGGGAATAATACTAACTTCAACTTCTGATGGTGCTCTATCAGAAAGTGAATCACATGATGAGGTGGATTGGTTATTGCTTTCTCCATCAGATTTCACTTCTGCTCTTGAAGCAAAATCTGTAGGAGGAGCAGTGTGATTATAACCAATGCCAAACTTCACATTGGAAGCAGATTGCTTACTAAGAAGCTTTTCAAAACCTTTGCATGATTGTACCCATCGATCACACTCTACTTGGGTGACTGCAAGGGTTTCTTTGAGGTCTTTGTACTTTTCTAAAAGTACCTCTTCCCTAGCCTTATCATCAGTGATTTGGCATTTAAGTTTATAAATCTCATCATTTTTCTTTTTAAGCATAGACTCAAACTCAACTTTTTTTGGAAATGATCTTTTCTAGCTCTATGTTCTTATTAATTAAAGCTACATTTGCTTCTCTAATAGAGGCAAATGCTGCTATGCATGTTTCAGAGCATAATTTGGCCTTAGCCTCAGAGGATACCTGTGATACCTGTGATGAAGAGCATTTGAGGATGATCCATCTGCAGACTCCAGAGCCATATGTGCCAGATTCCCAAAAGGACTGTCACCACCATGTTGACCAGCACCTACGAACAGTTGTTCATGACCAGACATGTCATCTGGTAAACTGCTCCAGTCAACAACTCCAGCGGTGAAGAAGCTGTGTTGTTGAGTTTGAGGAGGTTGATGAGATTGAGATGGTTGAGGCTCAGGAAGAGCATGTGGTTGTTGAGCAATGGTGCTTGAACCTGACTGGTTTGTGGCATGTAATAAGAAGGGTAAGGATATGGCATTGGCCCCTGAAGAACAAAATATGCAGGAGATTGTGGTTGAGAATGATGACCAGAATTGACAGGATGTTGCCCTGTGTGTTGTTGACTATTGCCAGGGAAAGTCACAAAGGGTGCAAGAGAATTAGATCCAGATGATCCACATTCTCTAGCAAAGTGTCCAAGCCTGTGGCATTTGTGACACTTCAACTTACTCTTGTCAAAACCAACTTTGGTTTTGCTAGAGAGTCCTAGGAACTTTCTTCCAGTTCTTTTGTAGAACTTCTAGATCTGATATTTATCAAGGCCATTTGGCTTAAAATATCCATCTCTTCTAAGTCATCATCAGCAATCCCCTTGAGATCATCCATGATGAAGCATAGATTGTCATTATTACACCCAGTAAACTGACTATCAACACTCACAAATGCAGAATCAGAAGTGTTTGAAGAGAAATCAATATGCTCATCATACTGGCAATCAGATGAAGCATATTTTGACTCATGACCAACCAAGGCAGTGTTTCCTTGTATAAAGTCATCAGTGAGCTTTCCAGATGATGACATTTTCGCTTCTGTTCTATCTCTCTCTCAAATGTGAGCAATTTCCCATGGAGTTGGGTGAGAGATAGTTTGTCCAAATTTGCACTGGAGCGTAGGACAATAGTATATGTGTCCCATCTCTCAGGTAGTGATCTGAGAAATCTGTTATTCATCTGGCTATTGGTGTACTCATGTTTGACCATTTTTAATTCAGAGATCAAACAAGAGAACCGCTCAAACTGTTGAGTCAGTGTCTCACCCTTCCTATGAGAGAATGTCTCATATTGTTGGGCAAGGATTTCTCTATTATTTGCCAAGACCTCATCTGTTCCTCCAAATTGTTCTTTCAAGGCATTCCAGAGGTCATGGGCAGTTTCATAATGCATTAGCCCAGAATAGATTTCATTGGGCAGTGCCATGGCCAGAATTCCATAGGCTTTTGCATCAATCTCAAACAATTTCTTATCCTCATCTGAGTATTGCTCCCTCCTCTTCAGAACCATTTGATTGGTTTCTGGGTTATTCACCATAGGCTTGTGTGGACCATGTACCACTGATGTCCAACAACCTGAGCTGTTAACAGACAGGTGATGGAGCATTCGTCGTTGCCATATGTTATACTCACTCCTAACCAGCATTGGAGGCTTGGTTGAGGAACAGTATTGTGAGGATCATTGGAAGGAGTAGTCATTTTAGGTCCAAATACAATTTATTCAAGCTTTTAAAAGATTTTACACAGACCACAACAGACTCAATGAAAACTAAGAATAAATCTCAGGATGAATGGCCAAAAACACAGAAAATTCAATCTCTATAACCGTTTCTTGCAAAAATGCTAATTCAATCAAACTTGGATCTTGGATAGCAGTTTCAATGATCAATTATTAGATCGATCAATGATTAACCTGCTCTGATACCATTTGACAGGATCAATGATCTCAGTTTGATGGATTAGAGTGTAACGCAGCGGAATAAGATCAAGAATTAGACAAATTATAGCAAGAATTTGATATTCGTATGCATTAGAACAAATACGGTTGTAACGAGAGAATATATTTCTGTGAAAAGGAATGTTTCAATTATATCAAATGTTTCTGCTCAATCATTCACCCATTACAATTAGGTTGACACTCCTTATATTGAGTGCAATCACTGCTGATATCATGGGATAGTGACATCTGGCAGATTATTACAAAAATAACTAACACTTAACAAACTACTAAAATGTTCACAACTACTGAGAACATATCAGAGAGTGCTAAGCACAAAATATAAAACTACTGATGCGAAACTACTGAAAATAAACTACTGATTACAAAACTACTAAAAAGGGAAAATATAAAACTACTGAAAGAAAACCGTCACAACTACTGAAGAAGACCTCTTCAGCTGTTGTGACAACGTCTCATACTTGGTCTTCAGTACTTGTCTTCAGCACTTGTCTTCAGACTGTCTTCAGTACTTGTCTTCAGACTTTGTCTTCAGCACTTGTGTTCAGACTGTCTTCAGTACTTGTCTTCAGACTTTGTCTTCAGCACTTGTGTTCAGACTATCTTCAGTACTTGTCTTGAGACTTTTTCTTCAGCACTTGTCTTCAGACTTTGTCTTCAACTTTGTGTCTTGAGACTGTCTTCAGCTCTTGTGTCTTCAGACTTTGTTGTGACGTCTGTGGGACTTAAAGGTTTTTTTGATCTGGCTCATTGGTTCTTTTGGTCCAACATTGGTGATTTATAGGGAGATGGTAATGGTGATGGTATAAAGGGAGATTCAGTATCATTATCATGAGGACCAGTGTGAAGATCACCCCCTAACTCCTCTTGGGGTGACACTGGCTTTGATCCTTCAACTCTTTCCTTAGCATGCTTAACATCAGCTTGAGATTCTTCCTGAATGGGCTAATCAATAAGAGCGTCCTGTTCTTCTATCTGCTGAGTCATCCAAGGTAGTAGGGCAGAGTGTGCTCCACTGTAATAATTTCTTGGATCTCTTTTCTTAATGTACTTATAGAATTTGGCACCATAATGAGGAATATCCAAAGTTGGTCCTTCAAGTACCAGATCAGGAAATGCTCCATTAATCAGACATTGGAGAAATCTTGGATACATTAAGAACATATGCCTTCTTCCTTCTTAAATGTTAGAGGTTAGACCATTGAATACATAAGCAGACATGTTGAAAGGTCTGTTTATGCATAAGGCACATATGGCAAAGGAAGTAATCACAGGTATATCATTCCAACCAGTCTTCCTCTTAGATAAGCAATGTTGAAAGAGGTGAATTAGAAACCTCCATTGCAAATCTACCAACCCCTTGACAATTTGCTTTCCCTCGTAGCCACCTTCATATCTAATTTATGCAAAGAAAATGGTGATTTCTTCGTCACTCATCTTCAAACTCAATGGGAGCATTGGCATCATCACCAAACTGTAGACACTGTCTCACAGTTTGTTCCGTGATTGTCAAAAAGAGATCATCAGTAATTCTTCCCACTAGAGTCCTTTCATTCTCCATATCAGTCACTTCTGCACTACTCCAGAATGATCTGATATATCTTTCATAGATGATGGGCCTGACTGTAATAGCGTAAGCTATTCTAGTAGTAGATATGAATCTGATCATGTCTCTCAGTCCTTCAGCTTCAGGTACATCTGGGTCCAACTAACTGCTGACGTTATGGAGCTTGCTCCATGTAAGATTATTCATTTAATCTGCATTTAAGACATATGATTTAGATTTGATGAGAAAGTATTTGCACCATTCATTAGTTTGGCTATTAATGGTCAAAGATGAATGTTTGATGTTACTATTTCATTGTTGTCACGTCAAATGGTGAATTTGTGCTGAACAATCACAGTTTCCCTATTTTTCAAGTTTAAGTAAATGCATTATTAATATGATCAACCATTTATTAGATTTTATTTCATGAATTTGTTCCATATTTTCAGTTTTCATTAGGCTCTATTCTTATGATGAACACAACTATGAAGGTTTTTCATGATGAGTAAAATTCCTCTTATTTTGCATGTTCATTGATGTCGAAAATGTATAACATTTCTTTGAATAAATCTTATTTTGGGTGTTCTTTATTAACCCTTGGTTCTTCGTTCAATTTTGGTTTAAAATTCCAAAAGTTAGGTCACAAAATATTTTGGAAATTTCACCATTCTTTCAATACTATTGTTGCTTAGAATTGAAGATAAGAACACACTGAGGAGAAGACACTAATATCTCTGGTTGTTATTGATGATGATGATCAATGAGGATGTACAACGGTTTTTCACTCGTGTCACTATGGAATTTCTCAAATCTGAAAAGTATTAACTGACCCTTTGAATTTCCTTTAAATAGTCAATTAATGGCTTTTACAAGATTTTACAAGTTTCAAAGCAAATGTGTCAAATTTTTTAAATCACTGTAGCAAATGCGGAAGTGGAAATTTTAAGTATTTAGTTATCCGCATTTGTTTACTGTTGTAAATACCGAAGTGAAAATTTAAGTACTTTTGCTATCCGCATTTGTTTACTTTTGTAAATGCGGAAGAACAATGTTCGTCAGCATTTGTGTACTATAGCAAATGCGGAGTAGAGATACTTAGGGTGTTTACATCTCGCATTTGTTAACTGTAGTAAATGCTAATGAACAAAGTTTGCCAGCATTTGTGTACTGTAGCAAATGCGTGTGATCAAAATGGTTACAACATTTGTTTACTTTTTCAAATGTGGTAGAGTTAATTTTCCACATTTAAATGATCATCATCCTTTGTGACAGAAGAGATTGAGCACTTGTGTATTAATTTTAAAATTGCATAAAAAGTATTGTTAAATGTAAAACAAATGCGGTAGAGCAAATCTCTTGTTACGAAAGCTGTCTTTGATTGAATTTGTGTCTTATGAAGTTGTTGACTGCTGTCAGAGTTGTCAATTCTTGCTTGGATTGACATGTATGTCAGAAGTGATACAAGTTTCCCATTGTTTGACTGATCTTGGACTTTTCATGCTTCCAAGAATCTGCATAGTTTGAGATACTATGGTATAACTTCTGCATCACACATGCATTTTCTTTTTCTTTTGATTTTTTTAATTAATTGTTTTAAGATAGTAAAAATCTATATAGACTTAAATCAAAACTTTTAAATTACTCCCCTTAAAGCTTATATCCACATCTGGATAGAAACTTTCAAGATTTAAAACTTTTGCGTATAATTTTGATTATTGATAATGAGGAGAAGTATATCTTTTGTTGGGATCATATCAATCTTACATTACACATGTGCATCCTTTATAATAAAATGGATATGTTTATGAACTTGATGATTGAAGGTATGTTTGTCTTCTTAAACTCACACCAGGTTGATATTTTGATGCAAATGATATTTATCATGTTTTTGGTTGTTTTAATACTCAATATGTACATCACACACACAAGCATGGAATGATCAACCATCCTTATACAATGCATGGTAGAACGTTTTCACAAATTTCCTTACCAAGTTAATTAGTTTTGAGAACTCATTTTCACTGATCCTCATTGTGATTCTTTTACTTTGATCCTTTTCATGATGATCCACATTGAGATTCTTTTAACTTCACTTTGGAAGGTGATCCATGATAGGATTCTTTTGTTCATTCACTTGGAATGTATTGCTTTTGTAGATTCATCCAATTTGGATATGTTCCTCATTGGGAATCTTTTGGATCAGTACATCTACACAATATGCTTATTTCATTAGGTCTTTGCTCTGCAAACCAAAGATGAAACTGGATGTAGGTGAAAGAGATTCATAAAGCATCATTACCTGGTGTGTATATGTTATTACACACACACACACATGCTTGGTTGAGGAACCAGTATTGTGAGGATCATTGGAAGGAGTGGTCATTTTAGAAAATTCAGACAAATTCAAAATAAGCAAAACAAATTTAGCTCAAAACCACTAAGATCCTCAATTAAAATAGCCAAAAGCGACAGAACTTCAATCTCTATAACAGATTCGTGCGAATTTGCTAGTTCGATCAAACTTAGAGCAAACGAGCAGTTTCAATGATCAATTGTTAGATCGATCAATGATTAACCTACTCTGATACCATTTGATAGGATCTCAGCATCTAGTTTGATCGATTCGAATGATTTCAGCAGTGGAATAGAGTACCAACTAGCACAATTCGAGCAGGAATACCAAAGATATTGCAATAAACAAAATTAGTTTTAGAGAGAGAAATTTTCTGCAAAGAGAATATTTCATTCAATCACACGCTTTCGTGGTGGCAAAAAGTGTCACACGTACAATCAGGTCAATCATCCCTTATATAGGAATGTCGCGTTGGAACATTCCTTATATAGGAGATGTGACGTCAGCTGATGTCACTTGATAGTGACATCTAACAGAATTATTTAAACAATTGAAACACAACTACTAAAGATGTCAAAACAGCTGACATCTTCTTACATACATACTAAGTGTTAACAGTTACTACAACTACTGAAAAGAAACTATTGAAGCTACAACGACTGAAGAACAAGCTCTTCAGTCGTTTTACAAAACTACTGAAAGTAAAAACATAAAACTACTGATATCACAACTACTGAAGAAGTACTCTTCAGCTGTTGTGACAAACTACTGAAACTTTAGTACTTGGTCTTCACACTTGAACTTCAGATGTTTCATTAGCTGATGACTTCAGTAGATGTCATCAGCTGATGTCTTCAGACTTTGTACATCAGTTGTTGATCTTCAGCACGTGTGGACTCTTCAGCTGTTGAGCTTCAGCACTTGTGTTCTTCAGCTGTTGAGCTTCAGCACTTTAGTCTTCAGCTGTTGAAGTCTTCAGTACTTGATCTTCAGCTGTTGAAGTCTTCAGCACTTGTCGAACTACTGATGAAGCCTTGAGCACTTGTTGTGATATCATGTGGGACTTAGAGGTCTTTCTGATCTTGGCTCATTGGTTCTTTTGGTCCAACAGGCAGCCTGTTTGAGTGACTGGTCTGAGTTGTGCCTCGAGTATACCTCAGGCAATACAGCCATGGCAGGGACTCCAAGGCCAACAAGTCCCTCAGCTTTCAGCTGGTTCTCTATAATGGCCATTATGAACCGAGGATATAATATCCATCGGTTAGCAATAGGTTTTGAGGCCATATCCTTAAGTTCAAGAAATATTATTTCAGAAAAATTTAAGTTTTGTTGCTCAAGGATAGAGAAGAATACCTGCTGCCACCTCGTTGACATTTGATCCCAAGAAGAAGTCTTAGGGGCTAGGCAGACATTCACCATATGAAAAATAAGGCGTTCAACGTCATGGAAATGCTTCTTTAGGATGGTAGAAGCGCTGAGGTTACCCTGGTATCCATGTTGGGCAAAGGATAGATCAGTGGTGCCCTTTGAATACCCAGCGGGGAAGGTGGCATCATCAAGTTGTAGGGTTTGGCAAAGGATTGCCGGAGTGATGACCACCTTACGGGAGTTGACAAACGACTGGAGTGACTTGGTGTCATTCTCTCCAGTGGTAAGGGTGACGTTCGTCCAGAACTGATTTAGCGATTCGGCATAAATGGTAGGATTGATAAGAAAGGTGATTTGGTAAGGTAGGCAACACAGTTGTGTCTTGGTTTAAGCTGCATGGTCGCCATTAATGTGAGAGAAGGTTCGGAGTTTTTGAACGTTAGGTTTGAGATAATAATGAGCTGTAGTTAGGTATTTATAGGATAGGGTTATAAAACAACTGAAGGGTTGGTGTTAATCATCAGTAGTTTTAACGACTGATGACGTGGTACTAACCTTCAGAGGTAGAAACAACTGAAGTCTTGGTTTTAGGCATCAGCAGTTATAAAACTACTGTAAAACCATGGTTTTGACTTCAGATGTTGGAAACAACTGAGGACATGGTGTTAGTCATCAGTAGTTGTGAAACTACTGAAGACATTGGTTTTGTCATCAGTTGTTGTAAACGACTGAAGACTTGGTGTTAGTCATCAGTAGTTGTGAAACTACTAAAGACATTGGTTTTGCTTCAGTTGTTTAAGATGAAACAGCAGTTGTAAAACGACTGAAGAGAAATTCCCATCAGTATTTTTCGTCAATTCTTTGCTTTTCAGCTGTTTCATACTATCCTCAACACTTACTCATCAGTCTTTTTGGCTGTTTTCAGTTGTTTCATAGGACATCAGTACTTATCTATTTTTACTAACATCAGTAGTTGTAACTACATGAGTAGTTTGTAACAGAATCAGTACTTATTTGTGACATGTTTACTAACGATCATCAGTACTTGTTTACTGAGATCATCAGTAGTTGTCACTTATTCTAGCTGCAGCATACCAAGCCTTAACACTAGGTTTTGGAAAGTTGAACTATCCAAAGGCTTAGTAAAAATGTCTGCAAGCTCATCAGCACTAGGCACAAACTTGGATCAATCACTCCCTTTTCAAAGTAAAAATGGTGTCTGATCTCTATATGTTTGGTCTAGAATGCTGGACAGGATTCTTGACAATGCAAAGAGCTGAAGCACTGTCCATTAATAATGGAGTCTTATTCTCTGTAATGCCATAATCCAAAAGTTGGTTCTGAAGCTAGAGTACCTGAGATGTACAACTTGCAGCATCAATGTACTCTGCTTCAGCAATGGATGTAGCAACAGATGTTTGTTTCTTACTCTGCCATGAAATCAAACAGTTGCCTAGGAATTGACATCCACCAGAAGTTGACTTTCTGGTTAACTTACACCCTGCATAGTCACTATCAGAAAAAGCAACTAATTTGCAAGAGTGTCCAGTGGAATACCATAAACCTAGAGATTGTGTACCTTGCAGATATCTAAAGATCCTCTTGACTGCAATCAAATGAGATTCTTTAGGAGCAGCCTAAAATCTAGCACAAACACAAGTTGCAAACATGATATCTGGTCTAGAAGCTGTTAAGTACATCAAGGACCCAATCATACATCTGTAAAGTGTTTCATCAACAGCTTTACCTTTCTGATCTGCATCCGTTGAGTGGTGTGGCACATGGGAGTAGAACAGGCCTTATAGTTTTGTAAATCAAACTTATTCAAAAGATCTTTTGTATATTTAGACTGATGATGAAATTCCCATCAGCCTTTTATTTGAGTTGCAATCCTAGAAAAACCTGTAATTCTCCCTTTGCACTCATTTCATACTTCTTTTGCATTAATTGGTAAATCATCACACAACTAGGGATCAGAGGATGCAAAAATAATATCATCAACATAAATTGAACAAGTAGCTTATGCTGATCCACCTTCTTAATGAACAAAGTTTTATCTATGGAGCCTGTAGTGAAATTATTTTGAAGAAGAAAATTGATAATGTCTCATACCAGGCTCTAGGAGCTTGTTTCAACCCATAAAGAGTCTTATCAAGCTTGTATACCCAATCTGGATGTTTATTATCCTCAAAACCTGGCGGTTGACACACATAAACCTCTTCTTTTATTTTACCATATAAAAATGCACTTTTAACATCCATTTGAAAAAATTTAAGATTGTGGAATACAGCATAGGCTAAGAACAATCTAATTGCTTCCAATCTGGCTACAGGAGCAAAGGTTTCATCATAATCAATACCTTCTTCCTGTGGAAACCCCTGAACAACCAGTCTGGCCTTGTTCTTAACAATAAGCCCATTTTCATCTGTTTTATTCCTAAACACTCATTTAGTGCCTATTGCACACTTACCTGGGGGTAGAGAAACCAGTTCCCACACTTGCAGCTTGTTGAACTGAAGTAACTCAAGCTGCATGGCTTCAACCCGTCCATTGTCCCTTAAAGCAATGTGATAGTTCTTTGGCTCTTGCTGACTAATGAAGAGAGCATAGAAGCAGAAATTGGACAATTGACTTCTTGTTGAAACTCCAGCATTGATAACACCAATGATTTGAGACATTGGGTGATTCTTCAGCTCTTGATAAACAATGAGATATGTGCAAGTGTTTGTAGGACCTTCAGCAGCAGCAGATGGTGATGCAGACTCTTGAAACCAAGAATGAGATGGCAAATCAAAAGATGTAGAGGAATCAGAGATCTCATCAACATTTGTTGTGGATGGAACTACTGAAGCTACAAGAACATCAAGTTTAGTGGACTCAGGCAGTTGATTAGTAAACTTGAATAGGTGAGTTTTGATATTATCATCATCATCAATACCACCAGGTGGAGAACTGTTGACAGGAGCAACAGCTGAAGCCTGATAAGGAACATATTGCAGTATGTCCAAATCAAATTACTCAACAGGGTTTTGTGGAATCTTGTCCTTTGGATATTCATTGGACTTCACATGCAGAGTCTCTTCAACTATCTTTGTTCTGCAGTTGAAGACTCTAGATGCCTTGCAAGTAGATGAATAACCAACAAAATACCCTGCATCAACCTTAGGATCAAATTTATGGAGTTGATCCTTTGTGTTGAGAATGAAACAAGGACACCCAAAGGCTCTGAAAAATGAAATTAGAGGAGCCAAATGATGTAGAACTTCATATGGAGTCTTCATCAACCTCTGATTTACTAAGGCTCTATTCTGCACATAGCAAGCTGTGTTAACAGCTTCATCCCAAAAGGTCAGTGACAAACCAGAGTCAGCCAACATGGACCTTGCAGCTTCAATTAGGGTCCTGTTCTTTCTCTCTACTACTCCATTTTGTTCGGAGTCCTTCGGATGCTAAACTGCCTCTTGATTCCCTTTGAGAGATAAAAATCATCAAGTGTATGGTTTTTGGATTATGTTCCATTATCACTTCTAATACACTTGACAGATAGGGAATACTGCTTCTCAACATACAACACAAAGTTTATAATCGTCTGAGCAGCCTCATCCTTTGAATGAAAGAAGATAGTCCATACAAATCTGGAGTAATCATCCACAAATACCAGACAGTATTTCTTTTTTGCCATACTCATTACTCTCACAGGACCAAAGATATCCATGTGTAGTAATTGCAAGCAGGCAATGGACTTAGGTTCTTCAATAGGTGGGAATGAGACTTTGTGCTGTTTTCCTTTCAAACAAGCAGCGCAGTTGTCTTCACATCTGAACTCCTTCATAGGCAATCCCCTTACTAAACCATGGCGTATCAGCTGATTCAAGTTTTTAAGATTCATATGACCCACCTTCTATCCCATAGAATAGATTCTTGAGGAGAAGCCTTGGAAAATAGGCAAGGATGGCCTTTGAGATCTATTTTCTTTGAAAGATCTAAGGCATACACTCTTCCTGTCCTGTTAGCCCTCAGGAGAGTGTGATCATCCAACACCTTATCAATCAAACTCAGAACTTTGGATGACAGAATCCAACAGTTCTAACTGGTGAAAAGAGCAACATGGCCTTTATCACACATTTGACTGACACACATGAGATTGTACTTGAGATTCTCCATATGGTTAACATCATCAAACTTATTTCCCCATTGGAGACAAAGCCTTTGCCAATGATGAAACCCTTAGCATCATTGCCAAAAGAAACAAACCCCTTCTTTCCTTGAGAGTAATCATGAAGAAGAGAGTTGTTCCCTGTCATATGCATAGATCCTCCAATGTCAATATACCAGATGCTACTATGGCATGCTGAAGAACCCTGCAATCATAATAAATTAGTTAGTTTTTGAGACCCATACCTTTTTTTGTTTTGGGTCTGTTCACATCAACACATGGTAAACTAAAAGATTTGCTATGAAGAACAGCCTGAGGGGATGGAGATGGTGAAGAAGAAGAATCCTTTGGCATGGATTGTCTTCTCTGTGTTTTCAGCACAGGAGCATCTAATTGGTTGACTCTCCCCAATAGATGTTGAACCATCATAACAAGTTGTGTCTAATTCTGTGATAAAGCCTTCAACTCATCAGACACATTAGTGCGTGAGATTGATGGATTCCTGTGTTGTACCATCTCCCTTTGAGCAACCTTAGCTTTTGCCTGATTAACCCCTTCCTTTTTGGATTTCTTTTTGGATTTTGGGGTTACAGTTTTTATGTTGCTCGTACAAACTTGGTTTCAAACTCAGTTTTCATTTTATCATTTTCTTTTTAATGTTCTCATTGTGTTTGAGTTTGGAGCCCTTTTTATACAAGCAATCATCAGTAAGATGATTGAATAAGCCACATATTTCACATGGCTTTTTCTTCATCTTTAGTTGATCATCTGCTGAAGAAGATGAAACTACTGAAGACTTATCCTTCAGCAGTTTGCGACCAGTACTACCAGTTTTCTTCCTTGCAGTACATGCTTTCTTGATATCTTCTTTAGTAGTTTTCCCACCCTTTCTACTGGCAGTTTTCTTCCCTTTAGTACATGCAGTAGTTTGGGTTTGTTCACCAGGTGTTATGACTTGCTCTTTAGTACTTTTAGAACTTTGTGAAATACCACCTGGAGTGATCAACCTTTTGATCATGTGAGTGTGTGCATTTGAACCATCAATATCAGCTGATAGGTTTTGGGAGGAATTAATGCTGACTCCAACCTCTGATGGTGCTGTATCAGATAGTAGATCACATGATGAAAAGGATTGGTTATTGCTTTCTCCATCAGATTCTACCTCTGCTCTGGGAGTAAAATCTGTAGGAGGAGCAGTGTGATTATAACCAATGCCAAACTTCACATTGGAAGCAGACTGCTTACTAAGAAGCATTTCAAAACCCTTGCAGGAATGTACCCATCGATCACACTCTACCTAGGTAGCTGCAAGTGTTTCTTTGAGGTCTGTGTACTTCTCTAGAAGTACCTCTTCCCTAGCCTTATCATCGGTGATTTGGCATTTAAGTTTGTAAGCTCATTATTCTTATCATTAAGCACAGACTCAAATTCAGCTTTACTTTTGGATAGTATTGTTCTAGCTCAATGTTCTTGTTATTAAAGCTACATTTGCTTCTCTAATAGATGCAAATGCGGCTATGCATGTTTCAGACATAGCTTGGCTTTGGCCTCAAAGGATACCTGTGATACCTGTGGTATGGAGGCATTAGAGGATGAGGTATCGTAGACTCCAAGGCCATAAGAGCAAGGTTTCCAAAAGGATTGTCACCACTATGTTGACCAGCACCAGAAAACTTGTTCATGACCAGACATATCATCTGGTAAACTGCTCCAGTCAACAACTCCGGGGGTGAAAAAGTTGTGTTGTTGAGGTTGAGATTGTTGATGAGATTGGGAAGGTTGTGCTCAGGAAGAGCAATGGTTTGTTGAGCAATGGGTACTTGAACTTGACTGGTTTGTGGCATGTAATAGCAGGGATATGGATATGGCATTGGACCCTGAGGGACAACATATGCAGGAGATAAAGGTTGTGATTGATGACCAGAACTAGCAGGATGTTGCCCTTTGTTTTGTTGAATATTACTTGGAAAAGCACAAAGGGTGCAGAGGAGTTAGATCCAGATGATCTACACTCTCTTGCAAAGGGCCCAAGCCTGTGGCATTTGTGACACCTCAACTTACTCTTGTCAAAACCAACTTTGGTTTTACCAGAGAGTCCAGGAATTTCCTACAAGTTCTCTTGTAGAAATTCTGAGATCTGATATTAATCAAGGCCATTTGGCTCAGAATATCCATCTCTTCTAAGTCATCATCAGCTATACCTTTCAAATCTTCCATAATGAAGCACAAATTGTCACTATTACAGCCTGATTGACTATCAACACTCACAAATGCATGATCAGAACTGTTTGAAGAGAAATCTATATGCTCTCATAATTACTTTCTGATGCAGCATATTCTGACTCATGACGATCAAGGCAGTGTTCCCTGGTACAAAGTCTTCAGTGAGCTTTCCTGATGATGCCAGATTCCTTTTCTGCTCTATCTATCTTTCAAATGTAAGCAGTTTCCGATGAAGTTGGGTGAGAGATAGGCTACCCAGATTTGCATTGGAGCGTAGGACAATTGTATATGTGTCCCATCTCTCAGGCCGTGATCTGAGGAATCTGTGGTTCATCTGGCTATTAGTGTGTTCATGTTTGACCATTTTTAGCTCAGAGATCAAACATGAAAAACGCTCAAACTGTTGAGTCAGAGTCACCCTTCCTATGAGCAAATGTCTCATATTGTTGGGCAAGTATTTCCCTATTGTTTGCCAAGACCTCATCAGTACCACCAAATTGTTCTTTCAGTGCCTTCTAGAGGTCATGAGCAGTTTCATGATGCATAAGCCCAGAATAGATTTCATTAGGCAGTGCCATGGCCAGAATTCCATGAGCTTTAGCATCAATCTCAAACAGTTTTCGATCCTCATCAGAGTATTGTTCCTTCTTCTTCGGAACCATTGGTTGGTTTCCGATTGTTCACCATAGGCTTATGTGGACCATGTACCACAGATTTCCAACAACCTGAACTGTTAACACACAGGTGATGGAGCATTCTTCGTTGCCATATGTTATACTCAGTCCTAACCAGCATCGGAGGCTTGGTTGAGGAACCAGTATTGTGAGGGTCATTAGAAGGAGTAGTCATATTCAGAATTCAGACAAATTCAAGGTAAACAAAGTAAATTTAGCTCAAAACCACTTAGAACCTCAACCAAAATGGCCAGAAGCACAGAAACTCAATCTCTATAACCGATTCTTGCAAATTTGCTATTTCGATCAAACGTAGATAGCAAAAGAACAGTTTCAATGATCATTGTTAAATCGATCAATGATTAACCTGCTCTGATACCATTTGTTAAGATCTCGGCATCTAGTTTCATCAATTAGATTGGACTTGCAGCGGAATGAGCTCACGAATTAACAAATCTAAACAAGAACACACAAAATTTATCAATTAAATATGTTTGTTATAAAGAGAGAATTTCTGCCAAAAGGAATATATTCATTCAATACACGCTTTGGCTAGCTTCACGCACTCCATTACAATTAAGTCATCTTTCCTTTTATAAGGGAAGCTGACGTCAGCTGATGTCACTTGACAGTGACATCTAACTGTTATTTAACTACTGAAAGTTAACACAACTACTGAAGATGTCAAACAGCTGACATCTTCTTACATAATACCAAGTGTTAACTATCACTACAACTACTGAAAAGAAACTACTGAAACAACAACAACTGAAGAACATGCTCTTTAGTAGTTTTACAAGTACTGAAATAGAAAATAAAACTACTGAAAGGAAACCATCACAACAACTAAAGAATGCTTCTTCAGCTGTTGTGACAAACTCTAAAGGCTTCATTACTTGGACTTCGTGAACTTCAGTTGTTGTCATCAGCTGATGTCTTCAGCTGATGTCTTCAGTCTTTGTACTTTAGCTGTTGATCTTCAGTACTTTAGTCTTCAGCTGTTGATCTTAAGACTTTGGTCTTCAGCTGTTGAAATCTTTAGTACTTAGTCTTCAGCTGTTGATCTTCAGACTTTGGTCTTCAGCTGTTGAAGTCTTCAGTACTTTAGTCTTCAGTTGTTGATCTTCAGACTTTGGTCTTCAGCTGTTGAAGTCTTCAGTACTTTAGTATTCAGCTGTTGAAGTCTTCAGTACTTTAGTCTTCAGCTGTTGATCTTCAGACTTTGTCAAACAGCTGATCAAGTCTTCAGTAGTTGTTGTGATGTCTTGTGGGACTTAAAGGTTTTTTTGATCTGGCTCATTGGTTCTTTGGTCAAACAATTAGCGAGTTTAGGAAATCGTACTAGTACTATCAGATCCCCCATTGATTTGGACTTTCAAGATTGTAGCCACGATGATTGTTAGTATACTGGCCCTCTTAAATCCATACATAGACTATTGACACAGATTGGTGATAGTTTAGGTTTGATTATTTCAACAAGTATTTGTGGATCCCACACATATATGGTAATCAACATTCCTCAGGAATTTTGAGCGGTCTCAGGGTATTTACAAGAAGAAACTATTCTTAGAACTTTCAAAGAGAAGCCAAGCCTCAGGTTAGTTCCACCGCACAGCAAGAGGCGGCAAACAACAATGAATTCTAGAATATATAGGTTATGCTTATCCTCAGGTCAGTGCCACCGCACAACAGAGAGGCACATAACCTATCTCCTTGTTTGAACAATATTAATCTTTTTGCATAGATCTCACCAACAACCTAAGTTATTAGTTTGATTGCTTTTTCCTTTTTTTCATGTGCTTTTGCTCATCTTTTGGTCTTACTCTCACATTTGTGGCTTTTATTTTACTCATCACCCCTTATTGGAATTTTGTTGATTGTGTTAACCAGTGATAAGATGATAACCCACAACTTGTTGAAGAACTTAGTTTGATCTTGAGATCACCAACAAGGTCTAATCATCTATTGTGTTGAATCTACCAACATATCATCTGTGGTCTAGCAACCTCTAGGTCTACTTTCTTTGTGTTACCTTAGTAGTAGCTATTTTTACTATCATTTTTTCCTTTTATATTGCTCAAACTACATAGACTTATACTTTTAACTTTGCATCTTATTTAATTTAAACTTTAAATGTCCCAAGTGGTTTGTTCCTGTGTACTATCATTTTTCCGAAGTCATTGAATCGCTATCACAGATACGGTCTAGTTTCAATCAGTTAGCCTTTCCTCCACCCTCGTTTTTTTAATGTTACTAACTAACCTATTCACCTCCTAAAATTCTAAAACCGCAACCGATTTACGCTTTTTAGGATTTTAATAGGAGACAAAATAACACCATTTAATTAAATACTTAAAAAAATAAATAAAGAAAATAAATATTGAAAGAAAATTGATTATACGCATCGGACTACACATGGTCATCTTTAGGAATTACATCACTTTTCTTTTTAACGTCGTTGACCTCTAACAAATATAGAAAACGTGGTTTATCAAAAGCCTTTGCATAGAGGTCAGTGCGTTGAAAATCATTATTTATTTTAATCACATCGATTAGGTTCTTTTAAAGCAATCACGTATAAAGTGATATTTTATGCCGATGTGTTTGGTCTTAGGATATTGGACCGGATTTTTAGTTACTGCAATTGCAACAGAGTTATCAACAAAATAGGAGTAGAAGAGAAATCCAAACCGTAGTCCCGCATTTGCTGTTGAATCCTTATGATTTGTGAACAGCAACTTGCAGCAGCAACATATTAAACTTCATATGTTGACAAAGCAACCGAGGTCTGCTTCTTACACTACCAAGTCACTAATCTCCTCCCAAAGAATTGACATCCCGCTGATGTAGACTTGTAGTTCATATTGCAGCCACCGTAATCCGAGTCACTATACGCTGTTAGCTGGAAGTCATCGTCATGAGGATACCACAATCCTAGTGTCGGAGTACCCTTCACATAACGGAAGATTGTTTTCACCCCTATGAGATGGTTAACTTTAGGCTCCGCCTGATATCTTGAACGTAAACATGTCGCATACATGATATAAGGTCTTGAGGCAGCAAGGTACATAAGAGATCCAGTCATTCCTTGGTACATGGTGGCATCGACCAGATCACCATTCTCGTCAGGTGCTACATCATGGTTTGTAGCAAGTGGAGTCCCAGCTGCGGAAGCATTCTCCATGTCAAATCGACTGAGAATATCTCCTACATACTTGGTCTCATGTAGGAAAATCCTTTTGGTGTCTGATCCACTTGTAACCCGAGAATGAATTTCATCTCTCCCATGGCACTCATTTCAAACTTAGCCTTCATTACTACTTCAAACTCTTTACATAGATCTTCATTCTTTGACCCAAAGATTATGTCATCGACATAGATTTGGACAAGCAGTAAATCACCATTCTTTTCTTTGATGAACAATGTACAGTCAATGACACCTCTGCAAAAACCGTGTTTCACAAGGTGAGTCTAGAGTTTCTCATACCAGGCCCTGGGAGCTTGATGAAGACCATATAAAGCCTTGTCGAGTTTGTAAACTCTGTCCTGATGATATGGATCCTCAATCCCTCGGGTTGACTGACGTTCACTGTCTCTCGGATTTCACCATGAAGGAATGCACTCTTCATATCCAGTTGATAAACTTAAATCTTCATGGATGATGCGTAGGCAAGGAAGATACGGATTGCTTCCATTCTTGCCATGGGTGCAAACACTTCATTGTAGTCTATGCCCTCGACTTGTCGAAATCCTTGAACAACAAGTCGAGTCGTGTTTCTGATGATTACTCCTTGATCATCTTTCTTGCATTTCAAGACCCATTTTGTGCCAATGACCTTTGCACCTTTAGGTCTATCCACCAGAGTCCATACTCCTAAGTTCTGGAACTAAAGAAGTTCTTCTTGCATGGCACTCACCCATGCCTCATCATTCAGGGCTTCACTAACATACTTTGGCTCAAACTGAGACACAAAACAATGATATGCACCATCATGAAGGTATCCCTTTTCCATCACCGAGGCATAATCAGCTGAATACAACTGATTTCTGATCTAAACTCCTCATCTCACATCCCAAAAGACATTATACAAGGGATGATAGACATTTAGGCATGATCCAGGAGTGGTTAGAACAAGATTATGAACATTTGGTTTGGTATCTGAGGCAGTAGGAGTCTAAGGTTCGGAAGAATCGGAGGCATCAATGTCAGATGGGTGTGGACTTGCAGTAATAGGAACCTGTTCCTCCTAGTTGTTCTGATTAGTCTCCACAGCTTCTTCATCAGAGGAAGAATCACTATCTACAAGTACTCCCTCTGAGTTGTTAGATAACTGACCTTGTGAACCGGATGATGTAGATTCCTAAGCTGGTGTGTTTAGAACATCATACATCATCTTTGTTTCTAACTCATCATCAGAGGTGGAGAGTGCAATGTTGAAGGACTTGAAGAATCCATCATAGTCAAAAAAGAAGGCGGGTCATTTTCCAGCAGGTGGTGTGGTGTATCAGTGAACATCAACGTTACACCACACTTCTACTTGACCTGTTGAGTTGTTGTAAACTCTCCTGCTTGGTATGTTGTATCCTAGAAAGATACCTTCATCAGCCTTCTTGCTGATTTTTCCCTCCCGAGTCTTCTTCAGTAGGGTGCACAGAGCGCCAAACGGCTCGAGATACTCTAGATTGGGTTTACCTCGTTGTAGCAACTTGTAACACGTCTTTCCATGGCGTTTAACTACGAGAACTAGATTTAACATATAACACGCATTTGCAACTGCTTCCTTCCAGAATGGGGTAGGTAGTTTCGAGTCTGCTAGCATGATCCATGCTGTCTCTATCAAGCTGCTATTCTTCCTTTCAGCAATGCCGTTCATCTGAGGAGTGTAGGCAGAAGTCAATTGATGCACAATTCCCTTTTTCTTGCACTAAGCCTCCATCCATTGATTCTTGAACTCGGTTCTATTGTCTGAGCGCACTTGTCGTACCTTCAGCTTGTAGAGGGACTCCAGAGTAGTTACTAATTCCTTGAATGACTCAAATGTTTCCGATTTGGATTTCAGAAACATCACATAAGAGAATCTTTAGTAGTCATCAGTAACTGCATAGCAGTACAAGTCGCCTGTGATGCTTCTTGTACTAACTAGACCAAAATGATCCATGTGAAGAAGTTAAAGAGGAATTTTGATGGAATGAACTTTTTTTTCCTGATGAGACTTCTTCATATGTTTTCCCTTCTTGCACGCAACACAAAAATCTGGAAGTTGGAAGTTTTTGACGTTAACTCCTCTCAATAGATCATTCTCGATCAAGTGATTCATCTTCCGTGGATTAATGTGTCCCATTCTCCTATGCCAGGAGATGGAGTCCTTCTTAGTAGCTTTTGACAAGAAGCATTGAAGTTCATGATCCGTTGTTGAGGCCTTTGATAGATCCAAGACATAAAGGTTCTTATAATCCACGTGTTGGTTTTAGCACTATAGCGAACGCCCTGCACATTGAATTAAAAACATTAGTTCATGTTAGGGACCCAAGCCTTCAATGGCTTGGGTTTCCCAGAGGCATCACACGTCATAAACTAAACCCATTGACCGTTTGAGGGCGAGGGAAGCTCATATTTCTTCTTGTTCTCATTTTGAAACAATGAGGTTAATTTTTCCTTCCATAAGCCAGCTTTGTGTAAGGCCTGTTTGTGATAAACAGACGACTGGCTAATGGGTTGAACTTTTGGTTCACTAGCCTTTTAGGTGGCGTCACTAAGTTCTTCTTAAAAGAGCTAGGTTTTGGTTCTGGAAGTTCAACTTTCCTCCTCAGTGTCTGATAATAAGGACAATGAGATGCAATGTGTCCATACTCTCCACAGCTGTAGCATGATCTGCTTTCGACTTCAGGGTTTAACTGCTTTTGTGGAGATATATATGACACACGTGTGACCTTACTCTGTTTGGGTTTTGTCTCTTCTTGTTTAGATGTTTTGTCTGGTTTAACAACGTTAATTGCTTTAATAGTTTTAACATCTTTTCCTTTTCTATTATGTGGACTTTAACATGAATCTCGTGATTGGTTAGCCTGTTTGGTCTTTTTGGGTTCAGAATTAGACTTGATTGAACCGGACATTATATTAACCTTTTCAAACTCTTTGTCCAGATTAACACAAGGCATTTTGTCTTTTGCCTTTGAAGTGGCCTCCTTTTGTTTAGTACCAGATTCATTAGATTTACATGTGGAATCTGGATCACTTACAAGAGGAGTAGACACGACATGATCCTTGATTGGATTATTATTGATTGGGTTATATTTTGTGTTCATCAAGATCTCATGTGGTGGTGGAACCACTTTACAACACAATCCCTCCCTGTTGTTTCTCTTTCTCGCTAAGTTTTGGATAATATGAGATGAACTTGTCCAACTGTGCAGTTTTTGCTTTAAGGAATTAACTTCTAATTCTAAAACTGCCTTTTGTTTGTTAGTGTCCTCTAGGGAGTTAAGATAGTACCTAATGTCATTAGCTTGGTTAAGGGCTACTACTTTTGTTTCCCTAAGCTGTTTGTTCAAAAGGCTATCTTTTCTTTGTAACTATGCCCATTTTGTTTTAGAATTCTGTTTGCCTCAGTGCGCAGTTCCAAGTCCTTTACTAAGTTATCATTGTGATCTAATAACCTAGAAAATTTTAAATCAATGCTTTCCCTAAATTTATTACAATCAGAACAAGCATGATTATTGAAAAGTTGGTCAGTAGTACGTACCTGAGAGGGTTCTGATGAATGAGCCATCAATGCAGAGTCTGGTATTTCTGGTGCTGGTGATTCTGACGTTGTTGTATTTTTCCCTTCTTGAGGCAGATAATTGACAACTGGGGCAGTCTCTTCTGTGTTTGACATCACGAGTTTGACTGCAATATCTCCTTCACTAGCAGAATCATCATCTATATCCTCCACACTAGCGATATTGGATTCTCCCGGTGACACAAACGGAAAGCTCCAGTCTTGTCCTTCATCATCATGAGCAGTCATGGCTTTAGGATCCTTGCTTGATGAAGTAGGACTACTAGTGGGTTATCGTGATGATTGAAGGAAGTGAAAGGATTCCAATTTCCAGTCTTCTTTGGCTTCCAACACTCCCGTTTGAAGTGCCCTTTGTGCCGCAGTTGAAACAGGTCACCTTGGTCTTGTCGAAACCAAAGGTAGTGTCCTTAGCTGCAATCAAGTTCTGTTCGGTTTTCTTGACAAACTTCTTAGCTCTTTGAATAGCACTTGCTAAGGCCCACATTATGTCCATCCTTTCCAGCTCTATCTCGTCAACCTCCTCATAGTCCTCATCTGCCAGATGGCAATTCCCAATTTTACCAGCAATTAGTCCATCATAGAAGTGGACTACCGCAACTAAGAAATCCATGTGTTCTTTAGCTACCTTAACTGTCACATTACCGAAATTCTTAGTCTTCGGTTTTGTTGCATTTGCTTCAGGTACAATGTATTGGGTACCAGGTGACCCTGACATTTCTGACCCTGAAGTAGAGGCTTGAGAATGACCAGACGAGCTTGATACAAAAGCTGTTTGAAGAGGTGCTCCAAATGTTTTGACCTTGGAGTCGCATTGTACAGTGCTAGATTTGGATCATAGGAAGACTTTTGAGCTTCTTCCTGTCTCAGCTTTAGAATGAAGTCATTGATATCTAACTTCTTTAGCATACCATTTTGCCTGAGGATGGAGACAAATGAAGCCCATTTCTCGGCCGCCCATCTGCAAAGTTAGACACTTTTTCCTCCATTGACATCAATACTCCATGAGTGTGCATCTCGTTAATCAAGTGGTAGAACCTATCGATAACATCATCTGCTTTCTTTTCCCATCGAGGAGAAGTTGTCAAACTCCTTCTTTAAATCCTTAGCCTTTATGGCCTTCAATGATGCGTTTCCATCATACTGTTTCTCCAATGCATCCCCTAGTTTCATTGCTTGCGTATACTCCGAGAATTGATGGAAAATATCCTTCGGAATTGACTGTGTAAGCAAAGCGTAAACTTTATTTTCAGCATTGTATTTGACCTTTTGTCCATCATTCATGCCACCTAGTGTAAGTTTGACACCATCCGCTCCTACCGGCATGTTGTACCCTGTCTCTGTAGATTCCACAGATTGGGATCTACTCCATTTAAGTAGATCTCGAAACGTTGCTTCCATTATGGGTATTCATCTAATGTGATCAGCTTTGGGGGTTTATTATGATTCCCCACTTCATTCTCCAATAGTAGTAAGTTCTGAATATGTGAGTCTCTCCCTGTTGTGAATGTTGAGTATTGGTCCTCCATTGCTATAAACTTTAACTTTAAACCAAACTGATGTATTAGTGTGAATGAAGGTGTGTGATTGGGCTATTCTGGCTATTGAACTATGTGGATGGTTCAATGGTGCGATTGAACTAATGCGGATGGCTCAGTCGGGCGAATGAACTAATGCGGTTGAACAATGCAAATAGACTTCTCAGTCGTATGAATAGCAGTACTAATGAGTCCAATCGTGCGTATGGGGGATGCGTATGACCTCAGTCGTGCGATTGAGTCAATCGTACGACTGAAACTGCTGGATTTCGAAAATTCGTAGGTTTAAGGTGTTTGGACGCAAAAACATGAATTTCTTCCTAACCCTAATTGCCGTATGCCAGAAAAACTAAACTTTATGATCAGGAGAGGTCTAAAACCCGATTTTACACAAAAGATTGTGTTTTTGAGTGTAAAACCTTCTAGATCCAATGCTCTGATACCACTTATTAGGATCGTGTACTTGACGAATACTAACAGATTTACGCGTGTACCGAATCAAATAGTTCGGAATCCTATTTGATTGGCGATCCAATCAGTGAGAACACACATAGTATCAATTAAAGATTGAATCTAAATGTTAAGAACAATTAGCAATTAATCTACTACGATTTATGAAGTTGGAACAGGTTGCTAGAGGTCTCTGGACGGCTAGGGAACGTGTAGGTATCGAATTATTCAAAGTATCATGTTTTTCCACAATTTAAGTGGTATTTATAGGTTAGGGTTTCTCAATCGTGAGACTGGACCATTTGCATGGTTCAGTCATGCGATTGAGTCATCCGGTTGATCCATTCGAACGACTGAGTGTTCAGTCGTGCGACTGAGTCAATCTCATGTTACAATCTTGCAACTGATCCAGTCTCCTGCTTCATTCGTATGACTGGTTCATTAGCATGAAGTTGTTCATACGTATGGTCCATTAGCATGGGCCAATCGCATGAAAAATTCACACGATTAAGTTTAACATATTTCTTAATTATCATTCAATGAGATCTATGCAAACAACCACAAATCCATATAATTAGTTCAATAAGCGTTATTACATACCATGCAATGAAATATTCAACATTATAAGCATAGCCACACATTGTATTTCATTAAGTAGCTATTCAATTACATATGAGTAAGACAATAAAGACATTTTACATTAAGTTCACAAACTAGGGACACATGTATCTACAGTCTTCTGCAGCCAAAGAGTAAAGATAGATTTGTTCTAAAGACTTTCATGTACATGCTTTTATCTGATGTACTTTACCATAAAGCTAGACCACCTTTCCATTGCAACTCTATTTGACCCACCAACTTTCACAACTTGTTGAAAAGGTACATGCTTTTGGTAACTATACATTTAGGTCTTGAGTTTGAGCTTTATACTTTATGTACTTTATCATTTTTTGTAATACATTAGGATGTGAGCTATGGCATGTCATAGTCACAAGTGAAAATGAAATCTATCTTTCAACTCTACAATTGATTTTGTTGCCTAGTCTTATGTATCTAGCTGGCCTTCATTGTATGGCCGGTTGTAGGATGTAGTATATGTATCTCAAGTACTTGTAACTTTCCATTATGTTTTTGTAACCCTTTGTAATAGAACAAGAAAAGCAATATATAGCATTCTTGAAACCAAAATTACTTGTGTTGTTTGGCATCTTGTTTTCTCTCTCATTTACCTGTTTTCTTAGCATCTCTTATTCTAGTTAACAAGTTCCCTATTAGATTTGTTAAGTGTTCTAAAGAACACTCCTCAATTTTGTTGTTGTGTTGTAAAGTGCATCACCCCTTCTAACGGTCCTGCATTTGGTATTAGAGCATTTTAGGCTGTTGATATCAAATTTTACCATCTTATGATCCCTCACACACAAAACACTTATGAGACAGTAGTTAGACATACAAAATATTTGCTATCAAAGCATGTTAGTCTATAACTAGAATAGAAAACCCTATTTGTGAGACAGTAGTTAGAAAATTAGAATATTTAAAATCTTTGATAGTCGTATGTTTTAGTGGAGTCTTGTTACTATATTTTTCTAAGCCCTAGCATTCTTTGTAACTTTTCGCCATAATTAACACAAAGCATTTATGATTATTTCTAGCATTCAATGATATGTGATTATATCATTACGTGATATAATTACTAACTTAATCATCATATTCGATCCTATTTAATTCACATCAACTGGGAATATCATTCTCACAACCCAGTCAGGAAGAACCTTCGGGTTGTCTAAACATCATCCATTGTGGATCACTGGTTTGATTATTCCACTTCACCAATGATTTATATTTATCTTCTATGTTACTTGTTGTTGTCTTCAAGCTAGTTATGAGTTAAACTCTAATTATCATCTTTATTGGATGAAACTTGTGGTATTTGTGATAAACTAATGGTGGGATTTATGTTATGTCAATATTATGTTAATATTGGATAAACTTTTGATAGGTAGCATATATATTTTAAAGATAAGTTATGAACTTATGATTTGTAATTGTGAATGTCATTCTATGTTGAAAATGTATGAGTAACTTTTGTTCTCGAAACCGATTTTCATAACAAATCTATGGATAATGAACTAGAAATGGTTATTAGAAATCATATAAATTTAGCTTCTTGATCATTTGGGGGTTTCCTTTTATTAGTCTGAGAAATCTACAGTAATTGTTATCGTTTTCTAAAATTAATGGTATGTTAAAAAGGAACTTGATCAACTATCTTTCCAACATTAAGTTCTGTTTTCAGAAATTGTATGTCAAAAGATTACACTAGATTTACCTACATTACTTGTGGCTTTGATTATTAGTATTGTTGAACCTAAAAGAATCATACATGACAATTCAAGAGGTGGTTGAAGGTTATTTTGTTTGGAATTACCCACAAGTTCAAGAAGTAATGCGTGTGAACGAAATAGAAGAAAATACAAGTGTCGTCTATCCAAATTAGTTAATACGGATGACCAAACAAAAAATATAGGCAAGTATAGAATAGTATAGTTGTTAAGTTAGTTTAGATATTTTGTACAGGCACTGTATCAGCCTATAAATTGAATAGTATACACAAGTTTTGATGTTTTAAGTTTGTTGGACACAAGTTACTATTTTTTTGCAAACCCTAGCACCCATTGTAACTTGTTTACCAACATCAATATATAAAGCATTTATTAGTATTTCTAGCATTTAATGATCATTTATTCTGAATTCTTGCTACTTAATCTTTGACACAATCATCATAATCGATCCTAGTTTAAGTTACATCAATTGAGATTCCATTCTCGGATCTAGTCAATTGGTATTAGAGCCTTGGCTCTTGAATTCATCACAAAATTAAATGAAAATCGATTGAACTAGTGATTGAGTTCTTTATTAGCAAGTTTTCTACTTCCAATAAGCATTCATGCTGAAAATACAAAAATTTATCAAACATCACTGTTCTTCTGATCGACAATCATAAGAACATTGTTAGATTCTTGATTCTCAACAAAAATCAGACAAAACCTACTCATAATAAAAATATTGACATAAAATGAACTCAAAATTGACTCAACTGGTCATCAAATCGACTCTACTACTGCCACCATTCACCAAAACCATACACGAAAATCTTGATGTTGGACTATTTGAACATTTTGGACATAAATCAATTTAATCAATATTCAAACAATCTAAAATAAGATTATTATAATGGATTATGTTAACTTTTCTGAACTTGGTCATGCATTTGAACCACCAATGCCTCAATGCAAGTCTAAGTTTAAGGAATGAAAAATAAGTTTTGAAATCACATTACATGTGTAGATCCCGACTACTAGATATCAACCTGCAAATGACCCTACATTCCTGTTTCTCTTAATGTTGATTAAGCTGCTCTGTACAAAACTATTAGAATTCTGATTGAGAATCCTAGTCTAAATCTTGATGATTATGAATACAAGAAAAGCAAGATTTGAAAATGCCTACTCTATTCTTACTCAGGATTTGAAAATGCATGTCCTTAATAGACTACAAAAGTATGGAACATCCAAAGGTGTTTAGGATGCACTGCAAATAATGTGTGAAGGAAGCAGTGAGATGATAGAGATAAACAAAGACAAACTTGTGAACCAATATGAAACTTTTCATCATCCAAAGAGTGAACCAATCTCCAAGCAGCTACATCGTTTTGTACAGTTGATGAATGATTTGGAAACCATAGGGGTTACATACAAAGAAAAAGAATTGAATAAGAAGATGTTGCGTAATCTACCTGAATGCTAGAACCAGAATGTCACAATGCTAAAGAAAACTCTTGACTGGGAGAGCACTAGCTTAGACATCATGCTTGCTAAGACTGAAGTTGTTGAGTTAGAGAAAAGAGGTAGAAATCTCAATGGACCTCAAGTCATTAAGGCATACAAGTTTCCATAAAAAAACCCATTATGTTGAAAATGTCTTTATGACTAAGGAAAGAATCACTAGATTCATTGCTGCTTCATAACAAAACAAGCCACCATCTAGATGATGTGAAGAATTGGACTTGTGATGGCAGATGGCCATGATTGCGATGAGAGCCAAGAAATTCTTTCGAACAGGGAAGAAAGTAAGTCTAAATGTGAACACAAAACTTGGATATGACAAATGGAAAGTAAAGTGTTTTAATTGTGGTATGACTAGCCATTTCTTTAAGGAATGCAGTGCTCCCAGAAAAAGTAGCAATAATTATCAAAGAACTTCACATGGTCAGCCATCATCTTAACCTAATTCAAGCTTTCATTCAAGTAATCCATTGATACATGTGTATCCAGTTTAGGAGCTTAATGTAAAATGTTAGTAGTGTCTTACATATATGTAATGAATGATTTGAATGAAATGCAATATGTCATCAATGATTATGATGTTTAATGTTTCATTATTTATTGTGTAATAAAGTATATTAAACGAACTATATAGGTTTGTGGTTGTTTACATAGTTCTCAGTCAATAATGATTGAGAAACATGTTCAAACTTAATCGTATGAAGTCTTCATGAGAATGAACCATGCTAATGGACCATACGCATGAATACTTCATGCTAATGGAACAGTCGCACGACTGAACCAGGAGAACGGATCAGTCGTATGATGGAGACATAAGATTGGCTCAGTCACATGTCTGAATCTTCAGTCGTGCGTATGAATCAATCGCATTATTCAGCTGCTCGACTGAACCATGTTAATGGTTCAGTCATACGATTGACAAACCCTACCTATAAATACCACCTAATTCGTGGAAAACCAGAACACTTGAAGAATTTCGACTCACATTCGTACCCTAGCTGTCCAGAGACTCCAGAGAATTAGTTCCAACTTCATAGTTCGTAGTTCATCCCGTTCTAATTGTTCTTAACGTTTCTTTAATCGTTAGATTGATCTTAATTGCATTCTCACTAATTGGATCGCCAATCAAATTGGATTTTGCACTATTTGATCTGCTTTCATGCATTATCAGTTAGTACTTGGTACGTACATGGTCCCTAACAAGTGGTAATAGAGCTTTCAGTCTTGATTTTGCGTGTTATTCGATTAGTTCCGGTGTAAAAATCACGTTATTCATTTAAAAGAGTCACCTTTTTTCGTAAAATAGTGTTTTCGACGTCTCAGGTCCAAAAGTTTACGTTTTCGGCATACGGCAGATAAGGGTTCTTGATAAATCGTATTTTTGTGACAAAGTATCAAAAACCTTCGAATTTTCAAAAACAGCAGCGTTCAGTCGCATGATTGACTCAATCGCACGACTGAACTCAATCGCAACTCCCATATGCACGATTGAACTCAGTCACTCATCCGTTCGTATGATTAAACATCTTCATTCGTCTGTCTCTAATCGCACACTCCATACGCATGACTGAATCCGATCACACGATTGAATTACACGATTGAATTCATTCGCACCTTACATTCGCACGACTGAGTATCCGTAATGGCCATCCGCATTTGTTCAATCGCACGATCGACTCATCCACATTAATCCAATCACACGAGTGACTCATCAGCATTAGTCCAATCGCACGAGTGATTCATTTGCACAGCTAAATCAGTTGAGTTCAAAATTTCAAAGTTAAAGAAATGGAAGAGCAAATCTCTGCATTTATAGCTGGTAGGGACTCACGGATCCAGAACCTTTTGCTTCTAGAAAATGAGATTGGGAATCATAACAAACCACCTAAACTTATAACGTTAGATGATTACCCACAATGGAAGCAGGGATTCGAGATCTATCTTAATGGAAGTCTATCCCAACCATTAGGAATCTATTAAGACAGATTATAGCATGCTGGTTGGTGCTGATGGTGTTTACTAACCTTGGGTAGGATGACTGATAGCTAGAAAGCAAAGTATAATGCAGAAAAGAAGGTGTATGCCCTGTTGACTCAGTCAATACTAAAAGACATATTCTATCAGTTTTCCGAGAACAAACAGGCAAAGAAGTTATCGGAAGCTTTGGAGAAATGATACGATGAGAATGCAACATTGAAATCTCTAAAGGCAAAGATTTTGAAGGAGTTTAATAACTTCTCTTCGATAGGTAAAGAAAGCTTGGATGATGTCATAGACATATTCTACCATCAAATGAGTGAGCTGCACACTGATGTGGTCTCAACGTCAATGAAAGATAAGGTCTCAAGCTTTGCCGATGGTCTACCAGAGAAGTGGGAGTCGTTTGTGTCTAAGCTGAGACAAAACAACATTCTTTCTGAATTAGACATAAACAACTTCATTTGAAATTGAGGGAGGAGGAGCTAAGGATGAAGTATAGGTCACAAAAAGGATCTTATGACCGGAATTCTTCACTCTAACTCCTCTTCCATGCCAACCAGTTCAGGAGCACCACTTTAAAATAGCGTTTGTGTCTAGTTCAACCGCTCTTTCTCAAACCACAGCTTCAGGATCTGAAATGTCAAGGTCATCTAGTACCCAATATATTGCACCTAAAGCAAATGCTACGAAGTTGAAGACCGAAAATTTTGGAAATATTACTATGGAAGTTGCAAAGGAGCATATGGACCTACTAGTAGTGGTTGTTCATTCTTATGATGGTCTGGTTGCAGGAAAGATCGGAAATTGCCATCTGGCCGATGAAGACTACGAGCAGGTGGACGAGAATGAACTAGAGAGAATGGATATTATGTGGGATTTGGCAAGTGTCGTCAGGAGAGCAAAGAAGTTTGTGAAAAACACGGGACAGAACTTGATAGCCACAAAAGATTCAACCTTTGGTTTCGACAAAACCAAAGTTACGTGTTTTAACTATGGAGAAAAGGGGCACTTCAAACGTGAATGTGTAAAGCTGAAGAAGACCGGTAACGGGAATGCATTCTCGTCTTTTAACCGTCAAGACAAACTGACGAGTGGAGCTGCCTCGTCAAGCAAAGAGACTAAGCCCTTGACTACTCAAGGTGACGAAGGACATGAATGGACCTTCTGTTTTATGTCTCCGGGTGAATTGAACATTGCCAATGTCGAGGGTTTGGATGATAACCCTACAAGTGAAGGTGAAATGGCAGTTGAACTAGTGATGTCAGATAATGAAGATACTACGAATGTGGTCCATCACCTTATTAAAGAGCATCTAAGAACAACATGTTCAGAATCTCTAGCATGTGAAGAGTCAAACTCTGCACTCATGGCGGATTCAACCGAATCTTCACAGGTAAGTACCAAAGATCAACTCTTTGAAAATCATGCTTGTAATGAATATAACAAATTTAGAGAAAGCATAGATTAAAATTTGCTAGGTTATTAGACCACAATGATAGCTTAGTAAATAAATTACAACTGTCCACAAAAGCCCATGGGATTTTAAAACAAAATGAGCATAGTTATAAAGAAAAAATAGTACTTTTAAATAAACAACAAAAGGAAACCGAAGTTGTTGCTTTTAATCAAGCCAATGAGACAAATTTCTACTTAAACTCCCTGGAAAAAACTACGAAAGAAAAGGCAGTTTTAGAAGTCGAAGACAACTCATTAAAACAAAAACTGCATAGTTGGACCAGTTCTTCTCACATAGTTTAACACTTAGTGAAAAAACAAAATAACGGGGAGGGGTTGGGTTACAAAGTGGTTCCACCACCACATGAGACATTGTTAAATGTTAAATGTGGACCTGTAAATAACAACCTATTAAGGTTCATGTGGTGTCCACTCCTTTTTAGTGATTGAGATTTCACAAGTAAACCGGTGGAATCTATCACTAAACAGAAGGAGGCCACTTTGAAATCTAAAGGTAAGATGCCTATTATGAATTTGGAAGAACAGTTTGAAAAGTTCAATGTAAAATCAAGTTCAAACATGTCAATTTCTGAACCCAAAACGACCAAACCATTAACCAAAGGCTAAAGATGCTAAAAACGTTCAAACAATGAATTTTGTTAAAGAAATTAAAACATCTAAACAAGAAGTGTCCAAACCCAACGAGAATAATGTCACACCAGTATCACACACTTCCCCACAAAGACAATATTCCCAACATGTAGAAGGTAGATCATGCTACAATTATGGAAAGATAGGACACATCGCTTCTCATTGTCCTTATTATCATACACCAAGAAAGAAAATTGAACTTCATGATACCAAAAAAATTTCTTTTAAAAGGAGCTCTATTACTCCACCAAAAACAAGTAATGAAAGTAAAGTTCAAACCGTAAGCCAGTCGTCTGTTTATCACAAATAGGCCTTACACAAAACTAGCTTATGGAATGAAAAATCAAGTCCAGTGTCTGATACTGAGAACATTAAGAGGCACGATATGCCCTCACCCTCAAATGGACAGTGGATTGAGTTCATGATGTGTGATTCCTCTAAGTCACCCAAGCCAGTTAAGGCTTTGGTCCCAAAACTAAACTAATAATTTCCTCTGAATGTCTAGGGTGTCCGTTACAGTGCTATCACAAACACCTGGATTCTTGATAGTGGGGTGTGTAAGCACATAACCGGGAACATGTATCTCCTTTTAAATGTCAAACAAATTAAAGGGAGACATGTCTCATTTGCTAGAAATAAAGGAGGATACATCACCACTCAAGGTGAAGTGGGAAATCAGAAAGTCAAGTTTGATAAGGTCAACTACGTTCAACAATTACAAAATAACTTGCTTTCTGTATCCCAGATATGTGACAAAGGATTCAAGGTTGTTTTTGACAACAAGAAGTGCTATGTGTTGAATAAGGATTACATTATCACAGAGGACAAAATCCTAATGTCAGCTTCAGATATAATGACTTATATGTCTTGGATCTATCAAGGTTCTCTACAACCGATCAAGTTCAATGCTTTCTGTCAAAGGCAACTGAGAGGGACTCAATCTCCTGGCATAGGAGAATGGGACACATAAATCAACGGAAAATGAATCATCTGATTCATAATGATTTAGTAAATGGAGCTAATGTTAAGAATTTTCAACTTTTGGATTTTTGTGTAGCATGTAAGAAAGGCATACAGACCAAGAAGTCTCACAAGGCAAAGAAAGCAAATTCTATTGAATTGCCTCTCGAATTTCTACATATGGATATGTTTGGTTCTGTGAGCACCAGGAACATCACTGGGGATATGTACTATTATGTAGTCACTGATGACTACTCCAGATTCTCATGGGTAATGTTTCTGAAATCCAAATCAGAAACATTTGAATCTTTCAAACAACTGGTGATCACAATGGAATCTCTCTACAAGTTGAAAGTATGTCAGATTAGTTCAGAAAACAACACGAAATTCAAGAACTAGTGGATGGAGGCATTCTGCAAAGAGAAAGGGCTTGTATATTAGTTCACCTCTGCCTAGACTCCTTAAATGAATAGAGTTGCTGGATGGAAGAATAGGAGCTTGATAGAGACAACACGAACGATGCTAGCAGACTTGAAACTGCCCATCCAATTTTGGAATAAGGCAGTTGTCAATGCATGTTACACCCTAAATCGAGTCCGGGTGGTCAAACGTCATTGTAAAATGTGGTATGAGTTGCTCCAACAACGTAAACTTAGTCTAGAGTACCTCGAACCGTTTAGCGCACCATGGATACTGCTGAAGAAAAATCAATCAGGGAAGTTCAGTGAATAGGATGAAGAAGAAATTTTTCTAGGATACAACATACCGAATAAGAGAGTTTACAAAAACTCAATGGGTCAAGTAGAAGTGTGGTGCAACGTCGACGTTCAGAGAGACACCAGCCCCTGCTAGAAAAGGACTTGCATTCTTCTTTGATTATGATGGATTCTTTAAGTCCTTCAACATCCTTCTCTCCCCTCCTGATGATGAGTTAGCATCCAAAATGATGTATGATGTCTTATACACACCGTCACAAGACTCGACAACATCAGGTTCACAAGGTGAGTCTTCTAGTCATTCAGGGGGAGCACTAGAGGTAAGTGTTTTCTCCTCTGATGATGAAGAAGTGGAGAATTCAGGTGGATGTGGAGGAACATGTTTCTTCTACTAAAAGTACACAAGCATTAGATGTTGATGCCTCTGACACTTCGGTACCTCGCCCTCCAACGGCTATAGATACTGAACCAGGAATTCAAAATCTGGATGAGGAAGTAGTCATTCCCACAACTCCCGGATCTCGGCTTAATGTATATCATCCTCTAGACAATGTCATTCGGGAGTACATACAAAAAATCAGCTATATTCAGCTGATTATGCCTCAGTTATGGAAAAAGGCTATCTTCATGACAGTCCTTATAGATGTTTTGTTTCTTAATTTGAGCCAAAATATGTAAGTGAAGCCTTAAACGATGAGGCATGGGTGACTTTCGTGCAACAAAAACTTCTTCAATTCAAGAAGTTAGGAGTATGGACATTGGTGAAGAGACCAAAAGGTCCTAAGGTCATTGGCACTAAATGGGTCTTGGAATGCAAGAAAGATGCCCAAGGGGTCATAATAAGAAACAAGGCTCGACTTGTAGTTCAAGGATTTTGACAAGTCGAAGGCATTGATTTCAATGAAGTGTTTGCACCTATGGCGAGAATGGAAGCAATATGTATCTTCCTAGCCTATGCATCATATATGAAGATTAAAGTTTATCAACTAGATGTGAAGAGTGCATTCGTTCATGGTGAAATCCGAGAGACAATGTATGTTAGTCAACCCGAAGAATTTGAGGATCCGTATCATTGGGACAAAGTTTACAAGCTGGATAAGGCTCTCTACGGTCTCCACCAAGCCCCAAGAGTATGGTATGAGAAGCTCTCGAATCATCTTGTGAAACATGGCTTTCGCAGAGAAGTGATTGACTATACATTGTTCATCAAAGAAGAGGATGGTGACTTACTACTAGTTCAAATTTGTGTTGATGACATAATCTTGAGTTCCAAAAACTAAGAATTATATAAAGAATTTGAACCAGTAATGAAAGCTGAATTTGAGATGACTACCATGGGAGAGATGAAGTTCTTTCTCGAGTTACAAGTGGAGGAGACACCTAAGGGAATATTTCCACATCAGACCATGTATGTAGGTGATATCCTCAGTCGGTTCGATATGGAGAATGCTTCGGCAGCTGGGACTCCACTTGCTACAAACCACCATGTGGCACCCGATGAAAATTGTGATGTGGTGGATGTCACCATGTACCAAGGAATGATCAGATCCCTCAGGTACCTCACAACCTCATGACCTGATATCATGTAGGTGACGTGTCTCTACTCCAGATATCAGACGAAACCGAAAGTCAACCATCTCATAGGAGTTAAACGGATTTTTTGTTATCTGAAGGGTACTCCAACACTCAGGTTGTGGTATCCTCATGATGATGATTTTGAGCTTACAACGTATAGTGACTCGGATTACGGCGGCTGCAAAATGAACTACAAGTCAACATCTGCAAGATGTAAATTCTTTGGGAGAAGATTAGTCACCAGGCAGTGTAAGAAGCGGACATCGGTTGCTCTATCAACTAGTGAGGCTGAATATGTTGCTGCTGGAAGTTGGTATTCGTAGAGCATTTGGATCAACAACAAATATGGGACCCCTGTTTGGAATTCTCTAACACTCCTATTTTGTTGATAATTGTACTGCTATAGTTGTAACTAAAAATCTAGTCCAACATCCTAAAACTAAACACATCGGGATTAAATATCACTATACGTGATTGTTTTGAAACGTATTTAATTGATGTTGTTAAAATAAATACGGATTTTCAATGCGCTGACCACTACACAAAAGCATTTGATAAACCGATATTTTTATATATATAGAGGTTAATGGCGTGAAAAAACAGTGATGTGATTACAGAGGATGAAAATGTTTAGTCCGACATTTTTTGTTTTATTTTCTTTTATTTTTTTATATTTTATTTTTTTTCCAATTTTTATAAAATCCAAAAACTCAAAAAAAAAATTTCAGTTTTAGAATTTTAGAGGGAGAATAGGTTAGAATAGTATTAAATTAGTCATTTTATTTAATTACTTTAAAAAAACAAGGGAGGAGGATAGCTTAACTAAAAGAAAAGAAATCAAATTTGTGATACTGATTTAATGTATTTGGAAAATGATAGTACACAAGGAATAAATTATTTGATTTCAAAAGGTTTAACTGATTAAGATGCAAAAGTCAAAGTTTAAGTCTGAAAAGTCTAAGCAAAATAAAAGGAAAAATGATAGTAAAACTAGTAAGCTACTAAGGTAACATAGAGAAAGTAGACCCAGCAGCTGCTAGTTCATTATGTTTATGCCAGTAGATTCAACACAATAGACAAGTAGACCTTATTGGTGGTTTCAATTACAAACTAAGTTGTTCAACCTGTTGTGGGTTCCCATCTTATCCTTGGTTAACACAATCAACCATGTTCCAATAAGGAGTGAAGAGCAAAATAAACGCGACATATGTGTGCGGATGACCATAAAATATGAGCAAAGCATATGAAAAATGCAAACGCAATCAAGCGAATAACTTATGTTGTTGGTGTGATATGTGCTAAAAGAAAAATTGCTTAATCAAGAAGATAGGTTGTGTGCTTCTCTGTTGTGCGGTGGCACTGACTTGAGGATAAGCATAACATAAATATTCTTGAATTCATTGTTGTTTGCGCCTCTATGCTCTGCGGTGGCACTGACCTGAGGCTTGGCATCTCTTTGAAAGCTCTTAGAATAGTCTCTTCTTGAAATATACCCGTACACCGCTAAAAAATCTCATGAGGAATGTTGATTACCATATAAGCATGGGATCCACA
The DNA here is from genome assembly GCA_025506515.1 of Flaveria trinervia. Classification (NCBI taxonomy): domain Eukaryota; kingdom Viridiplantae; phylum Streptophyta; class Magnoliopsida; order Asterales; family Asteraceae; genus Flaveria; species Flaveria trinervia. The sequence continues at coordinate 62,130,731 of CM046443.1, forward strand.
AGTGCTTGTTGAAATAACTAAATTTTAATTCATCACCAATGTGTGTCAGAAATATATGTATGGATTTAAGAGGACAGTATACTGTCAATCACCGTGAGCTGCAGTTCTTGAAAGTCAAAATCAGTGTGTGCATCTTGTAGCTCTAGTATGATTTCCTAAAATTGCTATTGACTATCAGTGAAACAAGGATCAAGCATCAAAATTGTTTATTAAAATGTCCCAAGTGATTCTGATATACCTGTATGATTCCAAAATGAATTGTAGAAGAAATGATAAACTAGAATTTAAGCTATGTTGTCCAGGAAGTAAAATCATTTAGAATTACTCTAATAGGTTTAAATCCATCTCTAATCAAAAATACAAAATATGTCTTAATTTTATTTTTTAAAATTTTCTAGTTGCTTTATTTATTAATTTTTAGTCATTTAGTTAGTAAAAGTTGGACTAGGCATCATAATTCAATCTTTGAAACACTCACTTAAAAGAGATCACGTCTGAGGTTATCAACATTTTCAATGCTAAAATGATCACGTCTGAGGTGATCAACAGTTTTCAAAGTTAAAAGGATCATGTCTGAGATGATCATCGATTGTAACGTTTTACCTATAGTTAAAACGGCTAAGTATTTGAATGGTCATTAGGTCAAAGTCACAAGTATGAGCCATTCGCACGACTGGACCATAAGTATAGTTCAGTCGCATGATTGGATCATACGTATGAGCCCAATCGCATGACTGAACCACACAGATGGACCAGATGTATTATTGGACCATAAGCATGGATCAAGTCGTAGGATTGGATCACCCGAATGAACCAATTGCATGAATGGAGCTGACCGAATGAGTCAGTCGCACGACAGAAACCTAGTCGCACGAGTGAATGTGACCAACTAAGCGAGTCACAGGACTGAGCCCCAGTCACACGAATGAAGAGTGCGAATAGGTTCAGTCGCACGACAGAAGGAAACCCAAGTATAAATTGAGGGAGAGTCGGTCGCAAACAGTCATCACCCCCAAATCGCACCTAAATTGCACGAAAGCAAGATTACTCTGCCAAAATTTCATATTTGTGATTTAGCGCCCTATTTGTCAGACTAACAATTGCACTTTTTTCTACAGCTAATGCAAGTCTAAAATCGACCAAAATTCACAGTTTAATCAAGCCCTAACAATCAGATCGGGTCTAAACAAAACCGAGACAACATCTTCAAAATAATCCACTAATCTGTACTTACTCGTCAAATTATTTAGTACTAAGTGTTATTTTCATAGATTGTGAGTCAAATGAGCCTAACCTAAATGTTTATCATCAAGTATAGATGAAGAATCAATCCTATAGTACCGTACAAAGACATATGCGAATGGACAATGTTAGGATCAGTGATCTACGTTTGATTGATTACAGAGTATTGCAGCGGAAATCAAATAAAGAATTAGACAATTTACAAGAATACAGTTGATATTCAAAGTAAGAACAAACCATTATAGAAAGAATTCTGCAAATCAAATGTTTCATTCAATACACGCTTTTGTGGTGGCACAATGTCACACCTACAATCAGGTCAATCATCCCTTATATAGGAATGTCGTGGTGGAACATTCCTTATATAGGAGATGTGATGTCTGCTGAGGTCATTTGATAGTGACATCTAAGAGAATTATTCAAACTACTGAAAGTTAACACAACTACTAAAGATGTCAAAACAACTGACATCTTCTTACAAAAATACGAAGTGTTAACTGTCACTACAACTACTGAAAAGAAACTACTGAAATTGCAACGACTGAAGAACATGCTCTTCAGTCGTTTTACAAATACTGAAACAAAAAGAAAACTACTGAAAGGAAACCATAACAACAACTGAAGAATGCTTCTTCAGCTGTTGTAATAAACTCTGAAGGCTTCAGTACTTGTACTTGAACTACAGTTGTTGTCATCAGCTGATGTCTTCAGTCTTTGTACTTCAGCTGTTGATCTTCAGTACTTTGTTCTTCAGCTGTTGATCTTCAGACTTTGGTCTTCAGCTGTTGAAGTCTTCAGTACTTTAGTCTTCAGCTGTTGAAGTCTTCAGTACTTTAGTCTTCAGCTGTTGATCTTCAGACTTTGGTCTTCAGCTATTGAAGTCTTTAGTACTTTAGTCTTCAGCTGTTGATCTTCAGACTTTGTCAAATAGCTGATCAAGTCTTCAGCAGTCATTGTGATGTCTATGGGACTTAGTGGTTTTTCTGATTAGGCTCATAGGTTCTTTTGGTCCAACAAACTCCCCCTGAACCAATACAGCCAAAACCTCTAAACTTATTGAAGATGTCCCACTTATTATGGCAGAAGGATTTGGTCTTTTTGTCTTCTAGATCAGCTCAGAAGTGACCCATATAAGCACAGGCATGGGAAGAAGTCTCAATGATCTGTTTGGCAAAGGATGAATGGGAACTCTCTCTTGGGGAACTGGACACAGAGTTGTTACCCCATCCATGAGATCTACTTCCTAACAATGAGTCTGTATGATTCCGTTGTATAGGACTCAAGGAAGGTTATCTGTTCCTCCATAGTAAGCTCTTCAGCTCCTCCTTCAAAAAGTGATTCTGGCCCATAATATTCAGATAGGTATTTGACCTGTTCCCCATTTTTGAGTTCCACAATTGTTATTACTCTATAAGCAAATTCATCTGGGTGATTACCCTCTAGAACAACTGGAGGTCATTCTTTCTGACTTCTCAAGCCTCTTATATACAAACTCCTTTTTCACCATTTTATTTCCAGCATCTTTGTGGGGTCAGGTTAGCTTTATAGGCTTTCTTGAAGTCATCTAGGATTTCCCAGGGTGATACTACAAAGACCAGTGAGATCACTTCATCTACAATCCTCTTCACTTGGCCAATGTATCTCTGTGGAATGTTTTCTTGCGAATCCTATGAGACCACTGGGATCAGGCCAAATCCTCACTCTCTCCTTTTGATATTGAAATGTATGTTTAAGAGTGTATAATCGAGAGCGTGCTTCTTCATGTTGATGATTGAAGATGTGGCAACATATGCTTTGTCAACTCTCTCAACAATTCCTTATCATGTTGTTTATGAAGCTCTTCTTCTTCTAGCTTCACTTTCACAATTTGTCTTTGAGTTTCTGGAGTAATTGTTGGGAGGTGACTTGTGGCCTTAGGCAATTGTATAATAGCTGAGATGGCAGCATATCATATCTTCATCTTCATCTATCTTCTTTTTCTTCTTCTAGCCTCAGTACCCTTCTCTTCCTCTTCTGGGGTACATCATCGGCTATTGGTTTTGAGGGTAAGGGAATTGGTTTAGTGGGTTGTGGTTGTGGTGGTTTTGGTGTGGGAATGTTGACAGGCTGTTCTAGCATTCTAGATGTGAGGTCGGCTTTAGATTGCTTGACTAGTTCAGTCTGCTCCCAGCACCAGCTTCATTTAAGGCTTCAATAACCAATCCTTTTGTGTATACTTTAGACGAACAGATCTTGGTGGTTATTGCCCACATGCTATCCCTGGACGATGCCTTGGTCTCCGTCAATGATCTACCCACATATTTCGCTATGAACCTGATCATGATTTCTAGCCTTTCCCTTTCCAACACATCATAACTTGCCCATCTAGCTTGGATTTCTTCAATCTCTAGTCTTCTGATTTCTGAGTCATGTTTTTCAGTGTTGTGACCTTGCCTAAACAACTGATTAATGATGTTATCCATTGATGGCTGTGTTCAGCATCAGCCTTCTTCACCATTATCTCCAAGTCAGTCTCCTTCTCATTCTTCCTTTTCTTGTATGTGACATGAAAGTCTTTAGTACTTTCAGTCACCTTCTCCATGTCAGCATCCTCACCTTCTCCTTCTCAGTTTCTTTCCTATCTGCAATCCTCTTCTTTTTGCTTTCACTGATTGAATCTCCCCTTTTTGGTTGCATTGGTGCAAGGGGTTGATTGTCAGAAAGCCTTTTGCTCACAACATCCTCTATCAAGGGTTGTATAACTGAGGGAAGCCTCTCATCAAAGGTTTTAAGCACCATATCAATGATAGTGAGGTGATGAGAGGTAAGGAATGTTGAAAGATAGCAGCTATTTGCTCAGGGGGGTTCTGACCCCGAGAAATAGTGCCAGAAGCATAGGCAGGTGGCTGAATGTTTTGGAGTGGCTCTGTGTATGGGAGACCTTCAGAGGAGGTGCCATATGTGGGTTTGAGGGGTAGATGGTCTTTGATCCTGAGAAATGTTGGCAAGCAGCTCTTTGAGTCTGCTCACCTCATCCTCGAGGATGGTGTTTTGGGCTAAAACATCATAAAAGAAGCCTGGTCATCATCAGTTTTTGCTGAATCACCTGACCTCCTGATAGAATCAGGATGAACATGCTCGGAGTGTAGATCAGTAGTAGCATGTGCCCCTTGGTCATGGTACTGGGTCTTCCTGCCTCATGACCATGTCCTTCATCAGCAGTGCCTGTGGTGAGGTCTTATGGATAGTACCAGATTCATCCTGATCATTTGCTAAGCAGGAGAAGTGGCAGCCTCACAGAAATTCGAATCTCCGTTTCTACACTAGGAGATGAATATGGTAACCCCTGTGTTGTGGGGTGTCAGAAGCACGTTGGTCCTCCCCCTCAATGGTTGGGGCTATCCCAGTTTTGATTGGTATGGAGATGGGGGGGGGTGAGGAGTGCAACTGAGTCAGCACTTTGGCAATTATGATGGTAGGACTTGGGGGGGCGGTTGCAGTGGGAGAGGGTGTGAAGGCAGTATGCACCTGGGGAGAGTGGTGCGTTTCAATGGCAACCTCCTCAAGTGAGGAAGGTCCACATGTATAGGTGCCCCAGAGGTTGTTGCTACAGGCTCCTGTTGAGAGGAAACCTGAGCCGTTGAGGGTGAGTGAGTACGTGTATCTACTAGGGGGTTATGACCAGTAGATATAACCTGCGTTTGTGTTGCAGCGGCATCCTCAGGGGACTCATTTCCCTGAGTAGCCTTTTTGGCTTTCTTGTGTTTGGGTTTGGTGGGGACAATGGATTTGGAGGTGGTGGCTATGGGTCCAGCTGCGTGGGTTTCGCAGTTTGGCAGCCAGTTTGAGTGACTGGTCTGAGTTGTGCCTGGAGTATACTCAGGCAATACAACCATGGCAGGGACTCCAAGGCCAACAAGTCCCTCAGCTTTCAGCTGGTTTACTATAATGGCCATTAGGAACCGAGGATATAATATCCATCGGTTAGCTATAGGCTTGGAGGCCATATCCTTGAGTTCAAGAAATAATATTTCAGAAAATTTATGTTTTGTTGGTCAAGGATAGAGAATAATACCTGCTTCCACCTCGTCGACCTTTGATCCCAGAAGAAGTCTTAGGAGCTAAGCATACATTCACCATATAAAAAATTAGTCGTTCCGCATCATGGAAATGTTTCTTCAGGATGGTAGAGGCACTAAGGTTACCCTGGTATCCATGTTGGGCAAATGATAGATCAGTGGTGCCCTTGGATACCCAGTGGGGAAAGTGGCATCATCCAGTTGTAGGTTTGGCGAAGGATTTCTGGAGTGATGACCACCTGACGATTGTTGACGAACGACTGGAGAAAGTCGGTGTCATTCTCCCCAGTGATGAGGGTGACATTCGTCCAGAATTGCTGGAGGGATTCGGCATGAATGGTAGGATTTAGAAGGAAAGCCGTTTTGTATGGAGAGTTGATCATTAGATCAATGGCATTATCAAACTTCGTCCAGAAGGGTGATTTGGTAAGGTAAGCAACACAGTTGGGTCGTGGTTTAAGCTTCATGTTCGCCATTGATGTGAGAGAAGGTTCTGATTTTTTGAACGTTAGGTTTGAGATGATGAAGCTCTGTAAGACAAGGTATTTATAGGGTATGGGTTATAAAGCAACTGAAGGGTTGGTATGAGTCATCAGTAGTTTTAAGCGACTGATGACGTGGTATTAACCCTCGGAGGTTGAAACAACTGAAGTCTTGGTTTTAGGCATGAGTAGTTATAAAAACTGAAGACCATGGTTTTAGCTTCAGATGTTGGAAACAACTGATAACTTGGTGTTAGTCATCAGTAGTTATGAAACTACGAAGACATGGTTTTGTTATCAGTTGTTGTAAACAGCTGACGACGTGGTGTTAGTCATCAGTAGTTGTAAAACTACTGAAGACATGGTTTTGTCATCAGTTGTTTAAGATGAAGCAGCAGTTTTAGAAACAACTGAAGAGAAAATTCTCATCACTAGTTTTTGTCAATTCTTAGCTTTTTAGCTGTTTCATATTGTCCTCAACACTTACTCAACAGTCTTTTCGGCTGTTTTTTAGTTGTTTCATAGGACAACAGTACTTATCTGTTTGTACTTATATCAGTAGTTATGACTGTATCAGTTCTTGTAACAGAATCAGTACTTATTTGCGATATGATTACAATGATCATGAGTACTTATTTACTGAGATCATCAGTAGTTATCACTTATTCTAGCTGGAGCATACCAAGCCTTAACACTAGGTTTTGGAAAGTCGAACTATCCAAAGGCTTAGTAAAAATGTCTGCAAGCTCATCACCACTAGGCACAAACTTTGGACCAATCTGACCTTTTTCAAAACAGTCCCTAATAAAATGATGTCTGATCTCTATATGTTTGGTCCTAGAGTGCTGGACCGGATTCTTGACAATGCAAAGAGCTGAAGCGCTGTCCATTAATAATGGAGTCTTAGTCTCTGTAATGCCATAATCCAGAAGTTGGTTCTGAAGCCAGAGTACCTGAGAAGTACAGGTTGTAGCAGCAATGTACTCTGCTTCAGTAGTGGATGTAGCAACAGATGTTTGTTTCATACTCTGCTAAGAAATCAAACAGTTGCCTAGAAATAGACATCCACCAGAAGTTGACTTTCTGGTTAACTTACACCGTGCATAGTCACTATCAGAAAAAGCAACCAATTTGCAAGAGTGTCCAGTGGAATACCATAGACCTAGACATTGTGTACCTTGCAGGTATCTAAAGATCCTTTTGACTGCAATCAAGTGAGATTCTTAGGAGCAGCCTGAAATCTAGCACAAACACACGTTGCAAACATGATATATGGTCTAGAAGCTGTTAAGTACATCAAGGACCCAATCATACATCTGTAAAGTGTTTCATCAACAGCCTTACCTTTCTGATCTGCATCCAGTTGTGTGGTGTTGCACATGGGAGTAGAACAGGGCTTAAAATTTTGTAAATCAAACTTATTCAAAAGATCTTTTGTATATTTAGACTGATGAATGAAAGTCCCATCAGCCTTTTGTTTGATTTGCAATCCTAGAAAGAACTGTAATTCTCCCATTGCACTCATTTCAAATTTCTTATGCATTAAATTGGTAAAGTCATCACACAACTGGGGATCAGAGGATGCAAAAATAATATCATCAACATAAATTTGAACAAGTAACTTATGCTGATCCACCTTCTTAATGACTAAAGTTTTATCTATTGAGCCTCTAGTGAAATTATTTTGAAGAAGAAAATTTGATAATGTCTCATACCATGCTCTAGGAGCTTATTTCAACCCATAAAGAGCCTTATCAAGCTTGTATACCCAATCTGGATGTTTATTATCCTCAAAACCTGGTGGTTGACACACATAAACATCTTCTTTTATTTTACCATATAAAAATGCACTTTTAACATCCATTTGAAAAACTTTAAAATGGTGAAATGCAGCATAGGCTAAGAACAATCTAATTGCCTCCAGTCAGGCTACAGGGGCAAAGGTCTCATCATAATCAATACCTTCTTTTTGTGAAAACCCCTGAACAACCAGTCTGGCCTTGTTCTTAACAATAAGCCCATTTTCATCTGTTTTGTTCCTAAACACCCATTTAGTGCCCATTGCACACTTACCTGGGGGTAGAGGAACCAGTTCCCACACTTGCTATTTCTTGAACTGAAGTAGCTCAAGCTGCATGGCTTCCACCCATCCATTGTCTCTCAAAGCAACATGATAGTTCTTTGGCTCTTGCTGACTGATGAAGAGAGCATAGAAGCACAAGTTAGACAATTGACTTCTGGTTAAGATGCCAGCATTGATACCACCAATGATTTGAGACATGGGGTGATCCTTCAGCTCTTGGTGCACAATAAGATCAGTGCAAGTGTTTGTAGCCGGTTCAGCATCAGCAGATGTTGATTCAGATTCTTGAAACCAAGTATTAGATGGCAAATCACATGATGTAGAGGAATCAGAAATCTCGTCAGCATTTGTTGTGGATGGAGCTGCTCAAGGTACAGGAACATCAAGTTTAGCAGACTCAGGCAGTTGGTCACTGAACTTGAAAAGGTGAGTACTAATATCATCATCATCTTCAGTACCACCAGGTGGAAGACTTGCTGCAGAAGATGATTTATCCACATGATCTGCAACAGCTGGAGTTTGATAAGGAGCATATTGCAGTATGTCCAGATCAAACAACTCCACAGGGTTTTGTGGAATTTTATCCTTAGGAGATTCATTGAATTTCACATGCAAGGTTTCTTCAATATCTTTGTTCTGCAGTTGAAGACTCTGTAAGCCTTGCAAGTGGATGAATAACCTACAAAATACCCTACATCCACCTTAGGATCAAATTTGTGGAATTGACCCTTTGTGTTGAGAATGAAACAAGGACATCCAAAGGCTCTGAAGAATGAAATCAAAGGAGCCAAATAATGTAGAGCTTCATATGGAGTCTTCATTAACCTCTGATTTACTAACACTCTATTCTGCACATAGGAAGCTGTATTGACAGCTTCAGCCCAAAAGGTCAAAGGCAAACCAGAGTCAGCCAACATGGACCTTGCAGCTTCAATTAAAGTCCTGTTCTTTCTCTCCACTAATCCATTTTGTTCTGGAGTCCTTGGGATGCTAAACTGCCTTTTAATTCCTTTTGAAAGGTAAAAATCATCAAGCGTATGGTTTCTGAATTCAGTACCATTGTCAATCCTCATACACTTGACTGATAGGGAATACTGCTTCTCAACATACAGCACAAAGTTTGTAATCTTCTGAGCAACCTCATTCTTTGAATGTAGAAAGAAAGTCCATACGAATCTGGAGTAATCATCCACAATTACCAGACAATATTTCTTCTTTGCCATGCTCATCACTGTCACAGGACCAAATAGATCCATGTGCAGTAACTGCAAGCAGGCCGTGGACTTAGGTTCTTCAATGGGAGGAATGAGACTTTGTGTTGTTTTCCTTTCAAACAAGCAGTACAGGCTTCATCACAGTGGACCTCCTTTATTGATAAACCTATCACTAAAGGATTGTGGATTAGCTCATTCGTGTTTCTGAGATTGACATGACCCAGCCTTCTATGCCATAGTTTAGATTCCTGAAGAGAGGCTTTGGAGAACAGGCATGGATGACCCTTCAAATCAATCTTCTTTGACAAATCCAAGGCATACACTCTTCTGATCCTGTTGGCCTTCAGGAGAGTATGTTCATCCATTACCTTGTCAATCAGCCTCAGAACTTGGGAAGACAGAATCCTGCAGTTTTGGCTTGTGAAAAGTGCAACATGCCTTTTATCACACATCTGACTGACACTCAGCAGATTATACTTGAGATTCTCCACATGGTGACATCATCAAACCGGATTTGTCCATTAGACCCATATCCTTTTCCAATGATGTAACCTCTGGCATCATTTCCAAATGAAACAAATCCGTTCTTTCCTTGAGAGTAGTCATTAAGAAGAGAACTGCTCCTAGTCATATGCATGGATCCTCCACTGTCCACATACCAGATACTCCTTTGGCATGTTGAAGAACCCTGCAAAAGAGAAAACTAGTTAGATTTTGAGACCTAAACCTTTTTGGTTTTGGGTCTGTTTTCATCAACAGATGCAACCATAACTTGTTTCTTATGATTAACAGCTGATGAAGAAGGAGGATGGTGCTGAAATGGATTCCTTGGATTTGGGCTTGGAATGCCTTTTTAGTGATTTGATCACAGGTGCATCTAGTTGGTTAACTCTCTCCAACAAATGTTGAACCATCATAACAAGTTGTGTCTGATTTGTAGCCAAAGCTTTAAGCTCTTGTGACATATCAATGCTTGTGTTGATGAGTTCCTGTGATCCACCATTTCCTCCTTGAAATTAACAGACTTAGTCTGATGTTTATCATGAGGAGCACCATCAGCTGTTCTGTGATGAACCTTATCCTTCTTTTTGGATTTGGTTGAAGGCTTGGGTTTATCACAATGGAATGATTGCAGTACAAACTTTGTCTCAAACTCAGTTTTCATTTCATCCATCTGGATTTTAATGAGCTTATCTTTGTTGAGTTTGGAACCCTTTCTATACCAACATTCATTAGAAAGATGATTGAATTTACCACATATTTCACATGGCTTATTCTTCATCTTGGATTGATCAACTGCTGATGTGAAAACTACTGAAGGTGTGCTCTTCAGAACTTTCTTCCTTTCAGTAATTTTGTTCGGTACTGAAGAATCTGTAACAATTGAAGAGTTGTTCTTCAGCTGTTCATTGTCAGCAGTTGTTAATCCATTTATTTCAACTGATTTGAAATGCTTTTCAGTTGTTGTAACTTGCCCTTCAGTACTTAAGTTACTTTGAGGGACAACATCTGAAATACTCAGCTTCATGTGCTTATCAGTAGTTAACCCATCAGCAAATTTACTTACTGAGGTATCAACCCTTATTTCATCTTGTGATTTTGGGAGATCACTTGTGGATGATGCATATGGTAATGTGGTTTGGAGATTGCTTTCACTTTCAGATTTTACTATTGTTTTGGAGTAAAATCTGTTGGAGGTGCAATATGGTTGTAACCAATTCCAAACTTCACATTCGAAGCACATTGCTTACTGAGCAGCATTTCAAATCCCTTGCAGGATGACACACAACGGTCACACTCAACTTAGGTAACTACAAGTTTTTCTTTGAGTTCCTTATGGTTCTCAAGAATGACCTCTAGCTTAGCGTTTTCATCATTTAATTGGCATTTAAGCTTATAAATCTCATCATCTTTGTCCTTAAGGACAGACTCATATTCAGCTTTTCTTTTGGAAATAGTTTGCTCAAGCTCTAGATTTTGATTAATTACAGCTACATTTGCTTCTCTAATAGAGACAAATGAATCTATGCAAGATTCAGAATAAAGCTTGGCCTTAGCCTCAGAGGATACCTGGGTTACCTGTGAAGAAGATGCATTGGAGCATGAACCCTCAGTAGATTCCAGGGCCACGAGAGCTAGATTCCTAAAAGGATGTTCACCACCATGTTGACCATCACCAGTAAATACATTCTCAGTACCAGAGAGATCATCTGGTAAACTGCTCCTGTCAACATTACTAGGGGTGAAAAAGCTGTGATGAGGATGTGATTGAGATGGTAGAAGCTCAGGTAATGCTTGTGGTTGTTGTGCAGTAGGAACTTGAACTGGATTTGGCTGGGGCATGTAATAGCAGGGATACAGATATGACATTGGACCCTAAGGGACAAAATATGCAGGTGAAACAGGTTGTGAATGATGACCAGAACTGGCAGGATGTTGCCCCCTGTTTTGTGGACTAGTGCTTGGAAAAGTCACAAAGGGTGCAGAGGAGTTAGATCCAGATGATCTACACTCTCTTGCAAAGTTTCCAAGCCTTTGGCATTTGTGACACCTCAACTTACTCTTGTCAAAACCAACTTTGGTTTTGCCAGAGAGTCCTGGAAATTTCCTGCCAGTCCTTGTAGAACTTCTGAGATCTGATATTAATCAAGGCCATTTGGCTCAGAATATCCATCTCTTCTAGATCATCATCAGCTATTCCTTTCAAATCATCCATGATAAAACATAAATTGCCACTATTACAGCCTGAGTGACTATCAACACAACGAATGCATGATGTGAACTGTTTGAAGAGAAATCTATATGCTCATCATAATTACTTTCAGATGCAGCATATTCTGACTCATGACCAACCAAGGTAGTGTTCCCTGGTACAAAGTCATGAGTGAGCTTTCCTGATGAACCCAGTTTCCTTTTCTGCTCTATCTCTCTCTCAAATGTAAGTAGTTTCCCATGAAGTTGGGTGAAAGATAGTTTATCGAGATTTGCACTGGAGCGTAGGACAATAGTGTATGTGTCCCATCTCTCAGGCAGTGATCTAAGGAATCTGTTGTTCATCTGGCTATTGGTATATTCATGTTTGACCATTTTTAGCTCAGAGATCAAACTGGAAAAACGCTCAAACTGTTGAGTCAGTGTCCCACCCTTCCTATGAGAGAATATTTCATATTGTTGGGGAAGGATTTCTCTGTTGTTTGCTAAGACCTCATCAGTTTCACCGAATTGTTCCTTCAGCGCCTTCTAGAGGTCATGAGCAGTTTCATGATGCATAAGCCCTGAATAGATTTCATTCGGCAGTGCCATGGCCAGAATTCCATAGGCTTTAGCCTCAATCTCAAACAGTTTCCGATCTTCATTTGAGTATTGTTCCTTCTTCTTCAGAATCATTTGATTGGCTTCCGGATTGTTCACCATAGGCTTATATGGACCATGTACCACTGATGTCCAACAACCGGAACTGTTAACCGACAGGTGATGAAGCATTCTTCGTTGCCATATGTTTACTCAGTCCCTACTAGCATCGGAGGCTTGGTTGAAGAACCGGTATTGTGAGGGTCATTAGAAGGAGTAGTCATTCTTAGATTCAACCAAAATCAATTAGGTTTTAACAGATTTAGAACAGAACACAACAACCAAATTAAACCAAGAGAACAAAATGCAATAAAACAAAAGTAGCAGAAATTCAATTTAACTATGACCGATTCTTGCAAATATGCAATTCAATCAAATGCAGATATCGATTAGCAGTTTCAATGATCAATTGTTAGATCGATCAATGATTAACCTGCTCTAATACCAATTGTTAGGATCAGTGATCTACGTTTGATTGATTAGAGAGTATTGCAGCGGAAATCAAATAAAGAATTAGACAATTCACAAGAATACAGTTGATATTCAAAGTAAGAACAAACGATTATAGAAAGAATTCTGCAAATCAAATGTTTCATTCAATACGCGCTTTCGTGGTGGCACAATGTCACACCTACAATCAGGTCAATCATCCCTTATACAGGAATGTCGTGGTGGAACATTCCTTATATAGGAGATGTGACGTCTGCTGATGTCATTTGATAGTGACATCAAACAGAATTATTCAAACTACTGAAAGTTAACACAACTACTGAAGATGTCAAAACAACTGACATCTTCTTACAAAAATACTAAGTGTTAACTGTCACTACAACTATTGAAAAGAAACTACTGAAACTACAACGACTGAAGAACATGCTCTTCAGTCGTTTTACAAATAATGAAACAAAAAGAAAACTACTAAAAGGAAACCATCACAACAACTGAAGAATGCTTCTTCAGATGTTGTAACAAACTCTGAAGGCTTCAGTACTTGTATTTAAACTTCAGCTATTGTCATGAGATGATGTCTTCAGTCTTTGTACTTCAGCTGTTGATCTTCAGTACTTTGTTCTTCAGCTGTTGATCTTCAGACTTTGGTCTTCAGCTGTTGAAGTCATCAGTACTTTAGTCTTCAGCTGTTGAAGTCTTCAGTACTTTAGTCTTTAGCTGTTGATCATCAGACTTTGGTCTTCAGCTGTTGAAGTCTTCAATACTTTAGTCTTCAGCTGTTGATCTTCAGACTTTGTCAAACAGCTGATCAAGTCTTCAGCAATCGTTGTGATGTCTGTGGGACTTAGAGGTTTTTCTCATCAGGCTCATTGGTTCTTTTGGTCCAACAGACACACTGATGAACTTTAATCACACAATTGAAATGGACGAATGACCCAACCGCATGAATGAACCATGCGTATGAATTCAGTTGCACGACTGGTTCAGCCTCATAGAACAGCATACGAATCAGTTAAGTCGCAGGCTTATTTGCACGACTGAGCTCATTCGCACGACGAAAACTCAGTCGCACTGTCCATTTGCACGACAGAACAGAATGATTCAAGTCCATTAAATTCAAGTGTCATTCACTTACACAAACTCTAACGTTTATTTATCTTGTGTAATAGAAACATGGCGAGTAGATGGACTATGAGCACAAAGCATAACCTCTGTGCGCATCTGGATGGCACCTCCCAGAATGCCTCTGATTTTGGTGGGATTATTGTCTTACTATGGAGATCGAGGATCTTCAAGGCTATATCTACCCCGTGCACACCATATCGATCGATTCAGTACGCGTTCAAGGAAAGCGCGATAGTCAACAGGTCTACTGAACCGCATCGTATTAGGAGTACCATATTTGGTGAAGAGATAGATATTAGTGAGGAAGACCTGAGGAGAGTGTTAGAGTTGGGTGATGATGGTGACTACCCAACTAGACTGCATCCACTGACAATTAGAGGTTGTTTCCTTCGGGCCAAGTACATTGGGGACATAAACGCAAGTGTGCTCAACAAGAGCAACTTGTGCCCCCAGTTCAAGTACTTGGTACATGTGCTGCTCAAGTGCATAGCCTTGAGGATGGGAGGCTTTGATGAGATGTCTGATCAGATCTAGAACACCTATGTGGCTCTGGTATTGAATCATACTTTCAGCTTCTCGCGGATGATCTTCACCTACTGGGTCGAGAATTTAGAGGCCAAAGGCAAGGAAGGCTTTTGCATGTACCCCCAATTCATTCAGATGATCATAGACAAGAAGCTTCCTTCGCTGTCTAAGGAGAGTGATGATGCAATTACACTAGAGGTGATGGATGACACCACCCTCGAGAGGATGAAGGTATACCGGGGCAAGAAGGTAAAGCCCCCGGTAAGGAGACTGTATAGGCATCTAGCACGAGAGAATTATTTGGCGCCAGCTTGGAGGAAGTGGCATCACGATGACAGTGACTCGGATTTTGAGCCTATTGCTCTACCCTCCGATGATTCAGACGATGATGACCATGGTGATGGTCAAGGAGGTGATGGTCCAGGTGGACCCTAGTCGGCTCCAATACACCCTGAGTTTCAGATGGAGGAAGAGGAGGAGTCAAACGAAGAGCCTCTGGTACGGACGGTGGGAAGCCTGGTCGTTGCCACTCAGAGAGGGCTCAGGGAGGTTGGTGCACGCCAAAGGGAGTCCGGGGATGCTGTTACTGCTGATACAGATCCATCGTACACGCCGGACCAGTGCAGCAGTCAAGGGGGAGCCTCCATTTGTAAGGGCTCTAGGAAGAAGAGAATGGCTCACCCTTATGGCAAAAAGGGTAAGAGGTTGGGATTTACTTTGACCCCATCCACTACCACTGCCACAACCACCACTACTACCACAACCACCACCGCACCTACACCACCACTACCACACCCCCTACCACTACTACTACACTCCAAACCACCACTACTACAGTCACCCGTTCACCATCCACTACTATCACACCACCCATATTCACCACATCCACCACTACCACCACCAGCCACCAAGCAGGTCTATCAACCCACACTACCTTCACCATAAGACCCACCCTACTCTCCATTGGGGTAGGGGAACAACTAGAAACATTAAATAGGATGGTGCTTAAGCTGATAGCTGCTGATGAGCAAAGAGCAACACAGCTGAGTCAGCTTGTGGAGCTCAATGCCGCTCAAGCCCAGTAGATTTCTCAACTCTAAGAGCAAAATAAGCAACCAGTTAAAAGGATTGAGGAGTTGGAGGCTAGGAATAAAAAGATCATGCTCAGACTAAAGGTATCTAAAGATGAGCCTCTGAAGATCAGAGAAGGTGATGGAGATGATGACGATGATGGTGATGATGATGAGTCTGTGGAAGAAGATGATAATGATGATGAAGGGTCAAGGCGAAAGAAAGATGATGATAATGATGAAGAGGGTAATGCCGCTGCATTAGCCTCAGCTCAAGCTCAATAGAGAAAGGACAAAGAAAGCACAAGACCAAGGAGCATGATCATCAGCCCTTGCGGTTGAGGAGTGACTCATAATGACAAAAGTAATGATTAGATGTTTATGTATTTGAAAACTTTTGTAATTTAATCTTGTATTACAGTTGTGTAATTAATGTTTATATATATGTATCTACTGTTTAAATGTCTTAATTAATTAGTAATTGTTGATGTGTTACATGTTTAAATCAAGCAGATCAACATCTCAGCAAGATGAATATGATGTTCCTCCCCTAGAGCAAATCAATTCTCAACTCACAATGATTCTTGATTTTCAAGGGATTGTTAGAAGGTCGGCGAGCTATACTCCCGAAGAAGGAGAAATCATACACGACCTAACTCATGAGCAACTTGTAGAGATCTTCAGGCTAAATCCGGACGAGATTGTCAAAGATGCACCTACTTTTGATGTGACAAGTGACAATGAGCTAAATGATGTAGATGAAATAGTTATTGAAGATGTCACAGCCTAGAATTATCTAGAGTACACTAACCGAGTCGGCTATGTGATCCCCAACTCGGGTGACACTCTTGGCAGTGCTACCTTCGATAGACCGGATGAGATGGAAAAGGAAACAGAGAAGAATGAGAGCAAAGCCCAAGCCTTGGATGCTGATGTTAATATAAAGAAGGCTGAATGGGCGGCTTGTTTTGCTGAGATACGAGCCTAACGCACTGCAGAAAAGCCAAATGCCTACACCAAGCTAACAAGGTCAAGAAACATCTAAAGGTGTCAGGCAAGATTATTGCATGGGCATATTTTGAGGATCTCAATGTTTATGCAGTTAAGAGGGAGAAGGGAATAGAGAACTTCAGATTCCCACATGATTTGAAGACTCCCCTGGTTTTGAGCTCAACTAGCTGGCATGCTTAAACTTGTTATATGATGATCCTCAGAAAATGTTAGGCTGGTTTGAGGCTGCACTAAAGAAGAAATACCACACCAGATGGATAAACTTCAAACCTCAACAATCGAAGAGGTACATCCAAAGGTCTGAAGTGGATCCCTTTTCTGCAAATCCTAAGGTGGTGCTGAAGTGGAGTCCTCCACACACAATGTCCAAGATTCCTTTAAGGGAAATGCCACAGTACTTCACTCCACACTTCAAATGGTGGTATTATGATTGGAGAACAGGTGAAGCGGTCATACTTTAATAGAGAAAGAGCAAAATGGAGACTATACGGGTGTTCGACCCTATGTGGCTAACCAACTTGTCTGCAGACGAGGTCTATACATTATACAAGTGGCCACTATTCTATGACTCGCAAGATATAGTACAAGCCGTCTAGTTCCAGAATGTGATACGACTATGTTTTGCATTTGAGATACATGCAGGAGTTACTAGAGAGGAGAAGTACAAGAAATTTGAGGAGCTAATGAAGAATGTCAGACACTAATGTAAACTAGGTCCAAAGGGGAGTTTGTTGATACATGTTTACCTAGTTTAAGAGCTTAATGTAAAATGTCTGTCATCTCTTACATATATGTAATGAATGAGTTGAATGAAATGAAATATGTGATTGATGCTTATGATGTTTAATGTTTCATTGTTTATTGTGTAATAAAGCATATTGAACTAAGTATATAGGTTTATGGTTGTTTACATAGTTCCTAGTCAATAATGATTGAGAAACGTGTTCAAACGTAATAGTATGAAGTCCTCATGCGAATGGACCATGCTAATAGACCATATGCATCAATAATTCATGCTAATGGACCAGTCGCATGACTAAACCAGTAGACTAGATCTGTCGTATGATTGAGACATAAGATTGGCTTAGTCGCACCACTGAATCTTTAGTCATGTGTATGAATCAATCGCATGATTCAATCGCACGACTAAACCATTGTAATGGTTCAGTCGTACGATTTTCAAACCCTAACCTATAAATACCACCTAATTTGTGGAAAAATAGAACACTTGAAAATTTTCAACTCATATTCGTACCCTAGCCGTCCAGTGACTCCAGAGAACCTGTTCCAACTTCATAGTTCGTAGTTGGTCCCGTTCTAATCGTTCTTAATGTTTCTTTAATCGTTAGATTGATCTAAACTGCGTTCTCACTAATTGGATCGCCAATCAAATAGGATTCGGCATTATTTGTTCTGGTTTCATGCATGATCAGTTAGTACTCTGTATGTACAACGGTCCCTAACATAATCAACATTAGTATCAACATCAAAATCATCGTCAAAAACTCATCAAAGTCAGATCCAACTTACTCATCAAGCATATGGAAGCAACCAACCAACCTCTAATGCACTTCGGACAAGATTGAGTTTGTGATTGGAGCCTATATGTAAAGGAAGTCAAACCTTAATTCCAGAATCATGCTCTCATGGCTTACATCAATAATGGTCCAACACCAATTCCATCTAAGGAAAATCTAATATTTGTAGTGAAAAGTGCATTAAAGAATTACAGGGATACAAAGAACATAATCACAAGTTAGCTATTATAGTCAAAGAAGAGAAGGTCAAATATGAAATGTTAAAACAAGAGATGAAAAGTTTTAAAATTAAAATCAATTCACTTCTTCTAGATATTGAAAAACTCCACGGTGAAAAGTACACTCTAGCAGCTGAGAATAATAGGTTAACTAATTATTATCAAAATCAAATTTGGACAATTAGCTACTAAAGTGAAACTTGAAAAGTTTCTATTTTCTTTTGTTAAGTTGCAACATTTACTTGATTCACAGAAAGAGCCAAAGGATATCACTAGGATACGATACATTCTTGTCCTACTTTAATAATGACAACTAAACGATTATGCCTGAGTCATTCACTCATATGGATTTAACTTAACCTAAAGTTATTAAAACAAAAAAAATAGTTTCACAAATAACTAATTTGAGAAACAAAACCAAGTGTTTACATTGAAACCAATGAGGATAAAATCAAACTATGTTGGACTCAACAAGTGCATTAAGAAGGATAATGCTAGTCATAATCAAACATAATGTCTTATAACCTTCCAACAATTGTTAAATAACACATTAGTATCATTAATAATCATAATAGACACTATTGTTGCTTAAATTTCCTTTTCAGGTTTATAGATAAAAGAAAACGTATCTAAGTGTTCGTAGCCGATAAAGACTTGCCCATAGCGGATGAACAAGTCCAATGCAGTGGATGAAGATAAACCTCCAAGTGTCTATAGTGGATGAACAATTGACACTACGGATGAACTAAGTCCACAACTAATGAATGGTCCCCAACGGATGTTCAATTAACAATGTATAAACACACCACATCGGACAACAAACAGGAAAACATACAACTAGTGTTTAAAGCTGACCTCATCTGGGACAAAGCGGATAGCTTATTCAAAATCCACAACGGATGACTAAGCATCTATAGCAGACAGTTTAACATCCATAGCGGACGGCTTATAGAGTTAGGATTATTATGTAATTTTTCTTTACATAAGGGTAGTCTGGTAATTGGAAATAGCTTTTTGTATAGGCTATAAATAGCATTCTACCCTGATCATTGAAATATTTTGAACAATAATTACAAACAAGCAATTATTATCATTCTAGCATTCAATCACTTGCAATCATACACACACTCCGACATGATCGTCTGCATGATCTGATGAACCTCCTCCACCATAGCCTCTTTAACTGAGGCCCTTAGGTTAGCACTCTCATCACCGCCTTTGTGGTGATGAATCTTGGGCTCTTTATGAGCTGTGTCCCCAGCCTTAGCCTTGCCTCTCATGACACACGATCCAACACCACATCCACCACAACCTCCACCTCACGGAGCCTTTGAAGATTTACCTCTAACCATCCTCTAAACACGCTATAAGATCCAAGCACCAACACGGTCATTCAGGTAATAGCTTAGTTTATGTCAAGTATAGTAAGTCCCTAATTACAGTGGCCAGTTGTGATTAGCCACTTACTTTACTCTTCATACCCCAACCATTTCCTATCCTCACTACATTAGTATTTAAATATATACTAAAAGCACATAAATCACGTAACATGCTCATATAATACCGGTTAACATTAAAGAAAATACCTCATGGCACGTAGCTACTCGGACTGGCATCCTTCCATTTTGTCCCATTCATAGTTTATGTTTAGTTTTTTTTGGAAAATATTTACCCAATTCACTTCAACTTTGGCTTTGATACCAACTTGTAAGCCCCGTTCCCGGGACACTCACAGTCAGACAATCATCACAATTAAAATAATAAACGTACATTACATTTACTAAAATTGTTGGACCAAAAGAACCAATGAGCCGGATCAGAAAAAACCTTTAAGTCCCACAGACGTCACAACAACTACTGAAGACCACAACAGCTGAAGACAACAGCTGATTACAAAGTCTGAAGACAAGTGCTGAAGACAAAGTCTGAAGACAAGTACTGAAGACAAAGTCTGAAGACAAGTGCTGAAGACAAAGTCTGAAGACAAGTGCTGAAGACAAAGTCTGAAGACAAGTGCTCAAGACAAAGTCTGAAGACAAGTGCTGAAGACAAAGTCTGAAGACAAGTACTAAAGACAAAGTCTGAAGACACAAGTGCTGAAGACCAAAGTATCAGACGTTGTCACAACAGCTAAAGAGGTCTTCTTCAGTAGTTGTGACGGTTTACCTTTCAGTAGTTTTATGTTTTATCTTTTCAGTAGTTTGACACAACAGCTGAAGAATACTTCTTCAGTTGTTGTGCTCATCAGTTGTTGTGCTCATCAGTTGTTTTATATTTATCAGTAGTTTTGTAAAACGACTGAAGAGCTTGTTCTTCAGTCGTTGTAGTTTGAGTAGTTTCTTATCAGTAGTTTCTTATTTTGTACTTAACACTCTGATATGTTCTCAGTAGTTGTGAACATTTCAGTAGTTTGTTAAGAGTTAGTTATTTTGTAATAGATCTGCCAATTGTCACTTACCCGTGATAACAGCAGCGATTGCACTCTATATAAGGAGTGTCAACCTAATGTAATAAATGAATGATTTGATCAGAAATATTCGATATTATTGAAACATTCCTTGTTATAGAAATATATTCTCTCGTTATAACCGTATTTGTTCTTAATGCATACAAGTGTCAAACTCTTGCTACAATTTGTCTAGTTCTTGTTCTTATTCCACTGTGCTACGCTCCATTACATCAAACTTGTGATCACTGATCCTGACAAATGGTATCAGAGCAGGTTAATCATTGATCGATCTAATAATTGATCATTGAAATGCTATTCAAGATCCAAGTTTGATTGAATTAGCATTTTTGTGTTTTGCAAGAAACGGTTATAGAGATTGAATTTTCTGTGTTTTCTGGTCATTCATCCAGAGATTTTCTCTTGGTTTTCATTGAGTCTGTTGTGGTCTTTATAAAAACGTTTAAAAGCTTGAATTAAATTGTATTTGGACTCAAAATGACTACTCCTTCCAATGATCCTCACAATACTGGTTCCTCAACCAAGCCTCCAATGTTGGTTAGGAATGAGTATAACATATGGTAACGACGAATGCTCCATCACCTGTCTGTTAACAGCGCAGGTTGTTGGACATCAGTGGTACATGGTCCACACAAGCCTATGGTGAATAACCGGAAACCAATCAAATGGTTCCAAAGAGGAGGGAGCAATACTTAGAGGATAAGAAGTTGTTTGAGATTGATGCAAAAGCCCATGGAATTCTGGCCATGGCACGCCTAATGAAATCTATTCTGGGCTAATGCATCATGAAACTGCCCATGACCTCTGAAATGCCTTGAAAGAACAATATGGAGGAACAGAAGAGGTCTTGGCAAATAATAGAGAAATCCTTGCCCAACAATATGAGACATTATCTCATAGAAGGGTGAGACACTGACTCAACAGTTCGAGCGGTTCTCTTGTTTGATATCTGAATTAAAAATGGTCAAACATGAGTACCACATAGCCAGATGAATAACAGATTTCTCAGATCACTGCCTGAGAGATGAGACACATACACTATTGTCCTACGCTCCAGTACAAATTTGGACACACTATCTCTCACCCAACTCCATGGGAATTGCTCACATTTGAGAGAGAGATAAAACAGAAACGAAAACTGTCTTCATCTGGAAAGCTCACTGAAGACTTTGTACCAGGCAACACTGCCTTGGTTGGTCATGAGTTAGAATATGCTTCATCTGAATGCCAGTATGATGAGCATATTGACTCTTCAACACTTCTGATTCTGCATTTGTGAGTGTTGATAGTCAGTTCACTGGATGTAATAATGACAATCTATGCTTCATCATGGATGATCTCAAGGGGATTGTTGATGATGACTTAGAAGAGATGGATATTTTGAGCCAAATGGCCTTGATAAATATCAGATCTCAGAAGTTCTACAAAAGAACTGGAAGAAAGTTCCCAGGACTCTCTGGCAAAACCAAAGTTGGTTTTGACCAGAGTAAGTTGAAGTGTCACAAATGCCACAGGCTTGGACACTTTGCTAGAGAATGCAGATCATCTGGATCTAATTCCTCTGACCTTTTGTGACTTTCCCTGGCAATAGTCAACAACACAGAGGGCAACATCCTGTCAATTCTAGTCATCATTCTCAACCACAATCTCCTGCATATTTTGTTCCTTAGGGTCAAATGCCACATCGTTACCTTGTTATTACATGCCACAGTCAAATCAAGTTCAAGTCCTATAGTACAACAACCTCATGCACTACCAGAACCTCAACCATCTCAATCTCATCAACCTCCTCAACCTCAACAACACAGCTTCTTCACCCCTGGAGGTGTTGACTGGAGCAGTTTACCGGATGACATGTCTGGTCATGAACAACTGTTCACAGGTGCTGGTCAACATGGTGGTGACAGTCCTTTGGGAATCTGGCTCTCATGGCCCTGGAGTCTACTGAGGGTTCCTGCTCAAATGCACCATCTTCACAGGTAACTCAGGTATCTTCAGAGGCTAAAGCCAAGTTATGTTCTGAATCATGCATTGCTGCCTTTGTCTCATTAGAGAGGAAAATGTAGCATTAATAAATCAAAAACTTGAGCTTGAGAAAACCATTTCCAAAAGGAAAGCTGAGTTTGAGTCTGCTCTAATTGTAAAAATAATGAGATTTATAAGCTTAAATGCCAACTAAATGATGAAAAGGCTAAGCTAGAGGTTATTCTGGATGACCAGAGAAGTCTAAAGAAACCCTTGCAGTTACCCAGGTAGAGTGTGATCGATGGGTACAATCATGCAAAGGTTTTGAAATGCTTCTAGTAAGCAATCTGCTTCCAATGTGAAGTTTGTATTGGTTACAATCACACTGCTCCTCCTACAGATTTTGCTTCAAGAGCAGAAGTGAAATCTGATGGAGAAAGTAATAACCAATCCACCTCATCATGTGATTCACCTTTTGATAGAGCATCATCAAAAGTTAAAGTCAGCACTAAGCCCTCTCAGAACCCTCAGCTGCTATTGATGGTTCTACTGCTGACACTCACATGATAAAAGAGATGATCAACTCAGGAGTTATCTGAAAGTCTGAAAGGACTAGAGAGCAAGATTTGACACTGAAGTTCAAACTCCAACTAATGACAGCACTGAAGAGAAGAAAACCTGTCAGTAGAAAGAGTTTGAAGACTACTAAAGAGGAAGTCAAGAAAGAAAACAATGCTTCTAAAGTACTGAAGAGCAAGTCTTCAGTAGTTTCATCCTCTTTAGTTGATGATCATCATAAGATGAAGAAGAAACCATGTGAAGTATGTGGTTTGTTCAATCATCTTACGATGATTGTTGGTACAAAAGGGGATCCAAACTCAAACATAAAGAAGAATTCAAGAGAAAATGGCTTAAAATGAAAACTGAGTTTGGAGCCACATTTGTACCAGCAACATCAAATCCTGTAACCCTCAGTCCAAACAGAAATCCAAAAAGGAAGGGGTTAAACAGGTAACAGCTGAGATTGCTCAAAAGAAGAAGGTGCAGCATAGGAACTTATCAAACTCCAATGCCAATGTGTCTGAAGAGCTGAAAGCCTTATCCCAAAATCAGACACAGCTAGTTATGATGGTTCAACATCTATTGGAAGAGTTAACCAATTAGATGTTCCTATGTTGAAACCACAGAAAAGGAGGTCCAAGCCAATGGATTCCTCTTCTTCACTAGCTTCTTCCTCTCAGGCTGTTGTTTCCAACAAACATGTTAGTTTACCATATGTTGATGAGAACAGGCCCAAGACCAAAAAGTTTGGGTCTCAAAATCGAACTAATTTGTTGTATCTTGCAGGGTTCTTCAACATACCTCAGAGGCATCTGGTATGTAGACAGGGAGGATCCTTGCATATGACAGGAAACAGATCACTTCTTAATGACTACTCTCAAGGAAGGAAGGGTTTTGTGTCATTTGGCAATGATGCAAAAGGTTACATCATTGGCAAAGGCTTTGTTTCCAATGGGGAAATAAAGTTTGATGATGTTAACCATGTGGAAAATCTCAAGTACAACCTCTTGAGTGTCAGTCAAATGTGTGACAAAGGCCATGTTTGCTTTTTCACCAGTCAGAACTGTCGGATTCTGTCATCCAAAGTTCTAAATTTGATTGATAAGGTGTTGGATGAACACACTCTCCTAAAGGCCAACAGGACAGGAAGAGTGTATGCCTTAGATCTTTCCAAGAAAATAGATCTCAAAGGCCATCCTTGCCTATTTTCCAAGGCTTCCCCCCAAGAATTCTATTCTATGGCATAGAAGGCTGGGTCATGTTAATCTCAAAAACATGAATCAGCTGAAACCATGGTTTAGTAAGGGGATTGCCAATGAGGTGTTCAAGTGTGAAGATAACTGCACTGCCTGTTTAAAAGGAAAACAGCACAAAGCTTCATTTCCCTCCATAGAAGAACCTAAGTCCACTGCCTGCTTACAGCTTCTTCACATGGATCTCTTTGGTCCTGTGAAAATGATGAGTATGGCTAAGAAGAAATATTGTCTGGTAATTGTGGATGATTACTCCAGATTTGTATGGACTTTCTTCTTGCATTCAAAGGATGAGGCTGCACAGTCCATTATGAACTTTGTGTTACACGTTGAGAAGCAGATATTCCTACCAGTTAGTTTGTGAGGAGTGATAATGGTACTGAATTTAGAAACCACACACTTGATGAGTTTTACTTATCAAAGGGAATCAAGTGGCAGTATAGCATCCCAAGAACTCCTGAGCAAAATGGAGTAGTGGAGAGAAAGAACAAGACCCTTATTGAAGCTGCAAGGTCCATGTTAGCTGATTCTGGACTGCCAATGACTTTTTGGGCTGAAGCTGTCAATATAGCTTGCTATGTACAGAATAGAGTTCTAGTAAATCAGAGGTTGATGAAGACTCCATATGAAGTTCTTCATCATTTGTCCCCTCTAATTTCATTCTTCAGAGCATTTGGGTGTCCTTGTTTCATTCTCAACACACGGGATCAACTCCAAAAATTTGATCCTAAGGTGGATGCAGGGTACTTTGTAGGTTATTCATCAACTTGCAAAGCATACAGAGTCTTCCACTGCAGAACAAAGATGGTTGAAGAGACTCTACATGTTAAGTTAATGAATCTCCTAAGGACAAGATTCCACAAACCCCTGTGGAGCTATTGATTTGGACATACTGCAATATGTTCCTTATCAAACTCCTGCTGTTGGTCCTGTCAACAGTTCACCACCTGGTGGTACTGCTGGTGATGATTGATGATGATAGCAGTACTCACCTATTCAGGTTTAGTGATCAACTGCCTGATTCAGCTAGACCTGATGTTCCTGTAGCTCCAGTAGCACCATCCACAACAAATGCTGATGAGATTTCTTCAAATTCAACCTCCTTTGAATTACCATCCACTGATTGGTTTCAAGGAGATGTCACCATCACCTCTGTTGCTGCTGAACCTGCTGCAAACACTTGCACAGATCTCATTGTGTATCAAGATCTGAAGAATCACCCTATGTCTCAAATCATTGGTGATATCACTGCTGGCGTATCAACAAGAAGTCAATTGTCAAATTTCTGCTTCTATGCTCTCTTCATCAGTCAGCAAGAGCCAAAGAATTATCACATTGCTTTAAAGGACAATGGATGGGTTGATGCCATGCAGCTTGAGCTTCTTCAGTTCAAGAAACAGCAAGTGTGGGAACTGGTTCCTCTACCTCCACGTAAGTGTGCAATAGGCACTAAATGGGTGTTTAGGAACAAAACTGATGAAAATGGGCTTATTGTTAAGAACACGGCGAGACTGGTTGTTAGGGGTTTGCACAAGAAGAAGGTATTGATTATCATGAAACCTTTGCCCCAGTAGCCAGACTGGAAGCAATTCGATTGTTTTTAGCTTATGCTGCTTATCAAAAACTTAAAGTTTTTCAAATGGATGTCAAAAATGCATTTTTGTATGGGAAAATTAAAGAAGAGGTTTATGTATGACAACCACCAGGCTTTGAGGACAATAAACATCCTAATTGGGTGTATAAGCTTGATAAGGCTCTTTATTGGTTGAAACAAGCTCTAGAGCCTGGTATGAGACATTATCAAACTTTCTTCTGGAAAATGATTTCACTAGAGGCTCCATTGATAAGACTTTATTCATTAAGAAAGCTAGGCAGCATAATCTACTTGTTCAAATTTATGTGATGATATTATTTTTGCATCCTCTGATCCTCAGTTGTGTGATGCCTTTACAAAGTTGATGCAACAGAAGTTTGAAATGAGTCCCATGGGAGAATTACAGTTCTTTCTGGGTTTGCAAATCAAACAAAAGGCTGATGGAATTTTCATTCATCAGTCCAAATACACAAAAGATCATTTGAAAAAGTTTGATTTACAAAACTGTAAGCCCTGTTCTAACCCCATGTGTAGCACCACACAACTGGATACATATCAGAAAGGTAAAGTGGTTGATGAAACACTTTACATATGTATGATTGGGTCCTTGAAGTATTTAACAGCTTCTAGACCAGATATTATGTTTGCTACATGTGTTTGTGCTAGATTTCAGGATGCACCTAAAGAGTCTCATCTGGTTGCAGTCAAGAGGATCTTTAGATATTTGCAAGGTACACAATCTCTAGGTTTATGGTATTCCACTGGGCACTCTTGTAAATTAGTTGCTTTCTCTGATAGTGACTATGCAGGGTGTAAGTTGACCAGGAAATCAACTTCTGGTGGATGTCAATTCCTAGGCAACTATTTGATTTCTTCGCAGAGTAAGAAACAAACATCTGTTGCTACATCCACTGCTGAAGCCGAGTACATTGCTGCTACAAGTTGTACATCCCAAGTACTCTGGCTTCAGAATCAACTTTTGGACTATGGCATTACAGAAACTAAGACTCCGTTATTAATGGATAGTGCTTCAGCTCTTTGCATTGTCAAAAATCCAGTCCAGCACTCTAGGACCAAACATATAGAAATTAGACATCATTTTATAAGAGATTGTTTTGAAAAGGGTCTAATTAATCCATGTTTGTGCCTGGTGCTGATGAGCTTGCAGACATTTTTACTAAGCCTTTGGATAGTTCAACTTTCCACAACCTGGTGTTAAGGCTTAGTATGCTGCAGCTAGAATAAGTGACAACTACTGATGATCTCAGTAATAAGTACTGGTGATCATTGGTAACCATGTCACATATCAGTACTGATGAGTTCTTTCACCCTCAGGAGTTTTTATAACTACTGAAGGCTAAATGCCTCATAAGTACTGAAGTACTTTATCTGTTCTAAACTACTGATGTAGTTACAGCTACTGATGTAGTTACAACTACTGAAATCAATACAAACAGATAAGTACTGACGTCCTATGAAACACCTGAAAAGCAGATGCAACGTCTGATGAGTAAGTGTTGAGGACAGTATGAAACAGCTGAAAAGCTAGGAATTGACGAAAACAGCTGATGTGGAATTTCTCTTCAGTTGTTTCTACAACTGCTGGTAGTTTACAACTGAAGCCAAAACCATGTCCTCAGTAGTTTACAACTACTGAAGACCAACACCAAGTCTTCAGCTGTTTACAACTGCTGACAAAACCACTGTCTTCAGTAGTTTCACGACTACTGATGACTGATACCAAGTCTTCAGTTGTTTCATCACCTGAAGTCAAAACTGTCTTCAGTAGTTTTATAACTACTAATGACTAAATCCGGGACATCAGCTGTTTCAACGTCTGACGGTTAATACCACATCATCAGTAGTTTCAACAACTAATGACTCACACCAAAACCCTCAGTCGTTTTCTATCCCGACCCTTTAAATACCTTATCCCACCTTCATAGTTTTTATCTTCTCTTTTCAAACCTAACGTTCAAAAACTCTTTACCCTCTCTTCATCAATGGCGACCATGCAACTAAAACCACGACACAACTATGTCGCACATCTCACCAAATCGCCATACTGGACCAAGTTTCACAATGCCATTGATTTAATGGTTCAATCACCCTACAAAACGGAGTTTCTGGTAAATCCCACCATATATGCCGCATCCCTTAACCACTTCTGGACAAACGTCACTTTGGTCTCTGAGGAGAACGACACAGAGTCTCTTCAATCGTTTGTCCATGGTCAAAAAGTGGTCATCACTCCAGACACTCTTCGTCAAACCCTTAATCTGGATGATGCCACTTTCCAACTTGTTATCCAAAGGGCACAACAGATCAATCATTTTCCCACCATGGATACCAGGGTGACTTGAGTGCATCTACCTTACTCAAGAAACATTTCCCAGATGCCGAGCGTCTCATATTTCATATGGTAAATGTATGCCTGGCCTCCAAGACCTCATCATGGGATCAAATGTCCACAAGGTGGCAACAGGTAATTACTCCATCCTTGAGCAACAACCTTTAAATTTTTCAGAAATGCTATTTTTAGAGCTCAAGGATATGGCTCAAAAACAAACTGCTAACCGTTGGATATTATATCCTCGGTTCATAATGGCCATAATTGAAAACCAGCTTCAAGCTGAGGGACTTGTTGGCCTGGGAATCCCTGCTATGGCTGTATTGCCTGAAGTATACTCCCGGCACAACTCTGACCAATCACTCAAAATGGCTGCCAAGCTGCGCAAACCCACGCAGCTGGAACCCACAGCCACCACCTCCAAATCAAAAGTTCCCACCAAACCCACTAAAAAGAAACCAAAAAGGCTACTCAGGAAATGAGTCCCTAAGGATGCCCCTGCAACACAAACGCAGGCTATATCCACTGGTTATAACCCCCTAGTGGATATCAGGACTCTCCCAGCCACAGCCGCTCAGGATTCCTCTCAAAAGGAGCCTGCAGCAACCACAAAAGGGGTACCCACAAATCTGGGATCTTCGTCGTTTGAGGAGATTGCCATTGAAGAGCACCATTCTCCCCAGGTGCACACTACTTTTACCCCATCTCCCCATGCAACCGCCCCCCAAAGCCCCACCCTTATCATTGCAAACGTGCTAACTCAGTTGCATGCCTCTCCTCCTCCCCAACAATCACCAACAAAGGGGAGAACCACAACTATTGAGGACGAGGATCACCATGCTTCTGACAACCCACAGCACCGGGGTTTAAATGTTCTATCTCCTGGTGTGGATATGGAGACCAGAAAATCTGGTGAGGCTGTCACCTCTTCTGAATCAGCATATGATCAGACTGAAGCTGGTAACATTCCTAAGACCTCACCGAGGCAACAGCTGATGAAGGACAAAGTCCTGAGGCTGGAAGTCCCCAGTTCCAAGACAAAGGGGCACATGCCACAACTGGTCTACGCCCAGTGCATGTACATCCTGCTACAAGCAGGAGGTCAGGTGATTCAGCATCTGCTGATGATGACCTGGGCTTCTTTTATGATGTTCTTGCCCAGAACACAATCCTAGAGGAGGAAGTCAGTAGGCTGCAAAAACTACTTGACCAACTCTCTCAAGGAGAAAGACCATCTGCCACCACATTAACCAACATATGGCACCTTCCTCTGAAGGTCCCTTAAACACACAGCCACTACAAAATTCTCAGCAACCTGCCTCTGTTTCTGGCACCATTTCTCAGGACCAAAACCCCCTGAGCAAATGGATGCTATCCTTCAAAATCCCCTATCTCTCATCACAACAGAGCTAACCGAATTGTTATTAAAACTATGATGAGAGACTTTCTACTGTCTTACAACCTCTAGTGGAGGATGTACTGCGCCAACAACTTTCTGCTACTCAATCCCTTGCAACCAATGCACCCAAAAAGGGGAGAGCTCAGCAGTGAAAGCTAAAAGAAAGAGGATGGAGAAGGAGAGAGAGAAAGAGAAAGATAAAGGTGGAAAAAGAGAAGGATTGTGTGTATGAGGCGAAAAGAGAAGGAGAATGTGATTGAGAATGGAGCTGAAATTGAAAAAGTACATGAAAGTCAAAAATATTTCATGTCACATACAAGAAAAAGAAGAGTGCTGAGAAAAAGAAGAACTTGAACGAAATGGTTAAAGAGGCTGATGCTGAACACAGCAGATCAATGGACAATATCATTGATCAGCTGTTTAGGCAAGGTTTCGACACTGAAAAGCTGGATTCTGAAATAAGAAGATTAGAGATCGAAGAGATCAAACAAGATGGGCCAGCTACAGCACTGGGATAGAGAGAGACTTGAGATCATGATCAGATTCATCAGCAAATACCTTGGGAGATCATTGATCGAAGTAAAATCATGGACCATGGACAGCATCTTGGCATAACCTCCAAGATCTGTTCGTCGGAGGCATACACTAAGGGGTTAGTTCGAAGCTTTGAATGAAGCAGGAGCAGGGAGCAGGACTGAGCTAGCCAAATACTCAAAAGCAACACTCACCTCCAAAATGCTAACTCAGCCTGTCAACATTCCCTCTCCAAAACAACCACAACCACAACCCACAAAACCAACTCCCTTACCATCTAAACCAACAGCCGATGATGCACCTAAGAAGAAGAAGAGAAGGGTGTTGAGGCTAGAAGAAGAAGAAGAAGATGATGATGTGGAAGCAGATAGGTTGCCTCTGTCTGCAGTCCTAACATTGGCTAAAGCCAAACCCATGCCCATCACTCCCACCTCACAGATGGAAGCTGTGAGAGTAAAGATTGAAGAAGAACAGCAGGAAACGCTTCATGATGATGAAATGTTGAAAAGCATCGACAAAACTTATGCTGCTTCGTCATCAATAATAAGTATGAAGAAAGAAGCTCTGAGGTTGTACACCCTTGCCAACACATTTCAATATTAGAAGGAAAAGGTGAGAGTATGGCCTGATCCTAGGGTGGCTCACAGGATTGTAAAGAAAGACATTCCTTCGAGATACAAGGGCCAAGTAAAAAGGATCGTAGATGAACAGATCACAGTGGTCGTTGTAGTATCACCCTGGGAGATTGTAGAAGACTTCAAGAAGGCCTATGAGACTAAACAACCACCCCAAAAGATGTTAGAGAACAGAATTATTAAAAAGGGGTTAGTCTACAAGAGGCTTGAGAACATCAAACAAAATGAGCTCAGTCTGTTACTTGAAGGGACTCATCCTGATGAGTTTGCATACAGACAGATTACAACAGTTGAGCTCAAAAATGGTAAACAGGCCAAGTACATCTCAGAGCTGTATGGGCGTGAAGGATTGTTTGATGGTGAAGCCGAGAACCTGACCATGGAAGAACAAATTATGTTTCTCAGACATACACCAGAGAATCCTACAGGCTTATACATGGGATGTGAGTCTCATGGATGGGGGAACAGCTCAGTGTCCAATTCCCCAATACAGAGCTCCCATCCATACATTGCCAACCAAATCATCAGAGACTTATTTCCAGGCCAGTGCTTGTATGGGTCATCTTCTCAACGATCAAGAAGGAAAAAGACCAACCATTCTGCCAACAATAAGTGGGACCTCAATAAAGTTAAAGGTTTTGGCTGCATTGGTTCAGGGGGAGTTTGTTGGACTAAAAGAACCAATGAGCCGGATCAGAAAAAACCTTTAGTCCCACAGACGTCACAACAACTACTGAAGACCACAACAGCTGAAGACAACAGCTGAAGACAACAGCTGATTACAAAGTCTGAAGACAAGTGCTGAAGACAAAGTCTGAAGACAAGTGCTGAAGACAAAGTTGAAGACAAGTGCTGAAGACAAGTCTGAAGACAAAGTCTGAAGACAAGTCTGAAGACAAGTGCTCAGACAAAGTCTGAAGACAAGTGCTGAAGACAAAGTCTGAAGACAAGTGCTGAAGACAAGTCTGAAGACACAAGTGCTGAAGACCAAAGTATCAGACGTTGTCACAACAGCTGAAGAGGTCTTCTTCAGTAGTTGTGACGGTTTACCTTTCAGTAGTTTTATGTTTTATCTTTTCAGTAGTTTAACACAACAGCTGAAGAATACTTCATCAGTTGTTGTGCTCATCAGTAGTTTTATATTTATGAGTAGTTTTGTAAAACGACTAAAGAGCTTGTTCTTCAGTCGTTGTAGTTTCAGTAGTTTCTTATCAGTATTTTCTTATTTTGTACTTAACACTCTGATATGTTCTCAGTAGTTGTGAACATTTTAGTAGTTTGTTAAGAGTTAGTTATTTTTGTAATAGATCTGCCAGTTGTCACTTACCCGTGATAACAACAGCGATTGCACTCTATATAAGGAGTGTCAACCTAATGTAATAAATGAATGATTTGATCAGAAATATTCGATATTATTGAAACATTCCTTGTTACAGAAATATATTCTCTTGTTATAACCATATTTGTTCTTAATGCATACAAGTATCAAACTCTTGCTACAATTTGTCTAATTCTTGTTCTTATTCCGCTGTGCTACGCTCCATTACATCAAACTTGTGATCACTGATCCTGACAAAACTACTGCAACGGAACAAGTTAGCAAAACATTTCATATATTAACAATCGCTTTTAGAAAATAATACATCATTTTAAGTTACAAAAATATCATTTGTTGCATTACATCACAAAAACATTATCATATTATAAAATGGATGCCATCCAAAATTAGCTAAGTACTTGCCCCCGTGCCATCCTCAACAACTTTAACCTCCCAACTAGAAATACATAAAAGTAAATGTTGTTCAGTGAGTTCTAGTTTTATAAAATGTATAATATTTTACTTTCCTTAAAACCATTCTTTACTTTCATTCGTGATCATGCATCATACGTACAATAGATAATTTTATTATTATCTTTCATTATCATTCGTTAACATTCATTCAATATTGTACGTCATCATAATGATTTGTTCTCATTCGTTATCTTCATTACCGTACATTTGGTACATTCATCATTATCTTTCACTTTTCATCAAGACCAATGCCATGTGCTATACCCCAGATATCATGCACAAGGCTGGTATTGGGCCGAAGTATGTATATAAATAGTCTTCTAACATCATGCATAAGTGCTAGCACCAGTACCGGGGTAAGCAACAAGGTCCTCTACATCTGGTCAATAACAAGGATTAGACCCTTGTGTGCATCCTCATACGTTAGCTAAACCAAAACGAATTGAGGTAACAACCCCTCAATGAGTTGTGGACTTCCTTTCATATTGCTTGCAAAACTTTTCATTCGTTCATTCATTCTTCCTTTTGTTCCACTTTTCATCATCATTAATTTACGCTTCCATTACATAATACTTTACGTTCATTGATAATAACATACCACGCAAAGCCACGAAAATATACATAATAAGGAACATAAAGAAAACATAGCATAAACATACATAACATCATCATACATCACCATAGAGCATCAGAAAACATCATATAATCATCCCTGGGAACATCCCAAGTCATAGCCTAAAACTTCCCTTTTCCCAAAATTTCAGAAATAATTCTATGTCTTTTAGGCGCATAGGTAATATGCATGCGCACGAGCACTATGTAGGTGCATGCAAACTTAGACGCATGGAGAAAGTTGGCATATGGGCACTATTTGGGCGCAGGGGCACAATTTGGCTGCATGGCGAACACTTAGTCATCTAGGCTCATCTTAGGCACATGGGTACTATGCCAGCGCATGAGCCTGACTTAGGCAAATGGGCCCTTGGGCATATGGGTAGTTGGGCACATGTGAACACTTAGGCATTTTAGTCATATCCTAGGCGCATGGGTACTATTTGGGCCCATGAACATCAGGCGCATGGGGACTTAGGTGCATGGCCAAACTACCATCTAACTAACATCATAATTCAGTCCTAAATCATATCCGAACATGTTCTAAGCTTAGTTCTAACATTCTAAGCAACATAAACATGCTTTATGATCATAACCATAAAACACCCTAAACATACACCCACCCATATACACATTCACATATACATACAAGTACATACACCCATTCAGGATCGGTGTTTGTCACTTCAACACAGTGTTTTCACTCAAACTCACCTACAACAGCACTTGGATATATGAAGAATCAATAAGAGTTGGTCACAATATAGAAAGTAACTGAGAACACACAAAGATAATTTTCAATATACTTTTATATATTGATTCTCAACTCAAAATACAAGACTCTTACGAGCAGATGATCTGTGTGTGTCAATGAATTACAAGGAGAATCTATATATAATCCTATCTATAGCCGGATATACTTTGATACTAGCTGGGATCCTATAGCTAAAGTCTATACTACAAGACTAAAAATTAAGGTATCTCGGATAACGTCTTATCTAAGATTTGGTAGTCAGGACATGTCCTTGACTTACCTTTCGTCACCAACTAAAGTTGGTAACATGTACTATCATGAAAGGTGAACGGTGGAATAAAGTATGGTGAACAACATGGCTCTTTAGGAAGAAGCCATGTTGTATCAGAAGTCTGCAGCGAAGTGTCAGAGAACATACTTGTGTCCACTGGTTCATAGCAGTGTTTTCCGAAGGTTAAATGGCTTCGGAAGAGTAAGTACTTCCGAAGCCACTTATACTTTGGAAGAGGCTGCTTCTTCCAAGGCTTGGAGACTTCTTCTTTTCCTTATACTTCGGAAGTGGTCTTTACTTTATTCTTCGGAAGTAGAGTTTTTCTTCTCAAGTTGATCTTTCATTCTGTCTTCGAAAGAACTCTACAACCTTCGGAAGTTCCATGTTAAGCTCCGGAAGCCTTTTGCATGCAGCACCAAAATAACTTACGTGACAATGTTTTGGTTGCATTAGCCTTCTTCTTGATCCAACAACCCACAACAAATAAAATGTTATAAAATGTAATTCCAGCCCCAAAACAAGTTAAAACATGTAAAAGTGGAGATCTAGAACTCACCTTTGCAACTTTCGGATCCGAATGCACTATGAGTTCAAACACCTCAAAACCCACCAAAAACACACAAACGAACATACAAACAAACATAAGCACATAACTAAGGCTGTAAACCAGCCAAGTACACTTCAAAACATCAAAACATACCTTGAATTTGACTTCTTCTAGTTCTTCTTCAAAAACCCTAAAGTTTCACTTTCTCTCTTTAGAAACTAATGAAAAGGTGATGTGTAGTTTGTATGGGTGGCCATATCACCTTTTTAAACAAAAAATAATAACCTTTTCCCTGTGTACAACTTAAACCCCTCAACTTGGGTTCTTTCTCTTTCTTCACTTTTATTCTTTATTTCCCATCTTTTTGAAATTCCTGGTGAGTAATATTATCTCATTTTTCTTCAGTCTCCCATGTTTACTCGAATCCCTTTCTATGCTTCCACTATACTCACACCAAGGGAGCCACTTTATTTCGTAATCTCTTTTGTATTCAATCAATGATCACTATCGGTTGCTCCACATAATTAAGCCAGTCATCCACCTTCATCTCCTCCAGTGGTACAACCATATCTTCCTCAGCTAAACACTTTCTCAAATAGATATGTGGAACGTTGATGAATTCCACTTAACTCATCCGGTAGCTCCAATCTATAGGCCACCTCTCCTACTCCAGCAATGACTAGGAAAGGACCTATGTATCTCGGGGTAAACTTGCCCCGCTTCCTAAACCAAATGTTAACCTTCCAAGGTCAAACCTTCAACATAACCTTATCACACCTTGAATTCAATCAGTCTACATCTATTGTCAGCATACAACTTCTGCCTGTCATTGGCTGCCTTCATACTGGTCTTGATCTTTTCTAGTTTCTCAGTTATAGAGTCAATCACTTTAATACTTCCTAACTCCTTCACCCCAATATTACCTCAACAGATGGGCGTTCTACATCTCCTACCATACAGCATCTCAAAAGGGGGGATAGCATCGTGGGCATGATAATTGTTATTGTTTGAGAATTCAGCTAACGGTAGGTGGTCATCCCAACTTCCTCCAAAATCAATGATGCATGCTCGAAGCATGTCCTCAAGCATCTGAAAGGTTCTCTACGACTGACCATCGGTATGTGGATGATAAGCCGTGCTAATGTATAATCTCATCCTCATTGCATCATGAAATCTCTTCCAAAACTTGAATGTAAGTCGAGTGTCACGGTCAAACACAATAGACACTAGCACACCATGACAAGTTACAATCTCCTTGATGAATAGATCCACTAATCTCTCAGATGAATACGTCTCATGGATCGGTAGGAAGTGAGCACTTTCCGTCAGACAATCGAATATCACCCACATGGCATCGACTGCCTCGTGATATGCGGTAGCTTCCTAATGAAGTCAATAGTGATATGTTCCCACTTCCACTTAGGTATATCCAATGGTTGGATCTTCCTATATGGCTTCTCATGCTTTAGCTTCACTTTCAAACAAGTATGGCACTGAAGATCATGTATAGATTGGACTCACTTTTGTTTAGATTTTGTATATAATCTGTTGTAATAGGTTTAATGTAGTTTACTTTTGTTTGTTTTTTATTTTGATTAGTTTTGCTGCCCAGCGAAACTATGAACAAACCTGTAGTTTCGCTCATAATCAGTTGCTTAGTTCACCCGGTGAAACTGATGTTTCTGCTAGGAGAATCTATTGTTTTGACAACATAGTTTGCTGATAGGGAAACAGTCAGCGAAACTATGAATTGTATATACAGTTTTGATCTTCTCATTGTTGGGTATGCTTGCAAAACCGTAATCGAATATTGTGTTGCAAGAGACCTCTGTAAGTTGTCATTTCAATAAAATATATTTGATCTTATTCTATTGATTGTATTGGATCCTTGATTGTTATGTTTGAATACTTTGGTGGTTATGATCATTCTTCTTCATCTTCATTGTTGGCTTTTGTTTATGATTTTGAACAAATAAACATATCAATTCTACTATAAAAATGATCAAATGGACCAACAAAATGGTATCAGAGCCTTAGTGCTCTTGATTGTTTGAGGTTTTGATGTTTTTATTCTATATCATTATTTCATCAATTCTGGATCAAATTTGAGTGTATTTGATATGAAATTTGATTGAATTTGGCTAGTAATGGTTGGGAAACTCTGTTAATCATGAGATCTCAAATCCATTGAGATTTAGGTGATTTCAGATTGATTTCGTGTTGAAAACGCCTTTCAGATTCATCCAGCAAAACTGCATCTTCATCGAGCAATACTGCATTATCTTCCAGCGAAACTACAACTGTTTCACACTTTGTAGTTATTTTCAACATCCCTACGAAAGTAGTGATTTTGAATGAAAGTTCAACAGTGCTTGCGTGCATATTAAAAGCAAAATTGCTTTTGAATGTATAATTGAACCAAAGTTCAAGCTTGTTTCGTACGAAATTGTCGACGAAACTAAGCTGTCTCAAGCATTTGTCTAGCGAAACTACTGCTGAAATTCCAAGTGAAACTACTATTAGCCCTGCGAAACTAGTCTACATTGGAAAAAAATCCTTCTCCATGAAACTAGCTCTGCGAAACTAGCTATTTTCTGTGAAATTACCATTTCTTCAGCGAAACTAGAATGTCAAAAATGACTTCCCTCACCCTTGCCGTTTAGAAAGTGTTGCTCCCAACCGACCTCCGAGACTCATAAACGGAGACAACTTTGATGATTGGGAGCGATGTCCCAAAGCCTTTTTCTTCTACACCGACCACGACCAATGGGAATCTATCGTCTCCGGTACGCATATACCAACTGTCACGTTGGTGATGTCGTGTCTCCAAATAAGGACCCAACCACATTCAACGAGAATGATCTAAAGTTGATTGATAGAGACCACAAAGCTTTTGGAGCACTAACCCTATGTCTCGCACAAACATCTATAATTGATTTTCTGAACATAAGAATGCTAAATCTCTCTTCGATGCTCTTTGTGAGTTTTACGATGGTAACGATGAGCTGGTTAAAGACAAGGTATTCAAGTTGAGAAGGAGTTAACTCTTTTGTGGGATATAACAATGAAAGCTTGACAAATCTTACCAACCATTTTCTGACAGTTTTTAGCACAATAAAGAAATATGATGAGAAACTATCTAATAGTGAGTAGGTTAACGAGCTGTTTGACTCTCTTCCACCGCAATGGAGTCTACAAGTGAGAATGTTAAAGCAGGAAATAGGTTTCCCTAACTACAAGCTTATGGACATCATTAATAAGCTTAAGTCCTTTGAGCTTGACTTGAAGAGAAGGGAATTCAACTAAACCATGATGCCTACAATCAGTTTCACTCAGAATGTTGCATTACTGTGTTCCGCTGCAAGCTCTCCAATGCAAGCATCTCGACAAGGTGGAGTGAATACTATTCATTATTCTGGAGGTAGTGGTAGTGCTGGGAGATATCAAGTCAATTTGAAAGCTAATTCTGAAATGCCAGTTCCTTCCAAGGCAATGACACTTTTTTGTATGTTTGTTCAAAGTTATGAAGCCTTGGTGGCGGGGGAGTTGAAGGGTAAAGGGATGACAATAGAGGATATGTATGAGGTGGATCCTGATGATCTTGAAGAGACTGAAATTCAGTGTCAAATGGCAATGTTGTCACTCACAGCCCAAAGATTCATAGAACGCACTAGAAGGAAGAACTTCGGAGGTCAAAGTTCTAACTCCAAACTGGGTTTGATAAGTCATAATTGAGGTGTTTTAATTACAAACAGTTGGGACACTTCAAACGTGAATGTCCATTGCGATCTTCACTGATCCTAGTAAATCAGGAGTTCCATGACTGGTTTCAAGCGGGAATAAAGAATAGATGAATCCCAAGAAAGAGAAAACTTTGATTTTTAACTATGATTGAAGCGATGAGGTTGAAGAGACGAGAGTAGAAATTAATCAAGCATTGGTGGCTGAGATTGTGGAAGAAAAGAAGAAGGTGAACTGTGAAGATGATATGGATTTGTTCAAAGAACTTAGAGATGAAGTTGAAGTATCTTTGAAGGTGAAAGAGGAAATGGTCATAGAAGATGTGGATGCGAGAATCAGAAAAAAAAAGAAACTCAATCCACTGAGAAGAGTAATGGAAATATGATGTTGCTACCATTATCAAGGAAAACAAGTTGAGTACTCTGGTGCGCCAATGTGAGAAAGCTTTAGCAGCCAAAAATGTGGTGATGGTTCTTCCTCATGAGATAATTCATGACATGTGTTATTCTGCATGCAAAATTAGGCTATTGGGGCATACAAAGCTAATCATTGTTAACTAATAATGAAAAAGACTTAAAATGAATTAATGCGTAACTTAAAGTAAATGAGTTTAATTATTTTTTAAATTAAATGAAGTTTTGACAAAAATGATCATTTAAAAAGAATCGTTTTGGAAAGAAATGTTGAGATCAACACTTTGACTGAAATGGTTGCACTTGCTAAATTTGAAACAAGCCAACTTGAGGCAAAGCTTCATAAATGGACAACATCAGGGATGAAACATGATGATTATGCAAATCTCAAAGGGGGCTAGGATTAAAATAGGTTTGGGATATGAAAATGCTAAGGTTTATCCTCTCCTAGTACTTATTGTTATTCTCTATGCCTGCTCCTCATCCTTCTAATGATTTGATCACAATAGATACTAACAGTATTTCTGTAGGTTTAGAAGGTGTGCACACTAAGCACGTTCGTGCGGACTATGGTTATGCACCAACTAGTGGGCTTGGATGCACTAGTCTTAGCACACCTGAATTGCAACATTCTGTGTTAGATAATAAATCTAGTTTAAATTATTTCTTTGTTTCAAATCAATTTGTAGGAGACACTGTCTCATCTTGTTCTAGTGATGTTTCTATAACCTTGTTAAATAATGTGCATTGCAATAATGATATCTCTTCTCATTGTGTTGATCTCATGAATGATTCCACTGTGAAAAGTACAAAGAAAATTAAAAGTAATTGTTTTGAAAAATTATTTTCCCATCCCATTCCATCTTTTACCCCAACTATTATTTCTCTAAATAATTAAATAGAAGGGTAGTGTCATCATCTGAGGCAAGTACAAGTGGTATATGCCAATTAATGTGGTGGTTGATGGTTGTTCTAATAGTATTCTCCCATAAGTCCAAGAAGATATGTGGGTGAAGACTTCTGAGTAGAATACAAGTATTGGCTGTCCGTATTTGTACATGCGATGTCTACGGAACAAATGCTAATAAGTATTTGTTTTTTTTTCATTTACAAATGCGAATGATCAAACAAATGCTGGCACGTATCTTCACATCCATATTTACTAATGCCGATGATCATCAACAAAAACACGTAAGTGTTTGTTTATCTGTATTTTTCAATGCTCATGACCATACACCAATGCTAAAGACTACAGAAGAAATGCTAACGAAGAATAACTCATCCGCATTAGTTAATGCATATGAACAGAAAAAAATGCTAATTAGGATTTAGGCTTAGACTAGTTCCTGATGTATAGTGCAAGGGTAGTTTAGTCATTACGTTAAGTCTTTTTGTAAGGATTCCAATAAGTTGAATGTAGCCAAAACCTTCAAAACATCCAAAGTCCCTGTGCACGCATGCACAATGTACTGAAGTAGAAATGCTTCAAAAGTTTTACTCCTTGCACTAGAAATATACCAAGTGTAAAATCTTCTGAAGCCAAGACCAACATCTTCCGAAGTCAAGTATGAAGTCTTCCGAAGCTTAAAGACAAAGTCTTCTGCATCCAAAGAGTAAAGATAGATTTGTTTTGAAGAATTTTATGTACATGCTTTTATCTGATGTACTTTACCATAAAGTTGCACCACCTTTTCGTTGCAACTCTATTTGACCCACCAAATTCACAACTTGGTGAAAAGGTCCATGCTTTTGGTAACTGTACATTTAGGTCTTGAGTCTGAGCTTTATACTTTATCTACTTTTATCCTTTTTTGTAATACATTAGGATGTGAACTATGGCATGTCATAGTCATAAGTCAAAAGACAATTTGTCTTTCAACTCTACAATTGATTTTGTTGCCTAGTCTTATGTATCAAGTTGGCCTTTAATGTATGGCCGGTTGTAGGATGTAGTATATGTATGTCAAGTACTTGTAACTTTCCATTATGTTTTTGTAAAACTTTGTAATAGAACTTGAGAAGCAATGCATATCATTCTTGAAACCAAAATTACTTGTGTTGTTTGCCATCTTGTTTTCTCTCATATTTACTTGTGTTCTTAGCATCTCTTATTCTAGTTATCTAGTTCCCTATCAGATTTGTTAAGTGTTCTAAAGAACTCTCCTCAATTGTGTTGTTGTGTTGTAAAGTGCATCACCCATTCTAACGGTCTTGCATTAGATCATTTCACGCAGTTGATATAAAATTTTACCATCTTAAGATCCCTCACACACACAAAACACTTATGAGACCGTAGTTAGACATACAAAATATTTGGTATCATAGCATGTCAGCTATAAATAGAATAGAAAACTTTATATCTATCTTGAATTAGATAGTAGTTAGACAATTAGAATATTTCGAATCATTGATAGTGGCATGTTTTAGGGGAGTCTTGTTACTGTATTTTTCTAATCTTTAGCATTCATTGTAACTTTTCGCCATAATTAACACAAAGCATCTATGACTATTTCAAGCATTCAATGATATGTGATTATATCATTCCGTGATATAATTACTAACTTAATCATCATATTTGATCCTAGTTAATTCACATCAAATGAGAATATCATTCTCACAACCCAGTCAGGAAGAACCTCCGGATTGTCTAAACATCATCCATTGTGGATCATTGGTTTGATTGTTCCGCTTCACCGATGATTTTATATTTTTCTTCTATGTTACTTGTTGTTGTTTTCAAGCTAGTTATGATTTAAACTCTAATTATCATCTTAATTGGATGAAACTTATGGTATTTGTGATAAAGTAAAAGTGGGATTTATGTTATGTCAATATTATGTTAATATTGGGTAAAATTTTGATGGGTAGCATCTATATTTTAAAGATAAGTTATGAACTTATGATTTGTAATTGTGAATGTCATTCTATGTTGACAACGTATGACTAACTTTTATTCGGGAAACCAATTTTCATAGCAAGTATATGGATAATGAACTAGAAATGGATATTAGAAATCATATAAATTTAGCTTGTTAATCATTTGGGGGTCCCTTTTATTAGTTGGTAAATCTATGGTAATTGTTATGGTTTTCTAAAATTAATGGTATGTTAAAAAGGAACTTGATCAACTATCTTTCTAACATTAGTTCTATTTTCAGAAATTGTATGTCAAAAGAATACACTAGATTTACCTACATTACTAGTGGCTTTGATTGATCAGTATTATTGAACCCTAAAAGAATCATACATGCCAATTCAAGATGTGGTTGAAGGTTATTTTGGTTGGAATTACCCACAAGTCCAAGAAGTAATGCATGTGAAGAAAATAGAAGAAAATACAAGTGTCGTCTATCCAAATTAGTCAATACAGACGACCAAACAAAAAATATAGTCATGTATAGAATAGTAAGGTTGTTAGGTTAGTTTACATATTTTGTACAGGCACTGTATCAGCCTATAAATAGAATAGTATACACCAGTTTTGATGTTTTAAGGTTGTTGGTCACAAGTTACTGTTTTTTTTTTTTGCAAACCCTAGCACCCATTCTAACTTGTTTACCAACATCAATACATAAAGCATTTATTAGTATTTTTAGCATTTAATGATCATTGATTCTAAATTTCCGCTACTTAATCATTGA
This sequence comes from Flaveria trinervia, assembly GCA_025506515.1. NCBI lineage: Eukaryota > Viridiplantae > Streptophyta > Magnoliopsida > Asterales > Asteraceae > Flaveria > Flaveria trinervia. Next base: position 62,173,627 of record CM046443.1, read on the forward strand.
CACAATCATCATATTTGATCCTAGTTGAAGTTACAACATTTAAGATTCATTCTCGGATCTAGTCAATTGGTATTAGAGTCTTGGCTCTTGAATTCGTTACAAAATTAGTGCGGATCTTGAATGAAAATAGATTGAACTAGTGATTGAGTTCTTTATTAGCATGTTTTCTACTTCCAATAAGCATTCATGCTGAAAATACCAAAATTTATTGACATCACTGTTCTTCTAATCGACAATCATAAGAACATTGTTTGATTGTTTATTCTTAACAAAAATCAGACAAAACCTACGCATAATAAAAATATTAACACAAAATGAACTAAAAATTGACTCAACAGTGAACTGGTCATCAAATCGACTCTACTACTGCCACCATTCACCAAAACCATACAAGAAAATATTGACGTTGGACTGTTTGAACATTTTGGACGTAAATCAATTTAATTAATATTCAAACCATCTATACAAGTTTATACAATGGATTATTTTAACTTTTCTGAACTTGGTCATGCATCTGAACCACCAATGCCTCAACAAAAGTCTAAGTTTAAGCAATGAAAAATAAGGTTTAGAAATCACATTACATGTATAGATCCCGACTACTGGATATCAATCTGCAAAGGACCCTACATTCCTGTTTCTCTTAATGTTGATTATGTTGCTCTGTACAAAATTGTTAGAATTCCATTGAGAATCCTAGTCTAAATCTTCATGATTATGAATACAAGAAATTCAAGATAGATTTGAAGGCCTACTCTATTCTTACTCAGGATTTGAAAATGCATGTCCTGAATAGACTACAAAGTATGGAACATCTAAAGGTGTTTGGGTGCACTGCAAATCATGTGTGAAGGAAGCAGTGAGGTGACAGAGATAAAAAAAACACTTGTGAACCAATATGAAACTTTACTTTTCATCATACGAAGAGTGAACCAATCTCCAAGCAGCTACATTGTTTTGTACAGTTGGTGAATGATTTGGAAACCATAGGGGTACATACAAAGAAAAAGAATGAATAAGATGATGTTGCCTAGTCTACCTGAAAGCTGGAAACAGAATGTCACAATGCTAAAAGCACTCTTGACTTGGAGAGCACTAGCTTAGACATCATGATTGCTAAGACTGAGTTGTTGTTAGAGAGAGAAGAGAAGTAGAAATCTCAATGGACCTCAAGTCGTTAAGGCATACAAGTTTCCATAAGAAACTCATTATGTTGAAAACACCTTTGTAACTAAGGAAGATGATTTTCTATCTTCCAGTGATCAAGAAAGAATCACTATATCATTGCTGCTTCATAATAAAACAAGCCATCTTTAACTCCAGCAATGACAACACCCTCATGCATGCCTAGTGATCAAAGATCTAAAGAGAAAAAGGCAACTTCTAATCCTTTTGTTGTTGGTTTTGAGGCATATTTGGGAGGAAGAATTACTTCACTACATTTAATTTGGGAAGATCTAGAATAAATGGATTGAGATGATATAGAATTTGACTTGTGATAGTAGATGGCCAGGATTGTGATAAGAGCCAAGAAATTCTTTCAAAGAGGAAAGTAAGTAAGTCTGAACGAGAACACAAAACATGGATATGACAAATGCAAAGAAAAGTGTTTTAATTATGCTATGACTAGCCATTTATCTAGGGAATGCAGTACTCCCAGAAGAAGTAGCAACAATTATCCAAGAACTTCACATGGTCAGCCGTCATCTTAACCTAATTCAAGCTTTCATTCAAGTAATATGTTGATACATGTGTACCTAGTTTAGGAGCTTAATGTAAAATGTTACTCATGTATTACATATATGTAGTGAATAAGTTGAATGAAATGCAAAATGTGATTGATGATTATGATGTTTAATGTTTTATTGTTTATTGTGTAATAAAGCATATTGAACTTACTATATACGTTTGTGGTTGTTTACATAGTTCTTAGTCAATAATAATTGAGAAACTTGTTCAAACTCAATCGTATGAAGTCTTCATGTGAATGGACCATGCTAATGGACCATATGCATGAATACTTCATGCTAATGGACCAGTCAGATGACTGAACCAGGAGAATGGATCAGTGGTATGATTGAGACATAAGATTGGCTCAGTCGCACGACTCAATCTTCAGTCGTGCGTATGAATCAATCGCATGATTCAGTCGCACAACTAAACCATGTTAATGGTTCAGTCGTATGATTGACAAATCCTAACCTATATATACCACCTAATTGGCGGAAAAATGGAACACCTGAAGAATTTCGACTCACATTCGTACCCTAGCCGTCCAGAGACTCTAGAGAACCTGTTCCAACTTCATAGTACGCAGTTGATCCCGTTCTAATCGTTCTTAATGTTTCTTTAATCGTTAGATTGATCTGAACCGGTCCCTAACAAGTTGTATGAGAGCTATGGCTCTTGATTTTGCTTGTGATTCGATTAGTTTCGGTGTAAAAATCACGTTTTTCATTCAAAAGAGTCACCTTTTTGAGTAAAAAAGTGTTTTCGACGTCTCCAGGTCCAAAAATTTATGTTTTTCAGCATACGGAAGATTAGGGTTCTAGAAAAATTGTGTTTTTGTGTCAAAGTATCAAAAACCTTCAAAATTTCAAAAACAGCAGCCTTAAGTCGCACGATTGACTCAATCGCACCAGTGAACTCAATCGCAACTCCCATACACACAATTGAATTCAGTCGCTCATCCATTCGTATGACTGAACATCTTAATTCTACTGTGTCCAATCGCACATTCCATACGCACGACTTAATCCAATCGCACGATTGAATTCATTCGCTCCTCTAATTCGCATGACTGAGTTATCCGCATTGGCCATCTGCATTTGTTCAATCGCACGATTGACTCATCCGGATTAATCCAATCGCACGAGTGACTCATCCGCATTAGTCCAATCCCACGAGTGATTCATTCGCACAAGTAAATCAGTTGAGTTCTAAAGTTCAAAGTTAAAGAAATGGAAGAACAAATTTTGGCATTTATAGCTGGTAGTGACTCACGGATCCAGAACATTTTGCTTCTAGAAAATGAGATTGGGAATCATAAAAAACCACCTAAACTTATAACATTAGATGAACCCACAATACAAGTAGCGATTCGAGATCTATCTTAATGGAGTCGATCCTAACCTTTGGGAATCTATTGAGATAGGTTATAGCATGCCAGTTGGTGCTAATAGTGTTAAACTAACCTTGGGTGCGATGACTAACAACCAGAAAGCGAAGTATAATGCAGAAAAGAAGGTGTATGCCGTGTTCCCTCAGTCAATACCAAACGACATATTCCATCAGTTTTCTGAGAACAAACAGGCAAGGAAGTTATGGGAAGCTTTGGAGAAATGATATGATGGGAATGCAACGTTGAAATCTCTAAAGGCAAAGGCTTTGAAGAAGGAGTTTGATAACTTCTCTTCGATGGGTAAAGAAAGTTTGGATGATGACATAGACATATTCTACCATCTAATGAGTGAGCTGCACACTCATGGGGTCTCAACGTCAATAGAAGATAAGTCTTAAGCTTTGCCGATGGTCTACAGAGAAGTGGGACTTGTTTGTCTCTAACCTGAGACATAACAACATTCTGGCTAAATTAGACATAATGACTTCATTCTGAAATTAAGGGAGGACGAGCTAAGGATGAAGTATAGGTCACAAAATGGATCTTATGACCAGAATCCTTCACTCTATAACTCTTCTTCCACGCCAACCAGTTCAGGAGCACCACTTCAAACAGCGTTTGTGTCTAGTTCAACCGCTCCTTCTCAAACCACAGCTTGAGGTTCTGAAACGTCAGGGTCATCTAGTACCCAATATGTTGCACCTGAAGCAAATGCTACGAAGTTGAAGACCAAAAGTTTCAGAAATATTACTGTGGATGTTGCAAAGGAGCATATGGACCTACTAGTAGCGGTTGTACATTTTTCTGATGGTCTGGTTGTAGAAAGATCGGAAATTGCCATCTGGCCGATAAAGACTATGTTAGGTGCTCTAAGAAAGATTAACATGTGGTCTTTATTTGTCTTTTGATATTTTGTAATAGTATAGGGACTATTTGTGTAATTTGGTAGTTCCTTTACTTTGTGTTTTCAGTATAAATAGCTTAGATTTGCAGGTAGATAGTAACGAATACACAAGATATTCGAATCTGCTTTTCATACTTGTAATAGTCTTAGCTTGATATGAATGAAAACTTGAATTTTATTGATATCTTGTTTTGATTTGATTACTTTGTGTGAATTTCATTGAATTGTGTTACAAATCATCACAAATATATTCATTTGATCCTATCAAACAGTATCAGAGCTGTTGGTAAGCTATTAGTGATTGATTTTCGATTTAAGTTCATCGAACTTGAAAACCTAAAATCTCACTGAATTTGTAATTGAGATACAATTCAAGTGAAAATTTGTGAATTTCAGTTGTGTTTCATCATCAGAAACATGATTTGAAACACAATTAGCTGATCAATTCATCAAATTCAAGTAAATTGTTGAATTTGTTGTTCGAAAATGGCTTGAAGTTTCGAACTGAAATTTCAAAAATTGAGTGATTTGTTGTTGAAATTGATATTAAGAAGAATGTTTATCGACATAAAACTTGCTTAATTGAAAAGTTTCAATTGAATTAATCAACATTTGAAGAATTTAGATGATTTGAGTCTGTTATATTCATATGAACATGATGAATGTGATGCATTAGGGTTGAAGTTTGCTGAAAAACTGTCTAAGTGTTAGGCGTTTGACTACTATTTAGTCGCAACACACTGTGTAGACGTTTTCAGTTCAGACGTTTGATCACTGTTCGAGTCTCCAGACGTATCATTGTTGAGAAGTTTTTGAACTGTTTAGACGTTTGATAACTGTGTAGGCGCATCAACACTGTGTAGACGCATCAACACTATGTATACGCATTACAACTGTTCAGACGTTTAAAATTGTTCAGACGCATCAATTTTAGACGTTTTTCGAAAAAATTTCTAAGGCATTCCCTTAGACGTTTATCAACTTAGACGCATCAACTGTTGAGACGTTTGAATACTGTTCAGATGTTTTAACCTTGATACTTAGAATTTTTTTTAAAGAAAATTCTTTGAAAAACCTTTTCAATTTTTTTTAAAAAAAATTCAAAATATAAGAAAACAACAAAAACATAAGAATGGTAAAATCAGAAGATTCTAAAAACAGAGTTCCAAAACTTAAAAATAGAGCTGATTTCAAAAATTGGTCTCTTAGACTAAAACAACATTTTAATTCCATTGACACTAATCTCTGGAAATCTATAGAAAAAGAGTGAGAAAAGTCCTGAAGAAGAAGGAGACTTGTTTGTAGGAGCAGGATTTTTCACTGACTCATCATTTACCAGTGCACCTGCATATACAACTCATTCTCATTCTCAATCTCCTCCTAAACCACAGTCACAATCATCAAATATTCAGACAGAGACTTCTTCATCATTCAACTCTGCTAAATCTAGCAAAGTTAAAGATGTGATTAACATCCTATTAGAGGATGAAGAGTCCAAAACTGCATTTACTACTCTTATGGCCAGCTTTCAAGCATATCAAGGTAGCCATTTAACTCATATAGGTTTTGTTTTACACTATTTATTTGAGATGGATCCTGAAGATGTTGAAGAGATGGACCTGAACTGGCAGATGGTGATGATTGCCTACAGGACTCAAAAACATTTTTATGTCAACAAGAAATACAAGCGTAGTGCAAACAAGACTATTGGATTTGACAAGTCAAAAGCTAGATGTTTCAACTGCAACAGTTATGGACACTTTTCAAGAGAATGCAAAGCTCCAAGGAATAATGGAGGAAGTGCTCATTCAAGCACAAATAATCAAAGGTTTCAACAAGCTCAAAAGACTTTTCAAAAGCCTTATCAAAGTCTTCCTATGCGAGAACTTAAAGATGAAACCAAATCATCTGATGAAACAAAGAAAGCACTAGTAGTCAACATAAAAGATGGATATGATTGGAATGCATATGCAGATCAATTTACAAATGACTTAACATCAAGTTTGTCTCTTATTGCAGAAATTCAAGAGAAGATTGGTCAGAAAACAATGACCCAAAAGTGGAAAGTGATGAAGAGGAAGATAACTATGATTGGAGCGACAAGTCTGACCCTAAAGAGGATACAGAGGAAGTAGCTCTAATGGTTCAGTCTGATCAACCAAAGGTTAAATCTTCTACTTCATCATCTAAAACCACAGTTCCAAAATTTCCTGACATACCATGAGAAGTAAAAGAAAAGCTTTGCACCAAATCATGCTTTGAACATGTTGAACACTACAGAAACTATTCATTCAAAATCTGTGAAAAGCTAAAACAAGAGAATCTATGCATAATGAACTTAAATCTGATCATAAAACTGTAGATCATAAGATTATCTCTCTTCAAAATTCATGGAACAAAACAATCAAAGATTTAGAAATTGTTACAAAACAACTAGAAGAGATGACCAAGAATCTTGAACAAGAGAAAATAGCACATGCTGCTACTCAAGTTGATCTAGCAAAAGTAAAAAGTTCAAAAATGATAGTAGAAAAACTAATCAGTAAAAGTAAAGATAAACAAAAAGCAAGATTAGGTTTCACACATGAACCTATGCCTGAATCTATCAGAAACACACTACCAGAGAATTTCAATACTCATGATCATTCACGTGAAAATAAAGCAAAGCTTAAAGAATTTCAGATCAAAACCAAGAATGCAGAAGAAGAAAAAGAAAATGTCCAAGTGTTTGTTGAAAAAGATCAAGTAAAAATAAAAAAATGGACATCCAATCAAGATAAAATCATATGAACCAAAACAACCAAAATAAAATATCTCTTCTCATGAAATTCATAATGTAATAGAAGAAGTCAGAATTCAAAACAAGGATAAACAATAGATAGGAAGATCTGAAGATTCAAACACAATCAATATGAAACAATTTCAATCAGAAAAGGAATTTTCTTCTGATGATGTTCAATCTGAAAATAAACCAAGCTCTTCTAAATCAAAGAATCAAAGAAGAAGAAAGAAATCTGCAAAAGCAACATCTGAACAAAACAAAACATCAGAAAATTTGATTAAAGCAACAATTCAAACAATAAAAATAAAACCAATTAAATTTGTGTTAGCAGGTATGTTAAATATGAATTCTCTTTCAAATAATAAAGCAAATGTTATGAACAAATCAAACTCTGATCTGAAATCTAGTTCAAATTCAAAGACTTACGTTGTAGCAAAAAGATTTGTTTCTAATACATTCAAGAAGGAAGTTCATGTTAAACAAATGAACAATAATCTGACACAAAATCAAACTATGAAAAATGATAGACAACAACTTAACTATATGACACCAAAATCAAACATTATGTCATTGTCAAAAGTTAACAAAAAGTTGTTTTTTAACACCATAAAAGTACTATGAAATTTGTGATATGAAAAATCACAATACTGCTGAGTGCTACTTCAACAAGTACTGTCACATATGTGACATGAGAAATCATTCGACAGCAAATTGTTACTATAACAAATATTGTACTTATTGTGATGAAAAGACTCACAACACTGCAGATTGTTACTTTAGAAAGAGATCTCTCACTAGAAACTTTGCAAAATCAAACATAAGCAAAGGATTTGCAAATCCATAGTATTTGAGAAATCAAGCTAATGGATTTCAAAGAGACATTAATCAACCTAATATAGGTTTGAGATCTTTTCTTAAGAACAACTATATGAGCTCAAAACATAATATGCAAGAACACTTTATACCAAGATGTGTAAGTATGACTAATAAAAATGTTAGACATCAATACATTTCAAAAGATGATCAATCGAATGGTATGATTGTTCACAAATATAAATCAAAGAACTTTCAAAATAAAATTGGTAAATTCATCAAAAATAAACCTGATTTGAATAATATCCATTATAAACAATTTACAATTGTTGATAAATTTGGAAAGCCCAAGACCATTTCGGCTTGGGTAGATATTTCAACCTAAATTTTTTTTTTGTAGTGCAGGTACGCCCAAAAAGACCAATCAATACATGGTATGTGGATAGTGGGTGTAGTCAGCACATGACAGGCAATACTGCCTTGTTACAAGATTTTAAGTCAAAAGATGGAACTCACGTCGCCTTTGGTGGTGATGCTGGAGGAAAAATAACTGGAGAAGGAACAGTATCCAATGGGATAATAAGCTTTGATAAAGTCAACTTTTGTTCACAGTTGAACTTTAATCTTTTAAGCGTATCTCAAATATGTGACAAATCTTATTCTGTTCTGTTTGATAATTCATTCTGTTATGTTTTGAAACCAGGTTTCAAGATAAGCAAAGATTGGGTGATTGTTACAACTGAGGGAGACAGAGATGTATACAAATTGGATATGTCTCGGTCATTCAAATTTCAAGAACATCAATAAGCTTGTAGCAGGAAATCATGTCATTGGACTTCCATCCAAGAAATTTGCAACAAATGATCACTGCTCGGCATGTTTGAAGGGAAAGCAACACAGAGCGTCTTATAAGTCCAAGCCTATAAACTCAACATCCAAACCTCTTCAGATGTTACATATGGACCTTTTTGGACCAACAAACGTCAAGAGTATTGGACGAAAATCATATTGTTTAGTTATCATTGATGACTTTACAAGATTTTCATGGGTTTTCTTTCTTTATGCCAAATCTGAAACAGCTGAATTATTAAAAGGATTTATCATTAAAGTTGAAAATCAATTAGACAACAAAGTGAAAATAATAAGAAGTGATAATGGAACAGAATTCAAAAATGCTAACATTGAAATGTTTTGTGCACAGAAAGGGATAGCTCATCAGTTCAGTGCTCCCAGAACTCCTTAACAAAATGGAGTTGCTCAAAGGAAGAATAGAAGACTGATTGAAGCTGCTCGTTCTATGTTAGCTGATGCAAAAATACCTATCACTTTTTGGGATGAAGCAATATCAACTGCATGTTTCATTCAGAATCGAATCTTAATTGTCAAAGATAAACTGAAAACTCCATATGAGTTAATGTTTGGCAGAAAACCAAACATAAAATGTTTAAAATCATTTGGTTATCCTGTTATGATTCTTAATTCAAGTGATCAATTAGGAAAATTTGATGCAAAATATGATAATGGATTTTTCGTTGGATATTCATCAGTTTCAAAAGCCTATGGAGTCTACAACTCTAGGACGAATGTAATCCTTGAAACATTCAATTTTAAATTTATGGAAATTTCTTTTCCATCAGTTTCAAATGGTCCTGCATGGTTATTTGATCTAGATTCATTATCAAACTCTTTTCAATCCAATTTGTTTGATCAATCAAATTGTCTTAATTCTATAGATAAGAAGAACTCAAAACGAGATCTTGGATCTTTCAGTGAAGATTCAGATTCTGATGACCCAGATGATTCAAACTCAGACTACCCATTTTTATCATTTGTCAAGGATTCAACAATTCAATACCATGAAAATACATTTCAGATCATTCAGAGTCATTAATCAGGAAGAATCACAAAATATTCATAATGATGGTAATCAGTTTGTGATACCTGAGTCTAGAACATCATCCATTTCAGGTGATGTAGTTGATATAGGTAACTTTGATTACTTTGTCAACCCACCTACTCAAGTTCCAAATTTCAATCCACATTCTTCTACTTTGATACATGAGTTTTCCAACTTGAATCAAACAAATCTGGATGTTAATGTTCAATGTGATGAGATTACTACATCTCGCATTCATAAGAATCATCCAATTTCTCAGATTATTGGTTCATTGAATAAGAGAACAACAAGGAGTAAATCAGAACAAGCAAACGTATGCTTATACTCTTGTTTTCTTTCTCAAATTGTTCCTAAAAATGTTACCGAAGCATTAAAGGACAATGGTTGGATAGAAGCCATGCAAGAAGAATTACTTCAATTCTACAAACAAGAAGTGTGGAATTTGGTGGATCTACCTGAAGGAGAAAATGTAATTGGCACGAAATGGTTATTTCGAAATAAGACTGATGATCGTGGTGTTGTAATAAGGAACAAAGCAAGACTTGTTGCACAAGGATACACATAGGAAGAAGGTATAGATTATGATGAAGTGTTTGCACCAGTTTCAAGACTTGAATCTATTCGAGTGTTTCTGGCTTATGCTTCATTCATGAAATTTAAGGTGTATCAAATGGATGTAAAGGGTGCATTTTTATATGGTCCAATTACTAATGATGTATTTGTGAAGCAACCTCCAGCCTTTGAGGATGCACAATTTCCACATCGAGTATATAAATTGAGTAAAGCTTTATATGGACTTCATCAAGCCCCTAGAATTTGGTATGAGACGTTATCACAACACTTAATCCAACATGGATACACACGAGGGAAAATTGATCGTGCTTTATTCATAAAGAAGGACAATAATGATCTTTTATGTGTACAAGTGTATGTTGATGATATCATATTTGGTTCTACATGTCCATAATTGTGCAATGAATTTGAAGAAATAATGAAATCTCGATTTCAAATGAGTTCTATGGGAGAGATTAACTTCTTTCTTGGACTTCAAGTCAAGCAAACTGCAGATGGAATTTTCATCAATCAAGAAAATTTTGTTGACAAGCTCTTAAAGAAATTTAAGTTGCAAGACTGTCAGTCCATACGAACTCCAACATATGTTAACACCAAGATTGAACCTGATCCAAAAGGAAAATCTATTAACCAAACATTATACAGATCAATGATTGGTTCTTTGATGTATCTTACTGCATCTAGACCAGACATTATGTATGTTGTTTGTGTATGTGCCAGGTATCAATCAGACCCAAAAGAATCTCACTTAATTGTTGTCAAAAGAATATTCAGGTAACTCAAAGGTAAACCAGCCTTAGGGCTTTGGTATCCTTACGAGGGAAACTTTGAATTATATGGATATACTGATAGTGATTATAGTGGATGTTGTCAAGATAGAAAATCTACTTCGGGTGGGTGTCAATTTCTTGGTCCCAGATTAGTCTCATGGCAATGCAAGAAACAAACAAATATCTCTGTTTCTACTGTAGAAGCTGAGTACATTGCTGCCTCAGCAGGATGTTCTCAAATCCTTTGGTTGCAAAATCAATTACTAGATTATGGATTCAACTTTCTTAAAACACCAATCTATATTGATAACACAGCTGCTATGTTCATAACAGCTAATCCTGTTCAACACTCAAAAACAAAACATATCGAAATTCGATATCATTTTCTTAGAGATAACTCTGAAAAAGGATTAATCATATAGATTCAAATTGCAACGGAAAAACAATGGCAGATCTATTTACTAAAGCCTTCCTACCAGGACGGTTTGGGTATTTAGTAGAATCAATTGGTCTTATAAATCATATGTGATCTTCCTAGATCAAAAGATCATAATAAGTGATACTCTCATTGTTAATTGCCTGTTTATATTTTGTGTGTGTGTGAATTTATGTTTTTCATAGAAAAATAAAATTCAAAACTATATATATAAAAATACAAAAATAGAGTTTTTCTTTTAAAAAGGAGTATGTTCTGCAACATGTGAGAAATTATAGTACCTTAGTGAGATCAGTTGCATACTTCACTCATTAATAAAGTCTAGACATGATCACATATGATGTGTACACAATATCTGACTATTATACTGAAAAAGTAAATTCTTGTGATCAAACTAAACATACATGCTTTTGTGTATTCATCTGAGTACTTTTGAGTTGCTTTAGCTTATCAGAATGAATGTTTGTTAAGATACATCTCTCACACCTGTTGAAACTATGTGAAATCATGAGATCTGTTACAAAGCATCATTTCACTTCTCTGTTATGAGTCATCATAGACCTAAAGTACTAAGATATCCTTTGTTGTAAGTCATTATAGACCTGGATTCTCTTTTTGATGCAAAGAGATGCCAATGTGCACAACCTATTCAAATGAATAGTCAGAGCTAATCAAATGGTTATCCATGATCATACTCTATTAACTAAGTAACATGAACTCCAGTGATATCTATGTTTCAGCTAATAAGTTGAGCATGTGTTCTTTCTTACATTTCATGATGATAGTTGAATTCTCTTAGTCTTTGTATGCTTTACATCATGTCATATCTAAATCAACACTAATCAATCCAAGAATTGAAAAGTAAGTGAGTTGATAGTTGTGTCAAAAACACTCATTGTCTGTCCTTAGATCTTGTGTCTCCTTTGCTGTGACATCACTGACCTGGAACACACTTGATCAGGATTTATTCATTGTCTATGACTCTCCACATTTATTATATTTTAATGTGCTGATCTTCATTAATATGATCTCTCTGCAGACATTTATTATATGTTTAATTTTTAGATTTTAATTCTATATTCATTTTCCTTTATGCATGTGTTTGTGTGTGAAGGCAATGTCACAATGTGTTGTGTGATCTTATTCTCTTTCATAAGAAACTTATAAGTTTTTCAAACTTAAAAGTTTAGGGGGGGTAATAAATGAAAGAGTTGTTCTTAGAAAATATTCAATAATCATAATCAAATATTGAAATGTTGAATTGAAAGGATGATGTTTTATGTTCAAAGTATTTGTGTAAACTGAAAAAGAATGTGTTTGAAAATTACAATATGAATATAAATAATCTTTGAAAATAAATGATTTTTATGTTGAAAATTAGATGATATTTGATTTATGTTGAGACTAAAATGAAGGGACAAAAGAAATTCAAAAAGAAATAAAATTAAAAAAAAATACATAAACAAAAATTTTTTTTTAATTGAAAGTGCAAAATGCAAAAAGTTCAAAATTTGGGGATCTAAATGGTAAAAGTGTGAAAGTGAAGAAATTGGAAATCACAAGTGTTTAAATCATGAAATTCAACTCATGTACCTGAACAGTACACATGCGCCTCAATAGGAGCATGATGAAATTTTCAGGATTATACAAATGTTTGATTCATTCCCATGCGTCTAACCAGTTGTAATAAGTCTGAAAATTACAAGGGTTGAGCGTTTGTGATAATCCCATGCGTCTAAATAGTGTGTTAGACGTATGTGATGTCTCATGCGTTTGCATAGTTTCAAAATTTTAAGTGTTAGACGTTTTACAAAGTCCATGCGACTGAATAGTGCAAAAGCGCCTAAACAGTGCTTATGCGTCTAAACACTTCTCATGCGTCTGACTTAAAAGGCACAACAGTGCTCATGCGTCTAACAAAATAAGTGAATTCTAGGTTTTCATACGCCCAAATAGGGACCATACGTCCGAACAGGGCTCATGCGCCTAAATTTTCACTTATATATATTGAACACTTATGCGTATTTTTCATTCACACTTCAAAATTCTCAGAACCAAAACCCTTGAACTACGTCTGTCGAGCATAAACACAACCTTATTTCATGTGAAATCAATCAAATCCTTTGAGTATACATTGCATTTGAATATATAAACGTACGTATGTGATTCAAATACATAAATTTTGGATTAAATCAGTGATTTGTAACAGACGGTTGAATGCTATTTGGGTGTTCGAACCAATATAATCCAAGTTTAAACAGATCAAATAAGTATTATATCAAAATTTGATACTGGATTAGTGATGAGAACACATTTGCGAGTCTGTTAATGTATTGTTTTGATGTTAAAGTGAAAATTGCTTAAGTTCAAAGAGATGATCAAGGAAATAAAGTCTTAAGAGCCTTTATCACTTGAGAAAGAATGCTTGAAGTTTCTGAAGAAGCAATTAGACAAGCTTTAAGACTGGGAGATAATGATTCTGAAGATTTATCTGAACATACATTTAATGAGTGTAGAGAAGTTTTCCTACAGATGGGTCATCCTGATCATTTCCCTAAGAAACAATTTTTTAGGGCTCGTGTATTTAAGCATTGGAAGCTTTTATGATATATTTTTCAACATTGCATGTCAAAAAGAAGTGCGGGTTGGGATTCATTCCCTGTGACATTGCATCTCCAATTGTAGCCTTATCCACAAACAGAAGATTTAATATGGCCAAGTGGATAATGAATGGATTCATTTTTAATGTGGAAAGAGGAGTAAGGCATAAGTATCTGATGTACCCAAGATTTCTTCAACTTCTCATTAATGATGCAAATCCAGATTTGTATGCTAAAGAAGTTATTGGTGATAAGATTAAGCTAGAGCACATGTCAGAGAGTGTGTACAAAAGACTAGCAATGATCACTGGTGCTCAAAACATTCCAGTTTTTGATTATATCAAGAATGTATCAATGGATGAAGTTGATATTACTCAACCACACTTCCATCTAACTGAAGAATAACCAATAGATCCAAATGATCTGATTGAAGATGTAGAAGTTGATGAAGAAAGTGATGATGATATGTCTGAAGTTTCATCAAGTGAAGAAAGTGATGATGATGATGATGATGACAATAATTATATCACTGAAGTAAATCAAGAAGGAAATGAAGAAGGGAATGTTGAAGATACTGAAAATGAGCCACATGCTATGATTGAAGAAAATGTTGAGAAAACTGTAACAGAAAGGAATTCTCAAAATCAAACATCTGATTCTGATTTTATCAATGATATTTCATTCAATCAAATATTTGAAATTGATACAATGAAGGAGCAGAAGAAATCCCTGTTAGTATGTCACACAATGTGTCTATACAAACAGAGGAAATAGTTGAAGTTGATGAGATTGAAAGACTGAAAGAAGAAAATGTAAACAAAGAAAAAGAGATTGAAGAGTTGAAAGTTGAAAATGAAAGAATGAAAGAGATAATCAGTTCTTGTGAAAAAGAAATTCAAAAGCTCAAAGATGAAAATTTAAAGTTGTCTGAAGAAAATGTGTTAAAAGATGAAAAGATTGTTAGTTTTGCCCAAGATAAAGAAGATGTGATAAAGAACTTGGAAGTTATGATTAAAGATTATGATAGTCTTGAGGAGAAATTCAAGAAGTTATCTGAAGAAAATGAAAATCTTAAAGCTAAATTGATAAAGGAAAGAGAAGCTCAGAAAACTATATCTCCAGTACATGTGATTAGTACTGAGGTGCATATTGAAGAAAATATTGAGCAAAGAAAAGGCAAACGGAAAGTAAATAAATTAGAAGATGTTGATCAAACTGAATCCTCGTCTAAATTTCAAAGAACTGAAGAATTGGTTGAAGAGCAAAATGTTCAGGAACACATTGATGCTTTAGATGATATTGAAGAAATATATAATGATGATTGGTATGATGAAGTTCTTGAGAATGAAGATATTGATGAAGCTGAATTTGTGTCACATTTCTCTTCACAAGAACATATACAAGAACAAGATGAAGTACCACAGGATTTTGAAGAAAAATATAACTACTTGTGAACATGAAATACAATCGAGTGTATATGGATGGACTGACTGTTTCTCAAATTAATGATGAATACGAGAAATGCATCTATGCTGAGTCAGTTGCTTCAATAGATCCAAGTGAGATAGTGGTTGAGCATGGTGAATGGATAAGAACAAAGGAGGTTATAAATGTAGAAGAACTATCTAGTTCTGAGCTACACCATCCTAATCCTGATGATATGAGTATTCCCGCTCTTAGATCATGGTTGCAAGCAAGAAATTACCCTTGGAGGAAGCTGAAGAGATTACAATCTGTATCTCTGAGAAATCTTGTAAGAAGCTTTCAAGAAACTGAGAAACAAATGAAGAAAATGATAGTGCTTGATACAGATAACCCTCGTTATCTTGAGATAACAAAAAGAACAAGAATGTTAAAACCTCAGGAAATAAAACAAATGTCAAGATTTGATGATGCTCATGCTCATAGAAAAGAATTAATGGAAATGTTTGCTGATCCAGAAAGACAGACTTATAAAGCATCAACTGATCAAAGGCATATTCTCGATAGTTCAAGAACAACCGAAGATTTGGTAAGAAATATATTGCAAAAAGGACAATCAGTTGCTGAACTGTTGATGCAATGATTGCTCCAGATTATACAAACCAAGTAAAGATCATTGCATGGAAGTATGATGAAGTGTTTGATGCCTTCTTGATAAAGAGAGTAAATGTTGTATGTGATGTTTATCATTTTTACTCCAGTATCAAAAGTTCCTGTGCAAGACTTAAAAGAGCTTAATAGATTACCTCTGATCAATCATACTGATTCAAAGCGTGGGAAGATGTTTGTGGAATTATTAAGACGTCGATTGGATAGATCAAGTAATTTTCTTAACACAAGATGTGATCAAGAAGACAAGGAGTATTTTGTTACTTTGAAGAAAAACAAGAAACTTAAGGGAGTTCAATCAGAAGAAGAACATTCGTTGATAGAATTCTGTGATAAATATTTTGAAAAAGTTACAACTCCTGGACTAAAAGTGATTGACGGTAATCAAAACTCAAAGCCAATTCTCAGATGGTTTTGTAACACTGAGACATTTGAGCTGAAGTTAGTCCGAAATCTTGAAAGATGGGATGAGGACATGATTACTTTATTTGGGGTTTTTGAGCTAAAACTGTTACATCCAAGTTATATCTCATTTTTTTCAGTACAAAAATTTGAGAAAGTTTCTCCTGAAATGGCTGAGCAAGACAAGAATATTTCATTTATATTATCAATGTGATGAATGCTGCTATGGAAAGGATTTCTTTGAGAAAAGCGCTTGCGTATGCCAACATTGTTAAGAAAGATATTAAAGATATTGAATTCATGAGAATATCAAGGAAAGGGGTCTTAGAAGTGTACTCAAAGGAAAGTAACAAACCTATTGAGTTATATGCTAAAATTAATATTTCATGTCTTTCAAAAGATACAATGGAAAGAATGGACAAGATGGAGATTAAAACAAATGAAGTTAAACCAGAACAAGGCATTCTTGCAAGTAAATTCGACTCTGCTATATCAAAAGCTTTGAAAGAGTTAGATATGTACAAACACCAGCCAATGTTCAAAGTCAAAGAAGAACCAACAGATTTCTTTGAATGATGAAGTCAAGGCTGAAGATAGAATTGAAGATAGAGTTAGTAGTCAAGCTTGAAGATTTTGAAGACAGAAGACCATGTCAATCTTAGGGGGAGTATTGTTAAGTGCTCTAAGAAAGATTAACATGTGGTCTTTATTTGTCTTTTGATATTTTGTAATAGTATAGGGACTATTTCTGTAATTTGTTAGTTACTTTACTTTGTGTTTTGAGTATAAATAGCTTAGATTTGCAGGTAGATAGTAACGAATACATAAGATATTCAAATATGCTCTTCATACTTGTAATTGTCTTAGCTTGATATGAATGAAAACTTGAATTTTATTGATATCTTGTTTTGATTTGATTACTTTGTGTGAATTTCATTGAATTGTGTTACAAATCAACAGAGATATATTCATTTGATCCTATCAGACTACGAGCAGGTGGACGAGAATGCACTAGAGAGAATGGATATTATGTGGGCTTTGGCGAGTGCTGTCAGGAGAGCGAAGAAGTTTGTGAAGAAGATGGGACAACTTGATAGCCACATAAGATACAAATTTTGGTTTTGACAAAACCAAAGTTACCTGTTTTAACTATGGAGAAAAGGGGCACTTCAAACGTGAATGTGTAAAGCACAAGAAGACAGGTAACGGGAATCCATTCTCGTCTTTTAACCATCAAGACAAACCGATGAGGGAGCTACCTCGTCAAGCAAAAAGACTAAGGCCTTGACTGCTCAAGGTGACGAAGGACAAGATTTGACCTTCAGTTTTGTGTCTTTGGGTGAATCGAACATTGCCAATGTCAAGGGTTTGGATGATGACACTACAAGTAAAGGTGAAATGGCAGTTGAACTAGTGATGTTAGATAATGAAGATACTGAGAGTGTGTTCCATCACCTGATTAAAGAAGATTTAAGAATGACATGTTCAGAATCTCCAGTATCTGAAGAGTCAAACTCTGTGCAGATGGTGGATTCAACCGAATCTTCACAGGTAGGGTACCAAAGATCAACTCTTTGAAAATCATGCTTGTAATTAATGTAACAAATTTAGAGAAACCATAGATTTAAAATTTGCTAGGTTATTAGACCACAATGATAGCTTAGTAAATTACTTACAACTGTGCACCGAAGCCAATCCGATTTTAAAACAAAATGAGCACAGTTATTAAGAGAAAATAGAACTTTTACATAAACAACTAAGGGAAACTAAAGTTGTTGCTTTTAATCAAGCCAATGACATAAAGTTCTACTTAAACTCACTGGAAGAAACTAAGCAAGAAAAGTCAGTTTTAGAAGTCGAAGTGAACTCATTAAAACAAAAACTGCATAGTTTGACCAGTTCTTCTCACATAGTTCAACGCTTAGTCAAAGAACGAAATAACAGGGAGGGGTTGGGTTGGGTTACAAAGTGGTTCCAGCACCATATGAGATATTGATAAATGATAAATGTAGACTAGTAAATAACAATCCTATTAAGGATGATGTGGTATCCACTCCTTTAGTTAGTGATCTAGATTTCACGAGTAACCGATGGAATCTATCACTAGATAGAAGGAGGCCACTTTGAAATCTAAATGTAAGATGCCTATTATGAATTTGGAAGAATAGTTTGAAAAGGATAATGTAAAGTCAGGTTCAACATGTCGATTTCTAAACCCAAAATGACCAAACCAGTTAACCAACAACGTGCTCCACGTCATAGTCCAAATAGACAAAAGGCTAAAGATGTTAAAAACATTCAAACAATGAATTTTGTTAAAGAAATTAAAATATCTAAACAGGAAGTGTCCAAACCCAACCAGACTAAAGTCACACCAGTATCATACACTTCCCCACAGAGATAATTTTCCCAACATGTAGAAGGTAGATCATGCTACAATTGTGGAAAGAAATGACACATCGCTTCTTATTGTCCTTATTATCAGACACCAAGAAAGAAAGTTCAACTTCATGATACAAAATAAATTTCTTCTAAAAGGAGCTCTCTTAATCCACCAAAAAGAAGTAATGAAACTAAAGTTCAAACCGTAAGCCAGTCGTCTGTTTATCACAAACAGGCCTTACACAAAACTGGCTTATGGAATGAAAAATCAAGTCCAGTTTCTGATACTGAGAACATTAAGAAGCATGATATGCCCTCACCCACAAATAGATAGTGGGTTGAGTTCATGATATGTGATTCCTCTAGGTCACCCAAGCTAGTTTAGGCTTGGGTCCCAAACCTAAACTAATAATTTCCTCTCAATGTACAGGGTGTCTATTACAGTGCTATCACAAACAACTGGATTGTTGATAGTGGGGCGTCTAGGCACATAACCAGGAACCTGTCACCCATTTCAAATGTGAAACAAATTAAAGTGAGACATGTCTCATTTGCTAGAAATAAAGGAGGCTACATCACCGCTCAAGGCTAAAATCCAAATGTCAAGTTTGACAAGGTCAACTACGTTCAACTATTACAAAATAACATGCTTTCTGTATCCCAGATCTGTAACAAAGGATTCAAGGTTGTTTTTGACAACAAGAAATGCTATGTGTCAAAGAAGGATTACATTATTGTTAGCTTCATGATATAATGACTTATGTCTTGGATCTATCAAAGGTCTCTACAACCGATCATCAAGTTCATTTCTTTCTGCCAAAGGCAACTGAGAGGGACTCAATCTCCAAGCATAGGAGAATGGGACACATAAATCCACGAAAGATGAATCATCTTATTCGAAATGATTTAGTAAATGTAGTTAATGGTAAGAATTTTCAACTTCCGGATTTTTGTGTGGCATGTAAGAAAGGTAAACAGACCAAGAAGTCACACAAGCCAAAGAAAGTAAATTCTATTGAATTGTCTCTCGAACTTCTACATATGGATCTGTTTGGTCCTGTGAGCACTAGGAGCATTGCTGGGGATCTATACTGTTATGTAGTCACTAATGACTACTCCAGATTCTCTTGGGTAATATTTCTAAAATCCAAAACAGAAACATTTGAATCATTCAAACAACTAGTGACCACATTTGAATCTCTTTACGAGCTGAAAGTACGTCAGATTTGTTCAGACAACGGCACAGAATACAAAACCCAGTTGATGGAGGCATTCTACAAAGAGAAACGGATTGTACGTCAGTTCACATCTGCCTATACTCCATAATTGAACGAAGTTGCTGAAAGGAAGAATAGGAGCTTGATAGAGACAACACGAATGATGCTAGCAGACTCGAAACTGCCCATCCAATTTTGGAATGAGGCAGTTGTCAATGCATGTTACACCCTAAATCGAATCCCGATGGTCAAACATCATGGTAAAACGTGTTACAAGTTGCTCCAAAAATGTGTACGCTGCTGAAGAAACATCAGTCAGGGAAGTTCAATGAAAAGGCTGAAAAAGGAATTTTTCTAGGATACAACATACCAAATAAGAGAGTTTACAACAACTCAACGGGTCAATTAGAAGTGTGGCGCAACGTTGACAATCAGAGATACACCACCCACTGCTGGAAAAGGAACTGCATTCTTCTTCGATTATGATGGATTCTTTAAGTCCTTCAACAACCTTCTCTCCCCTCCTCATGATGAGTTAGCAACCAAAATGATGTATGATGTCTTAAACACACCGTCACAAGACTCGACAACATCAGCTTCACAAGGTGTGACTTCTAGTCATTCAGGGGGAGCACTAGAGGTAAGTGCTTCATCCTCTGACGATAAAGAAATGGAGAATGATCAGGTGGATCAGGAGGAACATGTTCCTACTACTGAAAGTAGACAAGCATTAGATCTTGATGCCTCTGACTCTTCGTAACCTTGCACTCCAATGGCTATAGATACTAAACAAGGAATTCAAAATCTGGATGAGGAAGTAGTCATTCCCACCACTCCCGGATCTTGACTTAATGTATATCATCCTCTAGAAAACATCATAGGGGATGTACAATTGGGAGTACATACAAGAAATTAGCTATATTGAGCTGATTATGCCTCAGTTACTGAAAAAGGCTATCTTCACCATGGTCCTTATAGATGTTTTGTGTCTCAATTTGAGCCAAAATATGTATGTGAAGCCTTAAACAATAAGGCATGGGTAAGTGCCATGCAAGAAAATCTTCTTCAATTCAAGAAGTTAGGAGTATGGACACCGTGGATAGACCAAAAGGTGCTAAAGTCATTGGCACTAAATGGGTCTTTAAATGCAAGAAATATGACCAAGGGGTCATAATAAGAAACAAGGCTCGACTTGTAGTTCAAGGATTTCAACAAGAGAAAAACATTGATTACAATGAAGTGTTTGCACCTGTGGCGAGAATGGAAGCAATCCGTATCTTCCTAGCCTATGCATCCTATATGAAGATTAAAGTTTATCAAATAGATGTGAAGAGTGCATTCCTTCATGGTGAAATCCGGGAGACAATGTATGTTAGTCGACCTGAAGGATTTGAGGATCCGTATCATTGGGATAGAGTTTACAAGCTGGATAAGGCTCTCTACGGGCTCCACCAAGCCCAAAAAGCATGGTATGAGAAGCTCTCGAGTCATTTTGTGAAACATGGCTTTGGTAGAGGAGTGATTGACTGTACACCGTTCATAAAAGAAAATGATGGTGACTTACTGCTAGTTCATATTTATGTCGATGATATAATCTTGAGTTCCAAAAACTAAGAATTATGTAAAGAATTTGAAGCAGAATGAAAGCTGAATTTGAGATGGCTGCCATGGAAGAGATGATGTTCCTTCTCGGGTTACAAGTGGATGAGACACCTAAGGGAATATTTCTACATGAGACCAAGTATGTAGGCGATATCCTCAGTCGGTTCGATATGGAGAATACTTCGGCAGCTGGGACTCCACTTGCTACAAACCACGACGTGGCACCCGACAAAAATGATCTGGTGGATGCCACCATGTACGAGGAATGATCAGATCCCTCATGTACCTCACAGCCTCACGACCTGATATCATGTACGCGACGTGTCTCTGCTCCAACTATCAGGCGAAACCGAAAGTCAACCATCTCATATGAGTTAAACGGATTTTCCATTATGTGATGGGTACACCAACACTCGGGTTGTGGTATGCTCATGATGATGATTTTGAGCTTATAGAGTATAGAGACTCAGATTACAGCGGCTTCAAAATGAACTACAAGTTAACATCTGCAATATGTCAATTCTTTGGAGAAGATTTGTCACCTGGCAGTGTAAGAAGTAGACATCGGTTTCTCTGTCAACTTGTGAAGCTGAATATGTTATTGCTGCAAGTTGCTGTTCACAGATCATTTGGATTCAACAGCAAATGCGGGACTACAGTTTGCAATTCTCTAACACTCCTATTTATGTTGATAATTTTGCTGCTATAGCCGTAACTAAAAATCCAGTCCAACAACCTAAAACTAAACACATCGAGATTAAATACCACTTTATACGTGATTGTTTTGAAAAGCATTTAATCGATGTTGTTAAAATAAATACGGATTTTCAACGCGCCGACCACTACACAATAGCATTTGATAAACCGAGATTTTTATATCTATTAGAGCTTAATGGCGTCAAAAAAATGATGTGATCATAGAGGATGAAAATGTTCAGTCCAACAATTTTTGTTTTATTTTCTTTTATTTTTTATTATTTTATTTTCCTATATATATAAAATCCAAAAACTCAAAAAAATATTTTCGGTTTTAGAATTTTTGGGGGAAAATAGGTTAGATTAGTACTAAATTAGTTGTTTTATTTAAATTACTTAAAAAAACAAGGGAGGAGGATAGCTTAACTAAAAGGAAAGAAATCAAATGCGTGATACTGATTTAACGTATTTGGAAAATCATAGTACACAAGGAACAAATTATTTGGGACTTCAAAAGGTTTAACTGATTAAGATGAAAAAGTCAAAGTTTAAGTCTAAAAAGTCTAAGCAAAATAAAAGGAAAAATGATAGTGAAACTATTAGGCTACCAAGGTAACATAGAGAAAGTAGACCCAGAGGCTACTAGTTCATTATGTGTTATGCCAGTAGATTCAACACAATAGACAAGTAGACCTTATTGGTGGTTTCAATTACAAACTAAGTTGTTCAACCTGTTGTGGGTTCCCATCTTATCCTTGGTTAACACAATCACCATGTTCCAATAAGGAGTGATGAGCAAAATAAACACCACAATGTGTGCGGATGACCATAAAATATGAGCAAAGCATATGAAAAATGCAAACGCAATCAACCGAATAACTTATGTTGTTGGTGCGATATGTACTAAAAGAAAAATTGCTCAAACAAGAAGATAGGTTGTGTACCTCTTTGTTGTGCGGTGGCACTAACCTGAGGAGAAGCATAACCTAAATATTCATGAATTCATTGTTGTTTGCGCCTCTATGTTGTGTGGTGGCACTGACCTGAGGCTTGGCATCTCTTTGAAAGCTCTTAGAATAGTCTCTTCTTGAAATATACCCATAGACCGCTCAAAATCTCCTAAGGAACATTGATTACCATATAAGCGTGCGATCGACAAGTGCTTGTTGAAATAATTAAATCTTAATTGATCACCAATGTGTCAAAAATCTATGTATGTATTTAAGTGGACAAGTATACTGACAATCACCGTGAGCTGTAGTTCTTGAAATTCAAAATCAGTGTGTGCATCTTGTAGCTCTAGTATGATTTCCTAACATTGCTATTGACTATTAGTGAAAACAAGGATCAAGCATCAAAATTGTTTATTAAAATGTCCCAAGTGATTCTGATATACATGTATGATTCCAAAATGAATCATACAAGAAATGATAAAATACAATTGAAGCTATACTGTCCAGGAAGTAAAATCAATTTGAATTACTCTAATAGGTTTTAAATCCATCTCAAATAAAAAATACAAAATATGTCTTAATTTTGTTTTTTAAAATTACGTAGTTGCTTTATTTATTAATTTTTAGTCATTTAGTTAGTAAAAGTCGGACTAGGCATCGTAATTCAATCTATGAAACACTCACTTAAAAGAGATCACGTCTGAGGTGACCAACATTTTCAATGCTAAAATGATCACGTCTGAGGTGATCAACAATTTTCAATGCTAAAAGGATCACCTCTGAGGTGATCAACAGTTTTCTAAGTTAAAAGGAACATGTCTGAGATGATCATCGATTGTAACATTTTATCAACAGTTAAAAGGGCTAAGTGTTTGAATGGTTATAAGGTCAAACTCACAAGTATGAGCCATTCGCACGACTGGACCATAAGTATGGACCAGCCGCACGATTGGTATACGTATGAGCCCAATCACATGACTTAACCACACAGATTGACCAGACGTACGATTGGACCATAAGCATGGATCAATCCGTATGATTGGATCACTAGATTGAACAATTGCACGATTGGAGCTGACCGGATGAGTCAGTCGCATGACTGAAACCTAATCGCACGACTGAATGTGACCGACTAAGCGAGTCGCATGACTGAGCCCTAGTCGCACGAATCAAGAGTGCGAATAGGTTCAGTTGCACGACTGAAGGAAACCCACGTATAAATAGAAGGGGAGTCGTTCACAGACACTTATCACCCCCAAATCGCACCTAAATCACGCGAAAGCAAGATTACTTTGCCAAAATTTCATATTTGTGATTTAGCGCCCTGTTTGTGAGACTAACGATTGGGCTTTGTTTCTACAACTAATGCAAGACTAAAATCGACCAAAATGCACAGTTCAATCAAACTCTAACGTTCAAATCTATTCTAAAAAAACCGAGACAACATCTTCAAAATAAACCACTAATCTGTACTTAATGGTCAAATTAGTTAGTACTAAGTGTTATTTTGATGGATTGTGAGTCAAATGAGCCTAACCTAAATGTTTAACATCAAGTATAGACCAATAATCGATCCCACAATACCGTACAGGGACATATGCGAATGGACACACTGATGAAGTTCAATCGCACAATTGAAATGGATGAATGACTCAACCGCATGAACAAACCATGCATATGATTTCAGTTGCGTGACTGGTTCAACCGCATAGAATAGGATACGACTCAGTTAAGTTGCAGGCTCATTTGCACGACTGAGCTCATTCGCACGACGAAGACTCAGTCGCAAGATCCATTCGCACGACAGAACAGAGTGATTCAAGTCCATAAAATTCAAGTTTCATACACTTATACAAACTCTAACATTTATTTATCTTGTGTAATAGAAACATGGCGAGTAGATGGACTATAAGCACAAAGCATAACCTCTGTGTGCATCTGGACGTCACCTCCCTGAATGCCTCTGATTTTGCTGGGATTATTACCTTCCTACGAAGATCGAGGATCTTCAAGGCTATATCTACCTCGTGCACACCATATCGATTGATTCAGTAGGTATTCTGGAAAGCACGATAGTCGACAGGTTTGCTGAACCGCATCGTATTAGGAGTACCATATTTGGTGAAGAGATAGAGATTAGTGAGGAAGACCTGAGGAGAGTGTTAGAGTTGGGTGATGATGGTGGCTGCCCAACCAGACTACATCCACTGACAGTTAAAGGTTGTTTCCTTCGGGCCAAGTACGTTGGGGACATAAATACAGGTGTGCTCAACAAGAGCAACCAATGCCCCCAGTTAAAGTTCTTGGCACATGTGCTGGTCAAGTGCATAGCCTCGAGGAAGGGAGGCTTTGATGAGATGTCTGATCAGATCCAGAACGCCTATGTGGCTCTGGTATTGAATCATCCATTCAGCTTCACGCGGATGATCTTCACCTACTGGGTCGATAATATTGAGGCCAAAGGCAAGGAAGGCTTCTACATGTACCCCCGATTCCTTCAGATGATCATAGACTAGAAGCTTACTTTGCTGCCCAAGGAGATTGATGATGCAGTTACAATAGAGGTGATGGATGACACCACCTTGGGAGGATGATGGTATACCGGGGCAAGCAGGTGAAGCCCCCGGTAAGGAGATTGTTTGGGCATCTGGCCCTGGAGTATTATGTGGCGCCAGCTAGGAGGAAGTGGCGTCACGACGACAGTGACTAGGATTCTGAGCCGATTGCTCTACCCTCCGATGATTTTGACAATGATGACCACGGTGATGGTCGAGGAGGTGATGGTCCGGGTGGACCCGAGTCGGCTCCAATACACCCTGATGTTTAGATGTAGGAGGAGGAGGAGTCAGACAAGGAACCTCTGGTATAGACGGTGGGGAGTCTGGTTATAGCCATTGAGAGAGGGCTCAGGGCAGTACGTAGTCGCTAGAGGGAGTCCGGGGATGCTATTACTGCTAATACAGATCCATCGTACACCCCGCACCAGCCCATCAGCCAAGGGGGAGCCTCTATTTGTAAGTGCTCCGGGAAGAAGAGAAAGGCTCTCCATTATGGCAAAAAGGGTAAAAGGCTGAGATTTACTTTGACCCCATCCACTACCACTGCCACAGCAACCACTACTGCCAGAGCAACCACCAAATTCCACCACAGCTACCACCATCACTACCACACACCTACCACTACTACTACACTCCTTACCACCACTACTATAGTCACCCATTCACCATCAACTATTATCACACCACCCATATTCACCAAATCCACCACTACCACCACCAGCCACCAAGCAGGTCCATCAACCCACACTACCTTCACCATAGGACCCACTCTACCCTCCATTAGGGTAGAGGAACAGCTAGCAGCACTAAACAAGATGGTGCTTAAGCTAATAGCTGCTAATGAGCAAAGAGCAACATAGCTAAATCAGCTTATGGAGCTCAATGCTACTCAAGCCGAGCAGATTTCCCAACTCCAGGAGAAGAATGAGCAATTAGTTAAAGGGATTGAGGAGTTGGAGGCTAACAATAAAAAGATCATGCTTAGACTAAAGGAATCTAAGGATGAGCCTCTAAAGATCGTAGAAGATAATGGAGATGATGATGATGATGATGATGATGGTGATGATGATGATGATGATCGTGATGATGATGAGTCTAAGGAAGAAGATGATAGTGATGATGAAGGGTCAAGGGGAAAGAAAGATGATGATAATGATGATGAAGGCGATGCCGCTGCATCAGCCTTAGCTAAAGGTCTAGAGAGAAGGACAAAGAAAGCACAAGACTAAGGAGCATGATCATCATCCCCTACGGTTGAGGAGTTGACTGATAAGGACAAAAGTAATGATTAGATGTTTATGTATTTAAAAACTTTTGACTTGAATCTTGTATTACAATTGTGTAATTAATGTTTATATAAATGTATCTACTGTTTAAATGTCTTGATGAATTACTAATGGTTGATGTGGTACATGTTTAAATCAAGCAAATCAAACATCTCAGCAAGATGAATATGATGTTGCTCCCCTATAGTAAATCAAGTCTCAACTCACATGGATTCTTGATTTGCAAGGTATTGTCAGAGGTCGGTGAGCTATATTCCGAAGAAGGAGCAATCATACACAACTTGAATGATGAGCAACGTGTAGAGATGTTCAGGCTAAATCCAGACGAGATTATCAAAGATGCGCCTACTTTTGATGTGACAAGTGACGATGAGCTAAATGACGTAGATGAAACAGAGATTGAAGATGTCACAGCCGAGCATTATCCAGAGTACACTGACCGAGAGAGCTATGTGATCCCCAACTTGGGTGACACTCTCGCAGTGCTACCTTCGATAAACTAGATGAGATGGAAAAGAAAACAGAGATGAATGAGAGCTAAGCCCAAGCCTCGGACGCTAATGTTGATATACACAAGGCTGAATGGGTGGCTTGTTTTGCTGAGATACGAGCCAAGGCACTGCTCAAAAGCCAAATGCCTACACCAAGCTATACAAGGTCAAGAAACATCTAAAGGTGTTGGGCAAGATTATTGCGTGGGCATATTTTGAGGATCTCAATGTTTATGCAATTAAGAGGGAGAAGGGAATAAAGTACTTCAGATTCCCGCATGATCTGAAGACTCTCCCTGGATTTGAGCTCAACCCGCAGTCATGCTTAAACTTGTTATATACTGATCCGAGGAAAATTTTAAGCTGGTTTGAGGCTGCCCTAAAGAAGGAATACCAAACCAAATGGGTAAACATCAGACCTTAACAACGAAGAGGTACATCCGAAGGTCCGAAGTGGATCCCATTTCTGGAAAGCCTAAGGTGGTGTTGAAGTGGAGTCCTCCGCACACAATGCCAAGATTCTCTTAAGGGAAATTCCATAGAACTTTACTCCACACATGAAATGGTGATATTATGATCGGAGAACAGGTGAAGTGGTCATAGTTTTATAGAGAGGGAGCAAAATAGAGACAATGCTAATGTAAAATGTCTATCATGTCTTACATATATGTAATGAATTAGTTGAATGAAATGTAATATGTGATTGATTTTTATGATTTTTAATGTTTCATTGTTTATTGTGTAATAAAGCACATTGAACTGACTATATAGGTTTATGGTTGTTTATGTAGTTCTTAGTCAATAATGATTGAGAAACATGTTCAAACTTAATCGTATGAAGTCTTCATGCGAATGGACCATGCTAATGGACCATACGCATGAATACTTCATGAAAATGGACCAGTCGTATGATTGAGACATAAGATTGGCTCAGTCGCACGACTGAATCTTCAGTCGTGTGTATGAATCAATCACATGATTCAATCGCACAACTGAACCATGCTAATGGTTCAGTCGTACGATTGAAAAACCCTAACCTATAAATAGCACCTAATTTGTGGAAAAATGGAACACTAGAAGAATTTTGAATCACATTTGTACCCTAGCCGTCCAGAGACTCCAGAGAACTTGTTCCACTTTCATAGTTCGCAGTTGATCCCGGTCTAATCATTCTTAACATTTCTTTAATTGTTAGATTGATCTGAACTGCGTTCTCACTGATTGGATCGCCAACCAAATAGGATTCCACACTATTTGATTTGGTTTCACGCATTATGACTGAGTTTGAGTAAGAGTGATATTCTTACTTAGAATCTAATATGATAATCAAGTCAATGATTGAGTGGCGGAAAGAAAACAATCAAAGAACATTCAAGCAAGAAAATTACTCATAAATGTTGTTTGTATTGATATATGAATGTTGATAAGTTACAGAGAATAATTACAACAAAAATTCTCTATTTTTTTGCCGTCACCTCAGTACGAGGTTAACTATTCTATTTATAGACAAGACAAGATGCCTTTACAAAATGACTAAACTACCCCTGCCCTATTATATCAGAAACTAGTCTAAGTCTTGATCTGCTTCTCTTCTTGTTCATCCGCATTGACAAATGCAGATGACATAATTTTGATCAGCATTTCCACTTGATCAGCAGCATTAGTAAGTTGGTCATCAGCATTGGTTAATGCGGATGAACAAATACTTGTGCACATTTGGTTGGTCATCCGCATTTGCCAATGCGATGATCAAAGTCTTGTCCGCATCTTCTTTTGTTCTTCCGCATTAGTCAATGGGAAAGAGTAACTTGTTCTTGAGTATAAGTATTATGTCTTCCGCATTAGTTAATGCGGAAGAGTAAACACTTGTCCGCATGAGATTTTTGTCTTCCGCATTAACTAATGCAGAAGATAACACTTGTTATTTTTCTTGCAGATCTTCATCCGCATTGCGTCTTGGACTTGTGGGATTCTAGCTGAACAATCATCAATTCACGCATTGAGTTGGCATGTATGATCCTTTCAGGGTGCAACAATACCCCCCCTAAGGATTATACAACCTAGTTTTCTTCAATGTTTGGGAGGTGATTGATGTTGTGAAGATTCAGCTGGGTCTTCAGGAGGTAGTATGAATGCAGCTTTGGTGGGATCCAGAATGGCTTTGATCATGTTTACAAAATCAGTTGCTTCTGACATCCTTTCTCTACTCAGCATATGTATTTTCATTCTCCTCATGTTATAGATGGCTTCAATTGGTAACTTTTTGAGAGAAATAGGTTCCCATATGGAGATTGTGGAAGACCATCTCTATGAATCAATAAACTCCCTCCCACATCCACTTCAAGCTTAACAATGTTTCCAAGTTGCAGTGGTGTTTTCTTCTTCTTTCTTTTGTCTCTTTTAATCTTTATTCTATCATAGGCCAGTTTCAACAACTTGATGCATTTTAGAATGAAGTGCATGTTTTGTTCACCCAATTTCTTGTTTAATTCCTTGAAGTGCCTGGTATAAATTGTTAGGACCTGGTATTTGAAAGAAATACCTAATGATTGATGTGTAAACCAAACCAAATAGTGCGGAATCCTATTTGATTAGCGATCCAATCAGTGAGAACGCACGTAGAATCAATAAAGTATTGAATCTAACGTTAAGAATCGATTGAGAATAGATGTACTGCGTTCTATGAACTTGGAGTATTAACTTGGAGGTTCTGGACGGCTAGGGTACGTCTGGAATTGAAATCGAACAAAAGCTCTCATTTTTCCACGAATTGGGTTGTATTTATAGGTTAGTACTATTCATTCGTGCGACTGAACCATTAGTATGGTTCAGTCATGCGATTGAACCATGCGGTTGATTCATCCGCACGACTGAGTGTTCAGTCATGCGCCTGATTCAGTCGCATGAAGTTTTTCAGGCGTATAGACTATTTAGGCGCATGGACACTCAGTCGCATGGCCATTCGGACGCATGACCACTATTGGGCCGCATGGTCCAGTCGGACGCATGAGAACTTCACTTCACCAAGTTTGAGTGTATTCAATATTATGACATTATGCATAACACTTCAAACAATCACAAACCTAATTAACCAATTCAACATCAACTCATTAATGAAATATCAAACATTATAATTAACAAATAACCAATATCTTTCATTAGTCATTCCAACATTACATCAGAATCAGACAAATAAGATCTATTACATTATATCATGATCTAGGGACATACATGTATCAACAAACTCCCCCTTGGACCTAGATCTCTCTAATGTCTTGTTGTCTTCATTACCTCCTCATACTACTTGTACTTATTCTCTTTTGTGACTCATGCATGAATCTCAAATGCAAAATAGAGTCTTATGACATTCTGGAACTGGAGGGCTTGTACTATATCCTGCGTATCATAGAACAGTGGCCACTTTTATAGAGTGTAAACATCATTAGCTGACAAGTTGGTAAGCCACATTAGGTCAAATACCCTGATAGTATCCATTTGGCCCTCTTTGTTTAGGACTATGACCGCTTCTCCTGTCCTCCAATCGTAGTACCACCACTTAAAGTGTTGAGTGAAGTCCTGTGGCAGTGGGATTCTTGACATCGTGCGCGGAGGACTCCACTTCAACACTATCTTTGGCTTTCAAGTAATGGCATTAACTTCAGACCTTCTGATGTACCTTGTAGGCTGTTGGGGTCTGAAGTTATCCCACCTGGTGTGGTACTCCTCCTTAAGGTAGCCTCAAACCAGCCTGACATTTTTCTCAGGTCAGCATACAACAGCTTTAGTTTGGCCAGCTGGTTGAGCTCAAAACCTGGTAGAGTCTTTAGATCATGTTGAAATCTAAAGTACTCTATGCCCTTCTCCCTCTTATCGGCATACACATTAAGGTCCCCAAAATATGCCCATGCTATAATCCTGCCTGACACCTTATGATGTTTCTTGACTCTGTAGACTTTGGTGTAGGCGTCGTGTTTAGGTGCAGCGCGTTGGGCTCTAACATCTTCAAAACAAGCAGCCCATTAGCGTTTTGGATATCAACATCATCATTTGAGGCTTGGGCCGATCCCTCTTTCTTCTCTCACTCTTGCTCCATTTTGTCTAACACCTCAAATGTATCACTGACAAGGGATTCACCCAGATTGGGGACCACATTTCCCTCATTGTCAGCATACTGAGGGTATTGCTCTGCAGTGACATCTTCTATCCCTATTTCATCAATGTCATTGATCTCTTCGTCACTTTTCGAGTCGCACGTTGGAGCATCCTTTACAATCTCATCAGGATTTAGCTTGAAGATCTCAGCTAGTTGATCATTTGATAGATCGTGAATTATTTCCCCTTTTTCAGGGGTATAACTCACCGACCTTTTGACGATCCCTTGCAGATCAAGAATCATAGTTAGTTGAGTCTTGATCTGCTGAAGGGGAGCAACATCAAACTCATCCCTCTGATAGTTTGGATCTGTTTGATATAAACATGTAGCACATCAACCATTAGCTAATAATCAAAACACAAAAAGCATTAATCTTAACATAACCATTAAATACATAAGTTTAAATACATGATTCAAATGCAAAAGTAATCAAATACATAGACATCTAATTATTACTTATGTCTTGGATTACTGGGTCATCACTTGGTGTAGCATAGGAGGAAGCTTGTTGGCCTTGATTCTTCTTAGACCTCCTTTCTTAACCTTGAGCAGAGGTAGATGCAGCTGCATCACCTCCTTCTTCATCATCATCCTCTATCCTCTCCTCTGTCCTCTCGTCCTCAATCCCCTCATCATCCTCATCTCATCACCATCATCTTCATCACCATCATCACCCTCTTTAATCTTCAGAGCTCATCTTTAGATCCCTTAAGTTTGGGCATGATGGTCTTCTTAGCATTCTCCAACTCCTTAATCTACTTAGCAGAAGTGACTCTATGCTCTTGGAGTTGGGTGATCTCGTGGCTCTGAGCAGCCATTTGCTGGGCCTGCTCCTCGATCAGCCGAACCGGCTCTGAGATCTGGTGTGACTGCGCAGCTGTGAGATCTGCAAGCTGTCGGATCTGCGCAATATTCTTTTCATCAGCAGCTAATAGTCGCATCACCATACGATTTAGCGCTGAAAGCTGGTCCTCTACCCCAAATTGAGGTAGATGAGATCCATATACATGTTTGGGATGAGATGAGGGTCCTGCTTGGTGGCTAGTGGTGGTGGTGGTGGCTGTGGTGAAAATGGGGTTGGGTCTGTGAGATAGTGGAGGTGATGTAGGAGTGAAAGATATGGTGGTGGTTGGCATATGTACAGTGGTGGGAGGTGTGGTGGTGGTTGTGGTAGCTGTGGTGGCTGTGGCGGTGGATGGTGTGGCTGTAGAAGTGGTAGTGGTGGTGGTAGATGTAATGGCTGTGGTGGTGACGAAAGTGAGTCTTCTCCTCTTCTTCTTCTAGCCGTGGGGCTGAGCCATCCGTTTCTTCCTCGATCCAGTCGAGGTAGATGCTCCCCCTAGAGCACGGCTAGCAGACTCAGGAGCATAGCTGGGATCTGCAGTCGTTTCTCCCGAATCCCTGGGGCGTTCACCAACCGCCCGGAGTCCATACTCTGTGGGAACAACCTTGCTTCCCACAGTCCTAGTCAATGGCTCCTCGTCTGACTCTTCTTCTCCTAACCAGGTATAAAGTCCTGGTGGAACCCGGCTGACTCAGCTATGTCTCCCATGGAGGCAGATACTGGAGGTATAACATTTGTAGCTTCACCCCTTGGTGGAATGGGCATGTCATCTCCGGCATCCCCACCGTCATCATCATCAGAGTCATCGGCGGGTAGAGCAATCTGCTCAACATCAGAATCATTGTCGTCGTGGCGCCACTTCCTCCTAGCTGGCACCACATAGTTCTCACGGCCAGATGCCCAAATATCTCCTAACAGGGGGTTTTACCTGCTTCCCTTTGTATACCTTCATCCGGCCCAAGGTTGTATCATCCATCACCTCAAGCACTACAACATCATCCTTCTCCTTTGGCAGGGAGGGGGGCTTCTGGTCTATAATCATCTACATAAATCGGGCGTACATGCAGAAGCCCCCCTTCCCTTTACCCTCAATGTTCTCCACCAGGTAGGTGACGATCATCCTGGAGAAGCTGAACGGATGGTTCAGCACCAACGCAACATAAGCGTTCTGGATCTTGTCACATAACTCATCAAAGCCTCCCTTCCTGGATGCTATGCATTTCAGCAATACGTGAGCAAGATACTTGAACCGGGGACAGAGGTTGCTCTTTTTGAGCACCCCAGCATTGATGTCCCCAGAGTACTTGGCTCGAAGAAAACATCCTCAGACAGTAAGTGGGTGTAATCTAGTAGGACAGTCAACATCATCCCCCAACTGTAACACGATCCTAAGATCCTCCTCTGTGATAGTTATAGCCTCTCCAAAGATAGTACCTCTGATACTGTGAGGCTCAGAGGATCGATCAACTACCGCACCTTCCCAGAAGGCCTGCTGAATAGACCATAAGGTGTACATGGAGCAGATATAGCGTGTGCAATCCTCGATCTCCTGAGGAAGGTGCTAATGCCCGAGAAGTCTAAAGCATTTCTGGATGTCAGATCCAGATGAGCACAAATATTGTGCTTCGTACTCATAGTCCAACGGCTGGCCATCTGTTACACAAGGAAAGTAAACATTACTACCCATTGGTTAAGAATGTCATGAAACACTTGGACTTGAACAAACTTCTTTTCTGTCATCCGAATGAGGCTGTGTGACTGGGATTCAGTCGTGCGAATGACTCCATACGTACTACTGAGTGTGCAACTGGACTCATGCGTATGTAGCCTCGTGCGGTTACACCAGTCGTGCGACCGAACTCATACGTATAGTTCAGTCATGCGGTTAAGATGTTCGCACTCTTCAGTCGTGCGACTGAAATTCGTCAACCTGTCCATTCGCATGTCGTTCTGTCCGCTCAATTCAAATTCAATTTTTCACAAATTTTGAGTTTTAGATTTCGTGTTTTGGTTCATTAGGCTCGGAATCCATTAGTTTAACATCTAAAACCTTTAAGTATACTAACCAAACTGTCAAACTGGTGTGATAGGGTGATGAGAATGGGCTATCTGTGCGAATGAACTATGCGATTGGTTCAATCGTGCGGCTGAACTAAGCGTTTAGTTCAGTCGAGCGAATGAAGCTCATGCGTATGAACACTGCGAATAGATGGTTCAGTCGTACTAATGGAGAGGCGACTCAGCCCAATCGTGCATCTGGAGTATGCGAATGAGTCCAATCGTGCAAATGGCTCACTCGTGCGACTGAAGCTGCTGTTTTGCGAAAACTTCTAGGTTGAACGTGTTTTAGCTGTAAAAATTCGAAATTTTGCAAACCCTAATCGCCTAAGGCCGTAGAAACCGAAACTTGATGAGAGGGGTACGTCCAAGACAACTTTTGACACAAAAGATTGCGTTTTTTAGTGTAGAAAACACAAACTTTTTATCAATCTTGATTGAATCACACGTAATCAAGAGCCAAAGCTCTGATACCACTTGCTAGGACCTGGTATTTGAACGAAATACCTAATGATTAATGTGTAAACCAAACCAAATAGTGCGGAATCCTATTTGATTGGCGATCCAATCAGTGAGAACGCACGTAGAATCAATAAGTATGAATCTAACGTTAAGAATCGATTGGGAATCGATCTACCGCGTTCTATGAACTTGGAGTTTCAACTTGGAGGTTTCTGGATGGCTAGGGTACGTCTCGAATCGAAATCGAATAAAAGCTCTCGTTTTTGCACGAATTGGGTTGTATTTATAGGTTAGTATGTTCATTCGTGCGACTGAACCATTAGTATGGTTCAGTCATGCGATTGAACCATGCGGTTGATTCATCCGCACGACTGAGTGTTCAGTCGTGCACCTGATTCAGTCACATGAAGTTGTTCAGGCGTATAGACTATTTAGGCGCATGGACACTATGGCCATTCGGACACATGACCACTGTTGGGCCGCATGGTCCAGTCGGACGCATGAGACTTCACTTCACCAAGTTTGAGTGTATTCAATATTATAACATTATGCATAACACTTCAAACAATCACAAACCTAATTAACCAATTCAACATCAACTCATTAATGAAATATTAAACATTATAATTAACATATAACCAATATCATTTCATTAATCATTCTAAACATTACATCAGAATCAGACAAACAAGATCTATTACATTCATATCATGATCTAGGGACATACATGTATCAACATAAATGTGGTGGATGTATGATTCATCAAGTAATCGTACTTCATATCCACTGAAAAGTCTGATGTCAGCTCCTGCTTTTCCTCCCCACTTCGTTTCTATCATGAGCTCATAGGTTTTCTCATCATAGTACACATTTGAGATGGGAGTGGAAGAATGAGTACCAAATTACTACTTTCCTCTTCAATGACTCAGTTGGTTTTACCTTCAACTCAGGGAATACAATTTCTTCTGCTTCCACCTTTTTCTTCTTATCCAGGGGATTGACAAAAGTTTTATCTTTTCTTAAGCAAATTGTCTTTAATGAATTGAAGTTATTTGTCCTTCTGAACATCTTAAGTATGTCCTCAAATTCATATCCCCTGAACATAGCTGCATGACTGATCAGTTCAAGTTGAGCTAGCTCCTTCAAATCATGAATCTCAAGGGCATTTTCTATAGCTGTGTACTCTGTAAAGAATTGTCTAGCCCTGAGTTTCCTTCACCATGAACATGTTCCATGTGCTATCATATTTCCATGCTATTATCTTCTGATCTATCTTCCCCTTGGGAGTAGACACCCCTCTTATCAGTTCAGCAGTAGTCAGTCCTTCTTGCAGCTTCAACTGAGATGGTTCTACAAACCATTCAGGGTATTTATGGAGCACTGGGGCAAGTAGTTTTGGTCTTTTATGTTCAACAGCATGTCTTTAGCTGACATTCTGCTTCTGGGTTTGGTCCTTGTCAATTCTTCTTCCAGTTTCTTGAGTTTATCTTTCTTTTCCATAATCAAATGAAGTGTTGCAGCACTTAAAGAATTTGTCTTCATGTTGGCAATCTTTCTTTTTATGAATCCCTGACTTGAGAGATATTCCTTCATTTCCTTATCAGGCATGTTGTAAGAATCAAGAAATAATGATTCATGGGATGAGGTTGATTTCTTTATTTGTGACAGCTTTTGTAGGGGACCCCTTCTTGGCAGTGGAATTTCATACCTTGTGGATTTCTTCAAGGATGAGTCTTTATGTTTTGGAGTGTCCTTTGTCATTGTCATCTCATATTCAGTTTCTATTGTTGGATCAATCAACAATTTCACTTTCTCTTCCTCCTCTTTCATTCTCTCATAAGTCATTGCAAACACTTCATCAGGATCATAGCCTTGATTGATCAAAAACATGGCTTTAATCATCAAGTCTTCAGTTTGAGCTTTGGTTACCATGTCTTCTACTGACTGTTCTTCTTTAATAGGACTGTCCATGAGAACATCCTTTTTAACTTCATATTCATCAGCAATTTCTCCTTCTTCTAAATCAATTGCTCTAGCCAACTTTTTCAACTAAGCTTCTACCTGCTCATGTTCTTCCAAAAATTCAGTAATTGCTACTAATCTTCTTGAGTCATCTTTTGTTTATTTGATGGTTATTCTTCAGTTATTGGTCTCTTTCCTTTAGCTTTTTCAGCCAAATACTTCCTCTTTCGTGAGTAAGTTTGAAGTTGAGGGCTAGAGGTTTCAGTTTGATCTTCTGGTTCAGGGACCTTTTAGGTGTCCTTGGCTCTTGATCCTTCATTTCACTTTGTTCAGTTCAGTTTCTTCTTTCCTTTCTTGTTCATATCTTTCTTTGAGTTCTTCTTTTTGTTCTTTAGTTAATGATATGGCAGAGACAATTTGTAGAGTTAATTCCTTTTCCAATGGCACTGGTGATTTGGGAATAAAGACAATAGGCTCTGCCTCAGTTCTTTGATTGTTTATGAATTCCCAGAAATCATCATCAATGTTGCATTCTTCAGAAGCAAAACTATCCAAAGCACTAAAGAGTTCTTCAAATACACCCTTTTCTGAGTCTGAATAACCAGTGTTTCCAGAATACACTACCATGTCTAGGCTCTGGTCTTTGATCTCAGTTTGACCTTCATCATCTACTTGTTCTTCATTCTCATCTATTAAACTGTTGTCCTCATCATCAACCTTTTCTTGTTTTTCTTTCTCATCATCATCCTTCACATCAGTTCTTTTGATCATCATTTCAAGCTCTGATATTCTTTTGTTCTTGCTCTCAATTTCCTTTTCTAGTTTTGCGATGATATCATCTTGTTCTTCTATGATGTTTTCTTGTTCCTCCATTTTTTAATAGTTTGTATTTCAAGAGTGTCTATATGTCCACTCAATTGTTCTCTTGAGTGTTTCAGTGCAGCTTTTAAATTTTCAATCTCTTTGTCTTGTTCCTTTCATTCACCTGCATATTTTTCTTTAAGATCTTCCAATTCACATTCTTTCTCATCCAGTTCCAGGATTCTATCATTTATGATTCCTGCTCTCCTATTTAAAGTTCTTTCCATCCTTTCTACTTTGAGTAACAACTCAGTTATTAATTCATCTTTTTCATTAGGCCTATTGATATTTGATTCAGCATAGCTCTTTGAAGGAGCAGCCTCAGAAGGCTCTTTCACAGCTTTGGTTTGATCATGATGATCCTCCTCATCAGAAGATGATTTGGATGATTTGGATGCACTTGTTGATCCTTCTGGTTCAGCAGGGTGATCAAGTGATGATGGTAAAGGTTGGTAAGGAGGAATAGGTGATTGGTGTGGTGATATTGGAGATTGATGATGTGGTGATATAGGTGTAGGTTGAGTGGTCATTGGTGGTGTTTGTTGTTGTGATGGAAGTGATGATGGTTGAGTTAATGTTTGAAGAGATGGTTGTGTAGAAGGTTGTGGTATTTGTTGTGGTGATGGCATTGGTGATGGTACTGGTGATGGTATTGGGGATGGTATTGGTGATGTTAATGGTGATGGTATTGGTGATGGTTGTGGAGTTGGTTGAGCTACTGGTTGTGGAGGTGGTTATGCTTGACCTGCTTGGTTTATTTGTTGAAGCATCCAAGGAAGAAGGGGTGAAGGGGCACCATTGTAAAAGTTCCTTGGGTCCTTCTTCTTGATGTACTTATAGGATCTTGCATCATAATGAGGAATGTTATGTACAGGTCCTTCATTAACAATGTCATGAAATGATTCATTGATTAGACATTGAATGAATCTCGGGTACATTAGAAACTTGTATCTCAACCCTTCTTGAATGTTGGAGATTAGGCCATTGAATACATATGCAGACATGTTAAACCGTTTGTTGGTGCATAGAGCACAGATTGCAGAAGATATAAGGACTGGAATGTCATTCCATCCTGTTTTCCTTTTAGACAGACAATGTTGGAACATATGAATTAGGAATCTCCAAGGCAGATCCACTAATCCTTTGACTATCTGTTTGGCTTCATAACTCCCTTCATAACCAATTTCAGAGACAATGTGGTTATCTCCTCATCATCCAATTCAAGAGGATCATCTGCATTATCATTAAATTGCAGACATCTTCGAATAGATTCTTCTGTGATCCTTAAGTGAGTTCAGTGTTGATCTTGCCGGTTAGAGTTTTCACTCCATCCTCTTCAACCACTTCAGCTGATTCCCAGAATGACCTGATGGGATTCTCGTAGATTGTTGTTCTTACTATCATGGCATATCCTACCCTTGTGGTAGATAAGAATCTTATCATATCTCTGAGACCTTCGGCTTTAGGCACATGAGGGTTTAGATAACCGCTGACGTTATGGAGCTTGCTCGATGTAAGGTTTGCCATGTAATCTGCACAAGAGACATGTGTGTTAGTTAACAATTTTGACTTTAACTTTGCTTTGATTTGTTATTGTGACTTTGATTTGTTTCACAATTTTCTTTTTCACATTGTTCTATTTTTCTCAGTAAACATGGTTATCATGATTTTCATTATCAGTTGATTTCCTATCAATTTATATGTTTATTGACATTGAAAATGTGTATTACATCACATTAATGAGATTGATTTTGGTGTTCTTCAATAATTTTCTGGTTCATTTTTCGATTTAGGGTAACAGTTCGAGACTTAGGTTTCGGTTTCAAAATCTGTTGGAGTTATACCTTATCTTTGAAACAACTGTGGTTTTGAATCGATGAAAAGAATGTTTAAAGATGAAACACAATAAAATCTTTGAATGTTTGTGATAATGATGATCATTGATGGTGGTGTACTGTAGTTTTCCGCTCGTCTCACTATAAGTTCTCTCCAATTTGAAAAGTATTAAATGACGTGTTCGAATTCCTTTAAATAGTCAAATAATACAATTTAAAAATTTTTATAAGTTTACAAGCAGATACACTCAACACTGTAGCAAATGCTGAAGGTTAATTTGTTTAATTTTGATCATCCGCATTTGTTGGCTGTAGCAAATGCGGAAGACAAACTTTTGGCATTGATAGTTCGTATTTGACTACTTCTGATCATCCGCGTTTGTTACTGTAGCTAATGCGGAAGGCTTATTTTTTTTACTGACTGACCGCATTACTCTACCGTTACAAATGCGGAAGTTTTGTTTCTATCCGCATTTGTGTACTGTTGCAAATGCGGGAGTTAAACTTGAAACTTTGGCTGTCCGCATTTGAGTTCTAGTAAATGTGGAAGAACATTGTAACAAATGCGGTTGAATTTGCTTGTTTTACCATATCCGAATATGTACAGTAACAAAATCGATAGAACAAATTCCATGTGTACAACTACAAATGCGGTTGACAAGTCAACACATCACTGTATCAAATGCGATAGAGACCTGTTCACACGCATTTGTTAACTGTAACAAATGCGGTAGAGTAAACTTCACATTCACTTCACACACTAATGCGGTAGAGTAAAATCATTGTCCGCATTAGTCGCACTTCAAAAATTATTGTTACGTGCATAAGTTACATGTATGGGTTACCTTCACCCACATTAACTAATGCACTACCTACATTACCTTTTGAACTTAATCAAAAGTTAATGTGATTGAATTGATTATTCATCTTATGAAGAGGTGTCCTTGATTAATTTTTCTTATGAGGTTGGCTGTTGAAGTTGTCAATTTTTGCTTCGATTGAATTGTATGTTACAACTAATACAAGTTTCCAAATTTTGATAGATCTTGGGCTTATCATGCTTCTAAGAATCTGCATAAGCTGAGATATAATGGTATGACTTATTGCAACAACACCAACTAAAAGTCTTTTTGTTTTTTTTTTTCAAAATTGAGTTAATAAACAAAATTTGAACTTACTCAAAAATTTTAAATTACTCCCCCTAAAGTTTATGTCCACATTTGGAGAGAAACTTTAAAGATTTTAAAAGTTTTGAATATTATTTTGATTAATATTAATAATGAACAGAAAAATCTCTTTGTTGGGATCATATCAATCTTTCATTACACATGTGCATCCTTTATGATTAAATGGACATGATTATGAACTTGAAGATTGAAGGTATGTTTGTCCTCTTAAGCTCATACCTGGTTGATATTTTGATGCAAATGACTTTTATCATGTTTTGGTTGATTTATTATTCAATGTGTACCTCACACACATAAGCATGGAATGATCAACCCTCCTTATACAATGCATGGTAGAACTTTGTCACAAATTTTCTTACCAGGTTACTTAAGTCATGAC
Source organism: Flaveria trinervia (assembly GCA_025506515.1). Taxonomy (NCBI): domain Eukaryota; kingdom Viridiplantae; phylum Streptophyta; class Magnoliopsida; order Asterales; family Asteraceae; genus Flaveria; species Flaveria trinervia. The sequence goes on from CM046443.1 coordinate 62,214,942, forward strand.
ATCTCATGTTCACTCATCCTCATTGGGATTGTTTTAATTTGAACCTTTTTCATGTTGATCCTCATTGGGATTCTTTTCACTTCACTTTGGAAGGTGATCCATGATAGGATTCTTTTGTTCATTCACTTGGAATGTATTACTTTGTTGATTCATCCAATTTTGGATGTGTTCCACATTGGGAATCTTTTGGATCATGACATCTGCACTATGTGCAAGTTTCATTGGGTCTTTGCTCAGCAAAACAAAGATGAAACATGATGTGATGAAAGAGATTCATAAAGTATCATTACCTGGTGTGCTTAGGTTAATACACACACATGCATTCAGATAAGCCAACACATACCTGTACTTTGTGATGAGTGTTTCACAATTGAATATGTCTTTAATTCATCACTGCATGTATCTTTTCTTCCAAGTTGAGCCTACCAACATATCTGGTAAGTCATTTCAGTCTTTTACATTTTGATATTAAGCACAGTGAATGATATAACAAGTGTAATTTATATCATTTCCTAGATTCTTTTCTTCATAAGACTTGATTTCTTTTTGTGGTTTTTCTGATGTTTTAAAATATTTTTGATGTTTTTCATATTTTTTTTACTCAAGGTTAATCATGCCAATTGACTGAACTAGAAATTCAAACATACTAGGTTCAAATGCCTTGGTAAACAAATCAGCTAATTGATTTTTTGTTGGTTCTTGAATCAATTTGATTAAACCCTTCTCTCAAAAAATGATATCTTATCTCAATATGTTTTGTTTTTGAGTGCTGAACTGGATTATTAGTTATAAAGACATCAGCTGTGTTATCATTAGAAATTGGTGTATGCAAAAAGTTAAAACCATAATCAAGCATCTGGTTTTGAATCCAGAGAACTTGAGAGCAACATGCTGAAGGAGCAATATACTCAGCTTCGGTTGTGGACACAAACACATTTGTCTGCTTCTTGCATTGCCAGGATACTAGTCTGGGACCAAGAAATTGACAACCACCAAAAGTGGATTTTCTATTGAAGTTGCATCCTCCATAATCACTGTCTGTGTAGGCATAGAGATTAAATTCTCCTTCTTTTGGATACCATAATCTGAGAGCTGGTTTGCCCTTCAGATATCTAAATATCCTCTTGACTGTGTTCACATGTGATTCTTATGGATCAGCTTGATATCTAGCACACACACAAACACCAAACATAATGTCATGCTACTGGCTGTTAGATACATAAGTGAACCTATCATTGATCGATAGTGAGTTTGATCCACTGATTTGCCTTGAGGGTCAGGTCCAATCTTCACTTTAATATCTACAGGAGTTCGATAGACTGACAATCAGCAAAGTGGAATTTCTTCAGCATGGTTTCTACATATTTTGATTGATTGATAAGATTCCATCTGCTGTTTGATGGACTTGCACCCCCAGAAAGAATGTGAGTTCCCCCATAGCACTCATTTGAAACTTTGAATGCATAAGATCTTCAAATTATTTGCAGAGTTGTTTTTTGTCAAGCCAAATATAATATCATCCACGTAGATCTGAACTAACAACATGTCTTTTCCTCTTATCCTCATAATATGCTACGTAGATCATCCACGTAGCACACACACAAACGCCAAACATAATGTCTTGTCTACTGCCTGTTAGATACATAAGTGAACCTATCATTGATCGATAGTGAGTTTGATCCACTGATTTGCCTTCAAGGTCAGGTCCAATCTTCACTTTAATATCTACAGGAGTTCTGATAGACTGACAATCAGCAAAGTGGAATTTCTTCAGCATGGTTTCTACATATTTTGATTGATGATAAAGATTCCATCTACTGTTTGCTGGACTTGCACCCCCAGAAAGAATGTGAGTTCCCCCATAGCACTCATTTGAAACTTTGAATGCATAAGATCTTCAAATTATTTGCAGAGTGTTTGTTTGTGTTTTCATCCAAGTCCAATGAATCCATAATAATCATAACTAATCAAATGTCTTTTCCTCTTATACTTATAATATGCTAGATACCACTAGTCACCACACACACACACAAACACAAACATAATGTCATGTGTACTGGCTGGTTAGATACATAAGTGAACCTATCATTGATCGATAGTGAGTTTGATCCACTGATTGCCATTAGGGTCAGGTCCAATCTTCACTTTAATATCTACAGGAGTTCTGATAGACTGACAATGAGCAAAGTGGAATTTCTTCAGCATGGTTTCTACATATTTTGATTGATTGATAAAGATTCCATCTGCTGTTTGCTGGACTTGCACCCCCAGAAAGAATGTGAGTTCCCCCATAGCACTGATTTGAAACTTTGAATGCATAAGATCTTCAAATTATTTGCAGAGTTGTTTGTTTGTCAAGCCAAATATAATATCATCCACGTAGATCTGAACTAACAACATGTCTTTTCCTCTTATCCTCATAATATGCTACGTAGATCATCCACGTAGCACACACACAAACACCAAACATAATGTCATGTCTACTGGCTGTTAGATACATAAGTGAACCTATCATTGATTGATAGTGAGTTTGATCCACTGATTTGCCTTCAGGGTCAGGTCCAATCTTCACTTTAATATCTACAGGAGTTCTGATAGACTGACAATCAGCAAAGTGGAATTTCTTCAGCATGGTTTCTACATATTTTGATTGATTGATAAAGATTCCATCTGCTGTTTGCTGGACTTGCACCCCCAGAAAGAATGTGAGTTCCCCCATAGCACTCATTTGAAACTTTGAATGCATAAGATCTTCAAATTATTTGCAGAGTTGTTTGTTTGTCAAGCCAAATATAATATCATCCACGTAGATCTGAACTAACAACATGTCTTTTCCTCTTATTCTTCTATTGGACCAAAAGAACCAATGAGTCAGATCAGAAAAACCATTAAGTCCCACAAGACATCACAACAACTGAAGAAGACTTGATCAGCTGTTTGACAAAGTCTGATGATCAACAGCTGAAGACTAAAGTACTGAAGACTTCAACTGCTGAAGAGCAAAGTCTGAAGATCAAGAGCTGAAGACTAAAGTACTCAAGATCAACAACTGAAGTACAAAGACTGAAGACATCAGCTGATGACAACAACTGAGGTTCAAGAAGTCCAAGTACTGAAGCTTTCAGAGTTTGTCACAAAAGCTGAAGAAGCATTCTTTAGTTGTTGTGATGGTTCCTTTCAGTAGTTTTATTTTCTATTTCAGTACTTGTAAAACGACTGAAGAGCATGTTCTTCAGTCGTTGTTGTTTCAGTAGTTTCTTTTCAGTAGTTGTAGTGATAGTTAACACTTGGTATTTTTGTTAGAAGATGTCAGGTGTTTGACATCGTCAGTAGTTGTGTTAACTTTCAGTAGTTAAATAACAGTTAGATGTCACTGTCAAGTGACATCAACTGATGTCCACTTTCCTTATAAAAGGAAAGGTGACCTAATTGTAACTGTGTGATAAGCCAAGCCAAAGCATGTATTGAATGAGTATATTCCTTTTTGTAGAATTTCTCTCTCTATAACAAACACTGTTTCATTGATAAATTTCATGTGTTCTTGTTTAAGTTTGTTAATTTGTGTGCTCATTCCATTGCAAATCCAATCTAATTGATCAAACTAGATACCGTGATCCTAACAAATGGTATCAGAGCCAACAGGACAGGAAGAGTGTATGCCTTAGATCTTTCCAAGAAAATAGATCTCAAAGGCCATCCTTGGCTATTTTCCAAGGCTTCTCCTCAAGAATCTATTCTATGGCATAGAAGGCTGGGTCATGTGAAACTTAAAAACTTGAATCAGCTCATACATCATGGTTTAGTAAGGGGATTGCCTATGAAGGAGTTCAGATGTGAAGACAACTTCACTGCTTGTTTGAAAGGAAAACAGCACAAAGTCTCATTCCTTGCTATTGAAGAACCTAATTCCATTGCCTGCTTGCAATTACTACACATGGATATCTTTGGTCCTGTGAGAATAATGAGTATGGAAAAGAAGAAATACTGTCTGGTAATTGTGGATGATTACTCTAGATTTGTATGGACTTTCTTCTTGCATTCAAAGGATGAGGCTGCTCAGATGATTATAAACTTTATGTTGTATGTTGAGAAGCAGTATTCCCTATCAGTCAAGTGTATAAGGAGTGACAATGGAACAGAATTCAGAAACCATACACTTGATGATTTTTATCTCTCAAAGGGAATCAAGAGGCAGTTTAGCATCCCAAGGACTCTAGAACAAAATAGAGTTGTTGAGAGAAAGAACAGGACCTTAATTGAAGCTGCAAGGTCCATGTTGGCTAACTCTAGTTTGCCACTGACCTTTTGGGCTGAAGCTGTTAACACGGCTTGCTATTTGCAGAATAGAGCCTTAGTAAATCAGAGGTTGATAAAGACTCCATATGAAGTTCTACATCATTTGGCTCCTTTGATTTCATTTTTCACAGCCTTTGGTGTCCTTGTTTCATTCTCAACATAAAGGATCAACTCCACAAATTTGATCCTAAGGTGGATGCAGGGTATTTTATTGGTTATTCATCTAGTTGCAAGGCATACAGAGTCTTCAACTACAGAACAAAGATAGTTGAAGAGACTCTGCATGTGAAGTTTAATGAATCTCCAAAGGACAAGATTCCACAAAACCCTGTGGAGTTATTTGTTTTGGATATACTGTAATATGTTCCTTATCCGGCTCCATTTTGTTGCTCCTATCAACAGTCTTCGACCTGGTGGTACTGAAGATGATAATAATATCAGTACTCACCTTTTCAAGTTTAGTGACCAACTGCCTGTGTCTACTAAACTTGATGTTCCTGTAGCTTTAGTAGCTCCATCCACAACAAATGCTGATGAGATTTCTGATTCCTCTACATCATTTGACTTGCCATCTCATACTTGGTTTCAAGAATCTGGATCAACATCTGCTGCTGCTGAGCCTGCTACAAACACTTGCACTGCTCTCATAGTGTACCAAGAGCTAAAGAATCACCCCATGTCCCAAATCATTGGTGATATCAATGCTGGTGTCTCAACCAGAAGTCAGTTGTCTAACTTCTGCTTCTATGCTCTCTTCATCAGTCAGCTAGAGCCAAAGAACTATCATGTTGCTTTGAGCGACAATGGATGGGTTGAAGCCATGCAGCTTGAGCTACTTCAGTTCAAAAAGCAGCAAGTGTGGGAACTGGTTCCTCTACCCCCAGGTAAGTGTGCAATAGGCACTAAATGGGTGTTTAGGAATAAAACAGATGAAAATGGGCTTATTGTTAAGAACAAGGCCAGACTGGTTGTTCAGGGGTTTGCACAGGAAGAAGGTCTTGATTATGATGAAACTTTGCTCCTGTCGCCAGACTGGAGGCAATTAGATTGTTCTTAGCCTATGCTGCATTCCACAATCTTAATGTTTTTCAAATGGATGTTAAAAGTGCATTTTTATATGGTAAAATAAAAGAAGAGGTTTATGTGTGTCAACCACCAGGTTTTGAGGATAATAAACATCCAGATTGGGTATACAAGCTTGATAAGGCTCTTTATGGGTTGAAACAAGCTCCTAGAGCCTGGTATGAGACATTATCAAATTTTCTTCTTCAAAATAATTTCACTAGAGGCTCCATAGATAAAACTTTGTTCATTAAGAAGGTGGATCAGCATAAGCTACTTGTTCAAATTTATGTTGATGATATTATTTTTGCATCCTCTGATCCCCAGTTGTGTGATGACTTTACCAATTTAATGCAAAAGAAGTTTGAAATGAGTGCAATGGGAGAATTACAGTTCTTTCTAGGATTGCAAATCAAACAAAAGGCTGATGGGACTTTCATTCATCAGTCTCACTATACAAAAGATCTTTTGAATAAGTTTGATTTACAAAACCGTAAGCCCTGTTCTACTCCTATGTGCAACACCACACAACTGGATGCAGATAAGAAAGGTAAAGCTATCGATGAGACACTTTATAGATGTATGATTGGGTCCTTGATGTATTTAACAGCTTCTTGACCAGATATCATGTTTGCAACTTGTGTTTGTGCTAGATTTCAAGCTGCTCCTAAAGAGTCTCATTTGATTGCAGTCAAGAGGATTTTTAGATATCTGCAACGTACATAATCTCTAGGATTATGGCATTCCACTAGACACTCTTGTAATTTAGTTGCTTTTTCTGATAGTGACTATGCAGGGTGTAAGTTAACGAGAAAGTCAACTTCTAGTGGATGTCAATTCTAGGCAACTATTGATTTCTTGGCAGAGTAAGAAACAAACATTTGTTGCTACATCCACTGCTAAAGCAGAGTACATTGTTGCTGCAAGCTGTACTTCTCAGGTACTCTGGCTTCAGACCCAACTTTTGGATTATGGCATTACAGAGACTAAGACTCCATTATTAATGGATAGTGCTTCAGCTCTTTGCATTGTCAAGAATCTGTCCAGCACTCTAGGACCAAACATATAGAGATCAGACATCATTTTATTAGGGATGTTTTGAAAAAGGTCTGATTGATCCAAAGTTTGTGCCTAGTGCTGATGAGCTTGCAGACATTTTTACTAAGCCTTTGGATAGTTCAACTTTCCAAAACCTTGTGTTAAGGCTTGGTATGCTGCAGCTAGAATAAGTGACAACTACTGATGATCTGAGTAAACAAGTACTGATGATCATTAGTAAACGTCACAAAGAAGTACTGATTTTGTTACAAACTACTGATGTAGTTCTAACTACTGATGTTAGTAAACACAGATCAGTACTGTTGTCCTATGAAACAACTGTACATAGCCAAAATGTCTGACGAGTAAGTGTTGAGGACAGTATGAAACAGCTGAAAATCTAAGAATTGACGAAAACTACTGACGGGAATTTTCTCTTTAGTTGTTTCTAAAACTGCTGTTTCATCTTAAACAACTGAAGCAAAACCAATGTCTTCAGTACATTCACAACTACTGATGACTAACACTAAGTCAGTCGTTTACAACAACTGATGACAAAACCATGTCTTCAATAGTTTCACAACTACGGATGACTAATACCAAGTCGTCAGCTGTTTACAACAACTGATGACAAAACCATGTCTTCAGTAGTTTGATAACTACTGATGACTAACACCAAGTTCTCAGTTGTTTCCAACATCTGAAGCCAAAAACATGGTTTTTCAGTAGTTTTATAACTACTGATGCCTAAAACCAAGACTTCAGTTGTTTCAACCTCTGAAGGTTAATACCATGTCATCAGTCATTTAAAACTATTGATGACTAACACCAAACCCTTCAGTTGCTTTATAACCCTTACCCTATAAATACATAATCCTACAGATCTTCATCATCTCAAACCTAATGTTCAAAAACTCAGACCCTTCTCTCACATCAATGGAGAACATGCAGCTTAAACCACGACACAATTATGTTGCCTACCTTACCAAATCACCTTTCTGGACGAAGTTTGATACTGCTATTGATCTAATGGTCCATTCACCATACAAAACGGCCTTCCTTATCAATCCTACCATTTATGCCGAATCCCTAACATAGTTCTGGACGAACGTCACCCTTACCACTGGGGAGAATGACACCGAGTCTCTCTAGTCATTCGTCAACTCCCGAAAGGTGGTCATCACTCCGGCAATCCTTCGCCAAACCCTACACCTGGATGATGCCACCTTCCCCGCTGGATATTCAAAGGGCATCACTAATCTATCTTTTGCCCAACATGGATACCAGGGTAACCTCAGCGCTTCTACCATCTTAAAGAGGCATTTCCATGACCCAAAACGCCTTATTTTTCATATGGTGAATGTCTGCCTAGCCCCTAAGATTTCATCTTGGGATCAAATGTCTACCAGGTGGCAACAGGTATTCTTCTCTATCCTTGAGCAACAAAACTTAAATTTTTCTGAAATATTATTTCTTGAACTTAAGGATATGGTCCTAAAACCTATTGCTAACCAATGGATATTATATCCATGGTTCATAATGGCCATAATAGAGAACCAGCTGAAAGTTGAGGGACTTGTTGGCCTTGGAGTCCCTGCCATGGCTGTATTGCCCGAAGTATACTCCAGGCACAACTCAGACCAGTCACTCAAACAGGCTGCCAAGCTGCGAAAACCCACGCAGCTGGAACCCACAACCACCACCTCCAAATACAAAGTCCCCACCAAACCCAAACACAAGAAACCCACAAAGGCTACTCAGGGAAATGAATCCCCTGAGGATGCCCCTGCAACACAAACACAGGATATATCTACTGGCCATAACCGCCCAGTAGATACATGTACTCACCCACCCTCAACCGCTCAGGCTTCCTCTCAACAGGAGCCTGTAGCAACCACATATGGGGCACCTATACATCTGGAACCTTCCTCATTTGAGGAGGTTGCCATTGAAACGCACCACTCTCCCCGGGTGCATACTGCCTTCACACCATCTCCCACTACAACCGACCCCAAAGTCCTACCATAATAGTTGCAAAAGTGCTGACTCAGTTGCATTTCTCACCCCCTCCCCAGATACCAGTCAAAACTGGGATAGCCTCAACCATTGAGGGGGAGGACCAAAATGCCTCTAATACCCACAGCACAGGGGTTACCATGTTCAATCTCCAAGTGTAGAAAAGGAGATTCGAACTTGTTGTGAGGCTGCCACTTCTCCTACTTCAGCAAATGATCAGGATGAAGTTGGTACTATCCATAAGATCTCACAAGAGGCAACTGCCGATGAAGGACATAGTCCTGAGGCAGGAAGTCCCCAGTACCAAGAACAAGGGGCACATGCTACTACTGATCTACACTCAGAGCATGTTCATCCTGATTCTATCAGGAGGTCAGGTGATTCCGCACAGACTGATGATGACCTGGGCTTTTTCTATGATGTTCTAGCCCACAATACCATCCTAGAGAATAAGGTGAGCAGACTCAAAGAGCTACTTGCCAACATGTCTTAGGATCAAAGACCATCTACCCCACAAACCCCACCAATGGCACCTTCAATTGAAGGTTTACAAAACACTGAGCCTACACACATAATTGAGCCACCAGCCTCTGCTTTCAGCACATCTCTCAGGGACAGAACCCCTCTGAGCAAATGGTTGCTATCTTTCAAAACTCCTTACCTCTCATCACTCCCATCATCACTGACATAGTGCATAAAGACATTGATGAGAGGATTCCCTCAAATCTACAAACCCTTATTGATGATGATGTTCATAAATCTCTTTCTACCTTCCAAACCCCTGATTCCAATGCAACCAAAAAGGGGGAGACTTCAAAGTCAAAGGCAGTGAAAGACAAGAAAAGAAAGAGAGTTGATGCTAAGAAAGAGCCTGAAACAGGGAAACAGACTGAGAAAGAAAAGGAGGTTGAGAAAGAACTGATCTCAGAGTATTTAATTACATATAAAAGAAAAAAAAGTGCTGAGTCAGGAGCTGATGAAGAGATATCATTAGAAGACCTTGTTAAAGATGCTGATGAAGCTCATAGCAGATCAATGGATACAATTATAGATCAGCTATTTAGACATTGTCATGACACAGCCACATTAGACTCTGAGATCAGAAGGCTGGAAATAGAGGAGATACAATCAAGATGGGCCAGTTATAGTGTGATGGAAATGGAGAGATTGGAAATCATGATCAGGTTTATAGCTAAATATCTTGGAAGATCATTGATTGAAATCAAGTCATGGTCCAGGGACAGCATCTTGGCAATAACCACCAAGATCTGTTCGTCTGAAGTATATACCAAAGGGCTGGTCATTGAAGCTTTGAATGAAGCTGGTGCTGGGAGCAGGACTGAACTGGTCAAACAATCCAAAGCCTCACTTACATCTAAATTGCTAGAACAGCCTGTCAACATTCCCACACCAAAACCACCACAACCACAACCCACTAAACCAATTCCCTTACCCACAAAACCAATAGCCGATGATGTACCCCAGAAGAGGAAGAGAAGGGTACTGAGGCTAGAAGAAGAAGAAGAAGAAGAAGATAATGATGAAGATGAAGATAGGCTGCCAATCTTAGCTGTTATACAGTTGCCTAAGGCCATAAGTCACCCTCCAACAATTACTCGTGAATCTCAAAGACAAATTGTGAAAGTGAAGTTAGAAGAAGAAGAGCTTCGCAAACAACATGATGAGGAATTGTTGAGAAGAGTTGACAAAGCATTTGCTGCCACATCTTCAATCATCAACATGAAGAAACATGCTCAGAGATTATACACTCTCAGACACACATTTCAATATCAAAAAGAGAGAGTGAGGATTTGGCCTGATGCCAGGGTGTCTTATAGGATTCAAAAGAAAAATATTCCACGGAGATATATTGGCCAAGTAAAGAAGATTGTAGATAAAGTGATCTCTCTAGCCTTTGTAGTATCACCTTGGGAGATCCTAGTTGAATTCAAGAAAGCCTATAAAGCTAAACTGACCCCCCAAAAGATGCTGGAGAATAAAGTGGTGAAAAAGGGGTTAGTGTATAGGAGACTTGAGGAAGTTAGAAAGAATGAGCTCCAGTTGTTCTTAGAGGGTATTCACCTAGATGAATTCGCATATAGAATCATAACAACTGTCAAGCTAAAAAATGGGAAGCAGGCCAAATACCTATCTGAGTACTATGGGCCTGAATCACTCTTTGAAGGAGAAGCAGAAGAGCTTACCATGGAGGAACAAGTAACCTTCATTGAGGCCTATACAAGGGAGTCTTACAGACTCATATTTTGAAAGTAGATCTCATGGATGGGGTAACATCTCTGTGTCCAGTTCCCCAAGACACAGTTCCCATCCATCCTTTGCCAAACAAGTCATTGAGACTTCATCCCAGGCCTGTGCTTACAAGGGTCACTTCTGAGCTGATCTAGTAGACAAAAAGACCAATCTTTCTGCCATAATAAGTGGGACATCTTTAATAAGCTTAAAGGTTTTGGCTGCATTGGTTCAGGGGGAGTTTGTTGGACCAAAAGAACCAATGAGTCAGATCAGAAAAACCTTTAAGTCCCACAAGACATCACAACAACTGAAGAAGACTTGATCAGCTGTTTGACAAAGTCTGAAGATCAACAGCTGAAGACTAAAGTACTGAAGACTTGAACTGCTGAAGACCAAAGTCTAAAGATGAACAGCTGAAGACTAAAGTACTGAAGAACAACAGCTGAAGTACAAAGACTGAAGACGTCAGCTGATGACAACAACTGACATTCAAGAAGTCCAAGTACTAAAGCTTTCAGAGTTTGTCACAACAGCTAAAGAAGCATTCTTTAGTTGTTGTGATGGTTTCCTTGAGTAGTTTTATTTTCTATTTCAGTACTTGTAAAACGACTGAAGAGCATGTTCTTCAGTTGTTGTTGTTTCAGTAGTTTCTTTTCAGTAGTTGTAGTGATAGTTAACACTTGGTATTTTGTTAGAAGATGTTAGTTGTTTGACATCTTCAGTAGTTGTGTTAACTTTCAGTAATTAAATAACAGTTAGATGTCACTGTCAAGTGACATCAGCTGACGTCGGCTTTCCTTATAAAAGGAAAGATGACCTAATTGTAACCGGGCGATAAGCCGAGCCAAAGCGTGTATTGTATGAAATATTCCTTTTGGCAGAATTTCTCTCTCTATAACAAACACTGTTTCATTGATAAATTTGATGTGTTTTTGTTTAAATTTGTTAATTTTTGTGCTCATTCCACTGCAAATCCAATCTAATTGATCAAACTAGATACCGTGATCCTAACATCTTCTGAAGAGATTCTGATCAATCTTTCCTCTTTCATACCCATGTTGAAGAAGAAAGGATGATAGAGTCTCATACCACTTTCTTGGAGCTTGATGAAGACCATACAGAGCTTTGTCAAGCTTGTACACTCTGTGAGGGAAATCTGGATCTTCAAAGCTAGGTGGTTGACTTACATAGACTTCTTGAGCAATCTTTCCATACAAGAAGGCACACTTTACATCCATTTGATAAACAGTAAATTTCATGGACGCAGGATATGCAAGAAAGATTCTGATTGCTTCTAGTCTGGCAACAGGAGCAAACACGTCGTTGTAGTCAATTCGTTCTTCCTGAGTGTATCCCTGTGCCACTAGTCTTGCTTTATTTCTGATGACTATCCCTCTATCATCAGTCTTGTTCCTGTACAACCATCTGGTACCGACAGGGTATTGTCCTTCGAGAAGATCTACCAGCTGCCATACTTCTTGTTTCTTGAATTGGAGCAATTCTTCCTGCATTGCTTCAATCCAACTATTGTCTTGAAGCGCCTCTTTGATGTTTTTGGGTAATGTTCTTTCCCATACTCATTACATGAGTTGGTCCAAACAGATCCATGTGAAGTAACTTCAATGGAGTATTATTAGTGTTCACCAGCTTGGTTTTGTGAGATGATTTATGTTGTTTTCCTTTGAGGCACACTGAGCATTGATCAATAAAATTGAATTCCTTTTGAGGAAGACCAACTACGTGGTTTCCTTTGACTAACTTGTTCATATTTTTAAAGTTAGTGTGCCCCAAACGTCTATGCCAAAGCTGTGACTCATCAAATGATGCTTTAGATAAAAGACATGTTTCTTCCTTAGGTGATGCAGAACACAGGTTAAGACATATGTATTAATCCTCCTTGTAGTCTTTAAGACAACCTATTCTTCAGGAATCTGAAGTCCAGGTTTCAAAATGTAGCAGTGAGTGTCTGTAAAGTGAGTGGAATATTTTTTGTCGCAGATCTGAGACACGCTTAGCAGATTGATATTCAGTTGTTCACAGTAATTCACTCTGTCAAAGCTCAGCATCCCATTTGTCATAGATCCTTCTCCTGTAATCCTGCCACCTTCTGAATCTCCACCGAATGCCACAGTAGTTCCTTTGTATGTACTTGAAAACATGAAGGAGGGAATGATCTCCAGTCATGTGACGGGAGCATCCACTGTCTACATACCATAGGCTATTAGACCTGTGTGGATGAACCTACAAACAAAAAGAACTAATTAGAATAAGGAACCCAAGCCATGATGGTCTTGGGTTTCCTATTCCTATTCATGATAGTCACCTCCTGGTATTTCCCTCTAAATGGTGATTTAGATGAAGGTGATTTGGGAGATTTTTGGTAATGAATTGGTCGAGTCATCTCATCTACATCTACTGAGGATTCAGATGAATAATGAAATCGTTGGTCTTTATTTCATTGTAAAAATTTAGCCCGAGTTTCATTATCAAAAGTTGGTTTTTGCTTAAGAAGGTCAAGTTTGTGTTTCATTGTGAGATGATTTCTTTGACCCTTCCTTAAATCCTTCGAGTTATTTCTATCATTTGTTGATCTAGGAGTCCTAGATTGAGTATTATGAAGATGAGGTTTGACAGAATGCATCACAGTAGATGTTTTTGAGATGGGCTTGTGTTGTGGAATTCTCAACCCCTTCTGCTTGAAGTAACAATCAGATGTATTGTGATTGTTCATGTCACAGATTGAACAATACTTGTTGAAATAGCAATTTTTGGTGGAGTGATTGTTCATATCACAGATAGAACAATATTGGTTGAAGAAGCATTATCGGTCTTGTGATTGAACATGTCACAAATATCACAATACATTTGTTTGTTTCTCAAATCAGTTTTTTCTTGAGTGACTCAACTAATACTTTCTTTTGATGAGTCACTTTCTTTTCTTTGGGTGATGAATCAGAATCAATCCTTTTTGTAGATTGTTTCACAATACTACTCTTATTCAGTTTTCTGGGCTATTCTGTTTCTTCAACCTACTTCTCACCTCTTTCTCAAACTTGTCAACATGTTCTTTGTTACAGATATCAAACCCAACTCCCTGCCTTAATTTTGAGACTGAGGGTCTGATGAAGTTTTATGTGTTGAACTCAGTTTACGGTTGGTTTCTTTTTCAGTGAAACTTTTTGATTTGCTTGAATTTTATGAGACACAATCTCATTATCAGAACTACTCTCAGTAGTGGGTTTCACTGTTTTGACATATTTCTTTTTCCTTGTAAAACAGATGGTATAAATTTTATAAAAGGTACAATTGCTTTTATAGGGCTTGATGGTTTTTTGACATTCACTGTCTTGTCAGAGCACTCTTTGATTTTGATTAGTGTCCTAACTTGATTTTGTCCTATTGGTTTCAAATTAAACACTAGGTTTGTTTTGGATTTCTCACTTGTTCCACTACTAATTTAGGTTCCACAATTTTAGGTTCGATTGATTCAGAGAGTGATACAGAGTCAGGCATGATAGTGTAGTTGTCATTGTATGGTGGAGGACATGAATTGTATCCAATCCCTGACATTTCCTTTGGATCCTTTTGTGAATCCAGCATTTCTTGCAGCTTGACTGAAGACATTTGAAACTTTTCAAGTTTCACTTCAGTGTGAGATTGTTGAGCTTTAGCTTGGGTAACTTTTCAGTAAGTAGCTCATTTTCAGCTGCAAGATTGTATTCTCACCGTGCAATTTTCTATGTCAGAAATGAGAGATTTGATTTTGATTTCAAAACTTTTAGTTCTCTCTTCATCATTTCTGACTTCACCTTTTCTTCTTTAATTTTATCTGCTAGTTTATGATTGTGATCTATATACTCTTGTAATTTATTTATGCATTTCTCACTACAAATGTTAGTTTTTACCTCAGTAGGCATTGTAGATAGTCCATCATTGATATGAGCCATGAGAGCATGATTCTGGAATTGAGGCTTGACTTCCTCAGCATACACACTCCAGTCACATATCCCATCTTGTTTGATCACAAGTGCACTGGCAGAAGGCTGACTGCTTGCATGGGCTTGATTTGTCAGCTGTGGTTGATTCTAGTATGTTTGTTGATGATGAGAATGATGGTACTAATGTTGTTGATTGTTGAGTGATAGCTTGAATTGGGCTGTGAGGATGATTGACAGGAGAGTTTCGTGAATGGTTGTTTCTTTTAGGAGCATTGCACTCTCTTGAGAAATGCCAGTCATGCCACCATTAAAGCATTTTACCTTGGATTTGTCATATCCAAGCTTTGTGTTCTCATTCAGGCTCAACTTTCTTCCTTTTCTGAAGAATCTCTTCGCTCTCATGGCAATCATTGCCATTTGCCACTGTAGATCCATCTCCTCAACATCATCAGGATCTAATTCTTCTAAATCTTCCTGTATTATATGGGCAGAAGTGAGTCTTCCCCAAGTTATGCTTCAAAACTTGCAACAAAGGCATTGTAAGTTGCCTTTTGCTCTTCTGATTTAAGTCTTCTAGAGAGATTGGAGGTGCAGTGGAGACTTTTGGTGCTTGTGCTGAAGTTGAATGGTGATTTAATGATGGAGATGCAATGAACCCAGTATTGTTCATTTGATCTCTTGATGAGATGAAGTCATCTTCCTCTGTGATGAAAGCATTTTCAACAGAATGTGATTCTGAACGGAATTTGTAGGCTTCAATCACTCTTGGCCCACTCAGATTTCTGCTTCGATCATTAAGTTCCAAAGCTTCGATCTTGGATATCATAATGTCTAGAGTGGTACACTCAAGATCAAGAGTATTTTTCAACATTGTGACATTTTGCTTCCAGCTTTCAGGTAGACTATGAAGCATTTTCTTGTTGAGTTCTTTAATGTTGTATGAAACACCATAATTTCCAAGTCATTGACCAACTGTACAAATCTGTGCAGTTGTTTTGATATGGATTCTCTTTTGGTGTGATGGAAGGTTTCATACAGATTGACAGCTTGTCTTTGTTAATTTCAGCAACTTCACTGCTACCTTCACACATAATTTTGAGAGCATCCCAAACAGCTTTAGCAGTTCCATATTTTTCAAATCTTTTCAACACATCCATTTTGAGTGCTTGAGTCAAAATAGAGTATGCTTTAAGATCAATTTTGATTTTCTTATAATCATCTCATCCAGAGTTAAGTCTTCAATTGGTATTCTAGCAGTCTTGTACACTGCAGCTTGAGCTGTTGATAGAGTAAGAGGAATATGTGCACCTTACATATTCGATCCAAAAGTCAGGATCTACACCTGTGATATAATTTCTAAACCGTATTCTCCGTTGTTTAAACTCAGATTTGTGTTTAAGCGTGGGAGGTTTAGGTGTATGACCTAATTCAGAGTAACTGTTAGAATCCATGTTGAGTGTAAATATAGATTTAGTTGATTTAAGATTGATTAAGTTTGATGAGTTTGACTTGTTCAAGCAGTTCTGTTGAGGTTCAGAATGAGTGTGTTCTTGTTGTTTGACAGGAGTATTTTTGTTGTTTGCTAAGTAGAGACGATAATATCTACTACTAGTAACTTGATTATCAGATCAATCGAGTTCTATTCAGTCTGTGTGTAGATCTGAAAGAGAATTGAGAGCCAAAGCTCTAATACCAATTGACTGAGTTTGAGTAAGAGTGATATTCTTACTGAGAATCGAATATGATAATCAAGTCAATGATTGAGTGGAGGAAACAAACAATCAAAAAACATTCAAGCATGAAAATTACTCATAAATGTTGTTTGTATTGATATATGAAAGTTGATAAGTTACAAAGAATAACTACAACAAAAATTATCTATTATCAGCCATCACCTCAGTACAAGGTTAACTATTCTATTTATAGACAAGACAAGATGCCTTTACAAAATGACTAAACTACCCTTGACCTATTACATCAAAAACTAGTCTAAATCTTGATCCGCATCTCTGCTTGTTCATCCGCATTGACAAATGCGGATGAGATTATCTTGATCAGCATTTCCACTTGATCATCAGCATTAGTAAATTGGTCATCAGCATTGGTTAATGCGGATGAACAAATACTTGTGCGCATTTGGTTGGTCATCTGCATTTGTCAATGCGGATGATCAAAGTCTTGTCCGCATCTTCTTTTGTTCTTCCACATTAGTCAATGCGGAAGAGTAACTTGTTCTTCAGCATAAGTATTATGTCTTCCGTATTAGTTACTGCGGAAGAGTAAACACTAGTCCGCATCAGATTTTTTTCTTCCGCATTAACTAATACGGAAGATAACACTAGTTATTTTCTTGTAGATCTTCATCCGCATTGCATCATGGACTTGTGGGATTCCAGCTGAACAATCATCAATTCACCCATTGAGTTGGCATGTATAATCCTTTGAGGGTGCAACACATTATCAGTTAGTACTCTGTATGTACACGGTCCCTAACATAATTAACATGAGTACCAACATCAATATCAGCACCAAAAACTCATCAAAGTTAGCTCCAACTGACTCATCAAGCACATGGAAGCAACCAACCAACCTCTAATGCACTTCTGAGAAGTTTGAGTTTGTGATTGAAGCCTATATGAAAAGGAAGTCAACCTAATGTCAGAATCATGGTCTCATGTCTTACATTAATAATGGTCCAAATCCAATGCCATCAAGGTAATCTAATATATGTAGTGAAAAGTGCATTAAAGAATTATAGGGATACAAAGAACATAATCACAAGTTAGCTATTATAGTCAAGGAAGAGATGGTCATATATGAAATGTTAAAACAAGAGATGAAAAGTTTTAAAATTAAAATAAAATCACTTCTTCAGAGATTGAAAAACTTCATGGTGAAAAGTACACTATAGCAGCTGAGAATAAGAGGTTAACTAGATATTAACAAAATCAAAGTTGGGCAATCAGCTACTAAAGTGAAACTCGAAAAGTTTCTATTTTCTTCTATTAAGTTGCAAGAGTTACTTAACTCACAGAAACAGCCAAGGATATGACTAGGATATGATACAATTCTTGTCCTACTTGAATAATGACAACTATACGGTATGCTTGAGTCATTCACTCATATGGATTAAACTGAACCTAAAGTTATTGAAACTAAAAAAATAGTTTCACAAATAACTAATTTTGAAAAACAAAACCAAGTGTTTACATTGAAACCAATGAGGATAAAATCAAACTATGTTGGACTGAACAAGTGCATTATGAAGAATAATGCTTGTCATAATCAAACATAATATGTTCTAACTTTCCAACAATTGTTAAATAACACATTAGTATCATTAACAATCATAACAGTCACTAATATTGCTTAAATTTCTTTTTCAGGTTTATAGATAAAAGAAAACTTTTCTAAGTGTTCGTAGCGGATAAAGACTTGCCCATAGCGGATGAACAAGTCCAATGTGGTGGATAAAGATAAACTTCCAAGTGTCTATAGTGGATGAACAATGACACTACGGATGAACAATTGACACTACGGATGAACTAAGTCCACAACTAATGAATGGTCCCCAACGATGTTCAATCAACAATGGATGAACACTTCACATAGGACAACAAACAGGAAAACATACAACTAGTGTTCACAGCGGACCTCATCCGGGACAAACCTGATAACTTATTCAAAATCCACAACTGATGACTAAGCATCTACAGCAGACAATTTAACATCCATAGCGGACAGCTTATAGAGTTAGTATTTTTATGTAATTTTCGTTTAGATAAGGGTAGTCTGGTAATTGGAAATAGCTTTTTGTATAGGCTATAAATAGCATTCTACCCTAATCATTGAAAGATTTTGAACAATCATTACAAACAAGCGATTCTTATTAATTAAGAATTCAATCACTAGCAATCATACACACACTCCGACAGGTTCGTCTGCATGACCTGATGAACCTCCTCCACCTTAGCTCTTTCACCGAGGCCTTAGGTTAGCACTCTCATCACCGCCTTTGTGGTGATGAATCTTGGGCTCTTTATGAGCTGTGTCCCCAGCTTAGCCTTGCCTCTCATGACACACGATCCAACACCACATCCACCACAACCTCCACCTCGCGAAGCCTTTAAAGATTTACCTCCAACCATCCTCTAAACACGCTATAAGATCCAAACACCAACATGGTCATTCAACGTAATAGCTTAGTTTATGTCAATTATAGTAAATCCCTCATTACAATGGTCAGTTGTGATTATCCACTTAATTTACTCTTCATACCCCAACCATTTCATATCCTCACTACATTAGTATTTAAATATACTAAAATAACATAAATCATATAACATGCGCACATAATACCGGTTAACATTAAAGAAAATACCTCATGTCACGTAGCTACTCGAACTAGCATCCTTCCATTTTCTCCCATTCTTAGTTTAAGTTTAGTTTTTTTAAAACATTAACCCAATTCATTTAAACTTTTGCTTTGATACAACTTGTAAGGCCCCGTTCCCGGGACACTCACAGTCGGACAATCATCACACTTAAAGTAATAAACGTACATTTACATTTACTAAAATATAGCAACGGAATAACTTAGCAAAACATTTCATATATTAATAATCGCTTTTGCAAAATAATACATCATTTTAAGTTACAAAAATATCATTTTTTGCATTACATCACAAAAAACATTATCATAATATAAAATGGATGCCATCCAAAACTAGCTAAGTACCTGCCCCATGCCATCCTCAGCAACTTTAACCTGCCAACTTGAAATACATAAAAGTCGGTGTTGTTGAGTGAGTTCTAGTTTTAAAATGTATAATACTTTTGCAGGATCGTTTAAGGGTTTGAACACAAATTACAACACAACAACACAATGAGGAGATTATCTAAACTCTAATCAAACAGTAAACTGGGTTAACCAAAAGTGATACAAAGAACACAAGTAAAGCAAGAGACAGAACAGGAGAATATGGTTTTCAAGGATGCAGTATATTGCTTTCTCAAGTTCTTTTACAAGTGTTACAAAGTATGTTAAAGATACAAGAAACTTGAAATACTTATACTACAACCTACAACCGGCTATACTATGAAAGCCAGCTGGATACAATTGACTAGACACTAACAAAATCAATTGTAGAATCAAAAGGCATATCTACCTTTTGACCTTATGACTATGACATGCCATAGCTCACATCCTTATACATTACAAAAAGGATAAATACATAAAGTGGAAAGTTTCAGACTCAAGACCTCAATGTACAGTTACCAAAAGCATGGACCTTTTCACCAACTCTTGTAAGTTGGTGACTTATCAGAGACGGCAGCGGAAAAGGTGCTTTATGGAACAATACATCAGATAAAGCATGTGTACTAAAAGTCTTTGGAAGAAATCTGTCTTCATAGGGTGAAGCTTCGGAAGACTTTGTCTCTTGAAGCTTCGGAAGACTTCATGTTTGGCTTCGGAAGATATTGGTCTTGACTTCAGAATATTTTACACTTAGAATGTTTTTCTAATGAATTGTGTAAACTCCGAAGCATTCTTCACTTCAGTACTTAGTGCATGTTGCTGAGACACTTTGGATGTTTTGGGTTGCATCAGACTTAAGGAATCCTTACAAACTCCCCCTAGGCTGATGCTACCAAAACACTTAGAAGATATTCAGATGTTGGTAGTCTTCAGTACAATCAAGACCATTCCTTTCTTCATTTGGTAGTCAGGATCATCAAGACTCTCATAGTATCTTCTCATTTCAAAGAGATCATGCAGAGGTAAGTTGATTATGTCTTGCCAGGAGTAGACATTCTCAACACCTTGATCTCTGACAACATGCCATCTTTCTGGATTGCTAGAATAAGTCCAGGACAAGATAGGTGTCTCAGTTGCTAGAGGAGCCACTTTCATAGGAGTTGATTGGGTTGCCTCATCATGCACTTCCTCAGGTTGATCTGATTCAGCCTGGGGTGTAGAGGTAGATGACTTTGGCTTCTTCTTTTTAGTCTTTGGTTTAGAAGCCATTTTCTTCTTCATCTTTAATGTCTTTAACTGAGAAGACTGGTCTGCAGCACCATGTTGATCATCAGTCTTTCTCAGTTGGGTGTTCCTCTCTCAGGTTCAGAAGGAGAGGGAGTTTGACCCTGTCTTGGATCAGAAGATGAAGTTTGCTGAGGCTCAGCTGGAGGTTCTGGTTCAGGTGTCTTTGGTTGTTCAAACTTGACCTCCACTTCAGGTGGGACTTGACTTGGAAGAGAGTGCAAGTCAATCAATTCACCACTTTTAATCTTCTGCTTGATCACCCTTATATGCTCATCCATTGTAGATAGAGACATGGGACCAAGTCTCCTACTGAAGAATCCATATGACTTCAAGAAGCTCATCATTCTTTGTCTGTCAGCATACTTCTTTGCATTCTTTTGAATGATGGCTCTTGACTTTGCAACTTCTTCCCTTAGCTTCCTTTTGGTTGTTTTTCTTTCTTTGACTAGCTCAAGCTCAAGTTGCTTTAAGTACTCGAACTCAATGAAGTCATAGGACAGGGGAAGAAGTGCATTTGCCTGATAGAAGCCTGTGGCACTCAGGTAGTTTATCATTTTGATTCTATCCTCTTCTTTATCTACCTGAGGTTCTTGTGGAGCCACATCTTCCTGTGCAGGACTTTCTTGAACTAGAGAGAGAGTGGGAGTATGCTTGTAAAGTCTTTTCTGTCTCTTCTCCTCTTTGAATTGGAGAAGTAACCTTGCATCTTCTTTCTCCTCTATCTCTCTTGACACTTCCATGTCAGCCAGTTCATTCAACTCTTCTAAGGGGAGGGAGATGATTTCATCAACATCATAGTTCCTAGTCTGTAAATAGGTAATCCTGACTGCCCTTAACTCATCATCTTTAGCATTTGGTCTGGGGGCAGCCCTGATTGCAGCTTGCATGAATTTAGATGACCCAGAAGAACTTTCTCCCCTTAGCCTCCTTTTCCTCTCTCTCTCTCTTCCTCCTCAATTTCCTCAACAGTCATTATCCTTTTCCCTTTGTCACCAATAGACCTTTGTGACTCAGGGTGGATTGAGGCTTGGCCTTCATTGCTTGGTGTAGCTTCCATGCTCTGGCCAGAGAGAGGCTGAGAAACACCTCACCAGCAGGTGTCTCAGATGGAGTTTGGACCTCTGCAGTAGTTGATGATGGTGATACAAGGGTCTCAGGTTCTGCCACTGGGCCTTCAGCCAAGGTTTCCCCTATGAAACTAATCTTAGGGTCCACCTCAACATCCAGTTGACCGATGACATTGCCTGATTGCCTAAGTCTCCTTCTTAGAGAGAACTCTGCAAGGATCCTGTCTTGGATTCTTTGAGCCAGCCTGTCAGCTTGTCTAGATATGAAATCTGAAGTTGCTGATCATTGACCCTGTTTTGTAAGGTAGTCACCTGAGATTCCAAGTGACTAACCTTAGAGACTAAATAGGTGCATGTTTTTGACAATTTCTGCACCTTTAGTCTCAAGTTCCCCTCATCTTCATCAGAAGAATCACTGGGGGATGAGATGATTGGACCAAAGTCCTCTCGCTCACCACCAGCTTGAGTTTCTTGGCTGCTGGTTTTCCTCTGCTCACTGGCAGCCTCAGTTGAGATGCTAGAGGGTAGAGTTGCCATGGTTGAGGTCTGAATGATGTAATCACTTTCAAAAGTGAGAGCCTCTTCCATATGGACATCCGGAACTAGTTCAGAAGTGTCCACCTTAGTAATAGGTGACTGATGTGGGATAGACTGAGGAGAGTCAGGGGTACTCGTCTCTCTTTGAGTAGGGGATAAGAAGAGAGACTCATGGTACACACCGAATCCTAAGTCTTCATCAGCATAGAAGGATAGGTTGGGAATTGGTTGGTTGAGATCCAAAGGCTGGGGATGGTAGCTGTCCCCTGAAGGTTGTTCACTTGAGTGTTGAGACTCAGAGTGAAAGCTTAAGGCTGTTGGGCTAGTGAGCTCATCAGTGTGAGCATGAGGAACCTCATCACTGATTCTTGAAACAATGGGAGTGGTCTGCTCCTCAGAAGAAGTGGGAGCTCCAGTATCCACTTCTTCCAGTATTGGTGAGTATATGGGGTCCTCCACAGACTGAATAGTCTGAGCAGGGGTTCGTTTGGATTTTCTTTGGTAGGTGATGGATATTTGAGGTTGTGTAGAGGGTTGGAGAGCAGTAGGTGTGGGTTTAACACTAGCTTGGACTGCTAGGTTGTCACCTTGAGCAATGAGCTCTAACATTTTTGGGACTAGGGCTGTTTCTACCCCTGGGAAGCCTACAGTTGGCTTCTTCATAATTTTAAAGATGTCGGGCTTCATCTGTCCCAATTTAAGAATATTACTTGTTTCCCTCAACTGTGAGCCCAGTTCACAGTTGAGAATGTGTTGAACATATCTAGGAAACATGTAGTATTCTAAGGGGTCTAAGTTTGCAAATAAATTAGTATAAACAAATTGTGAATACCTGAACTTGACCCCTGAATCATTCCATGAACTATAAAGGAGAGATCCTCAGGAATCTGGTCCCATCCACCATGCTTGTTTGATAAGCTGTGGATAACCACATGGAGTAGGTATTTCCACTGGGATGAGACCTTCCCTTTCCTAAAGGTCTTTACAGAGAAATCTCCTTCATAGCCCATCTGCTCGAAGGAATTATTAACCGCTTCCTTTGGGAAGAACACTTCACCTTCTTCATCATCCAGCTGAAGATGTCGGTTGATGATGGCCGGAGTGATGAAGATTGTTCTCCCCTGCACTGTGGCAGACAGTGCCTTCTCTCCATCCATAATGACCTCTTGGCAGGTCTTCCAGAATTCAAGCAAGTGATGCTCATATAGAGGAGGATCAATGGTTAGGGAGGTGAAGTAGTGAGACAAAGAGAAGAAACGGCAAACCTCTGAGAAATGAGGATCTTTGTCAGAGCATAACAGAGCAACCTGATTGTGTTTTCTGTGTAGCTGCATGGCAAAGTTAGGATCATTTCTGTGAGCAAGGTCAGCCATTGTGAGGTAGCTCAGAGACGAAGAGGAAAAAATGGGAAAGAAATTTCAGAGAGAAAGCTTTGGGTTTTAGGTTTGGAAGAAAAAGAGATGATAGAAGAGGGGGAAACCATTGGGTTTATATGAGAGAGAAGGATTTCAGATAAAGTTTAATGAAAGAGGATAAACTTTGAAATCTGTATGTCGGTCCCACCTCTGAAAAAGTAGTTTACCTTTTTGCTAAAAAAGTAGTTTTCTTGGAATTCGAAAAGCTTCCGAAAGTAATTTGTCTTCGGAAGTTTTGATTGAAAAAGCTTCCGAAGCTAAAATGACTTCGAAAGAATTTTCCTAAGAGTCTTGAAGATTTATGCTTCGGAAGAGAAATAAACTCTTGGATGCTTGTATAAGAATGAACAAAGCTTCCGAAGGTAATTTTGCTTCGCAAGGAAAAAGTCCTTAAAAATGAATAAGTGTCTAAGTTAAGAATTTTAAGCTTCAGAAGATAAATTTTGACTTCTTCCGAAGGTAAAATCTCTTAGACAGTCATTTATTTTGAAGACATATTTTTTTCCGAAGGTAAAACGTTATCTTCCGAAGTATCAGAAAATTTTCAAGAATCTAAGGAAAGTCTTCAAAAAGAGTTTTTCATTCAAAGAAAACATGAGCTTATGCAAGTGATGAACTAGACAACTTAGGACACACATATTTTTTAAGAAGAAATAATTAGAATTAGTTTTAAGAAAAAGTCTACTCAAAGTTAATCATCCCAATAGCTGATATCAGATACTTAAATCTTGTTCATCAAAACTTTTGTGAACAGATCACATATTGTTCATCTGTGTGAACTTTGACTAGTTTAATTAATCCCTTTTCATAGTTATCTCTTATTAAATGATACCTGATGTTGATGTGTTTGGTCCTTGAGTGCTGCACAGGGTTCTCAGTGATAGAGATAGCACTATTGTTGTCTATGTGGATAGGAGTCTCTTTGAAGTTAAATCCATAGTCTAGCATCTGATTTTGAATCCAAAGCACTTGATCACAGCAGCTTGCAGCAGCAATGTATTCAGCCTCAGCAGTTGATGCAGACACACAGGATTGTTTCTTGCATTGCCATGAGACAACCCTTCCACCAAGGAATTGACATCCCCTAGATGTAGACTTTGCAGTCATGTTGCAACCACCATAATCACTGTCTGTATAGGCATACAGATTGAAAGTAGGATTCTTTGGATACCATAGACCAAGTGTTGAAGCACCTTTGAGGTATCTTAAAATCCTTTTCACAGTGATTAAGTGAGACATCTTAGGGTTTGCTTGATATCTTGCACAAATACATGTAGGAAACATGATATCAGGCTGCTAGCTGTAAGATACATAAGAGACCCAATCATAGCCCTGTATAAGTGCTCATCTACACACTCCCCCTCAAGATCTGGACCAAGGGAGTGGTTTCTGACTATGGGTGTCTTAGCAATCTTACAATCAGTCATGTTGAATCTCTTGAATATATCTTGAACATACTTTGACTGACTTATAAAGATGCCATCTTTCACCTGCTTCACTTGAATTCCCAGAAAGAAGTTGAGTTCTCCCATTGAACTCATTTCAAATCTATCTTTCATCAGCTTTTCAAAGTCTTTGCAGAGCTTTGAATTGGTTGAACCAAAGATGATGTCATCCACATATACTTGAACTAGCAGAATGTCTTTTCTTGTCCTTTGATGAAGAGAGTTCCATCTATAGTACCTCTCCTGTATCCATGTTTACAAAGATACTAAGACAGTGTCTCATACCACTTCCTGGGTGCCTGATGCAGCCCATAAAGAGCTTTGTCAAGCTTGCAGACATAATTAGGATGATCAGGATCTACAAAACCAGGTGGATGTTTGACATAAACCTCCTCATCAATCACTACATATAAGAAAGCACACTTTACATCAAGTTGATAGACTTTGAAATTCTTGGATGCAGCAAATGCCAGGAATATCCTAACAGCTTCTAGTCTTGCTACAGGAGCAAAGACATCAGTGTAATCAATCCCTTCTTCTTGTGTGTATTCTTGAACAACTAGTCTTGCTTTGTTCTTGATGATGATTCCTCTATCATCCTTCTTATTCTAAAAACCCATTTGGTTCCAATGGTAGTCTTCCCATGAGGAAGAGGACAAAGGTTCCAAACTTTCTGCCTTTTGAATTGAAGCAGCTCTTGTTGCATAGCTTCAACCCAACTTCCATCTTTAGAGCCTCCTCAACTTTCTTTGGCTCTAACTGGGATAGAAAACAAGAGTGAAGACAAACATTTGCTTCATGGGTTTGCCCTCTTGTCTTTACCCCGGAGATAACATCTCCAATGATGTTTGTGGTAGGATGAGACTTGTGGATCCTTAGCTGAGGGATCACAGCAAGTTGCTGAGATAGATCCAAATTTAAGAAATTTAGATCTGGTCTTGAAGATTGATCCTCCACATTATCACACTTATCAAGATTAACTTGATCCAATGAGTGTGTGATATCATTGATGTTGTCATCTATGGTATGGTTATTAGCATCAAGAAATTCTTGATCACTGTCACCATCACCATTGTTGTCTTCTGCAATTGAGGTGTCTTTATCTGGTTGAGAAGCCTCTGAGCTGGAATTTGAAGGCATGCCAGATGTATCAGCTGGATTTGTCATTGTAGTGCTGATAGAAACCTCATTTGCTGAAGTAGTTTCAACTGGAGCTGAAGGTGTGTGAGTTGAAGGTCTTCCTAGCTCAAATCTTGGATTAGGATCACCTGTATTTAATTTTCTACAGATCCTGAAACATGCTCACAAGATTTATTAAAACAGTTGGTAACTAAATCAAGATCAAATAGCCAATCCGGAACAGAACTAGCCACACTGGGTGTGTGCTCATTGAAAGTCACATTGCCTGACTCCTCAATAATTCTAGTTCTGAGATTGTATACTCTATAAGCTTTAGCTTGGGAAGAGTATCCAATGAAGTGTTCATCGTCTGATTTCTCAGCAAACTTGGCAACTTGATCTTTGGTATTCAAGATGGTGCAGGGACATCCAAATGACCTGAGAAAACCAATGAAAGGTTTCCTCTTGTGCCAAAGTTCATAAGGAGTCTTACCGTGTGTCTTAACTACCAAAACTCTGTTTTGCACATAGCAAGCAGTATTAACTGCCTCTGCCCAGAAGGTGATAGGCAGTTTAGAGTCAGACAACATAGTTCTTGCAGCTTCAATAAGTGTCCTGTTTCTCCTCTCAGCAACTCCGTTTTGTTGAGGAGTCCTGGGAGCACTGTATTGTCTTGTAATACCCTTTTCATCACAAAATGTATCAAGGATTGGTTCTTGAATTCAGTTCCTTGATCACATCTTATGGTTTTGACCTTGTGATCACATTGATTCTCAATCTTTAGATGAAACTCTTTAGAATCTCGGGAGTCTCATCTTTAGTTCTAAGGAAGAAGACCCAAGTGAATCTTGTAAAATCATCTGTGATCACTAGACAGTATAAGGTCCTTCCTAAACTCATTACACTGGTGGGGCCAAAGAGATCCATATGTAACAAGTGTAGGGTGTAGTGATGGAATTCATTTCCTTAGGTATGGGATGTTATGTTGCTTCCCTTTCAGGCATGCAACACAATGATCATCACTTGTAAACTCTTTCTTTGGCATTCCAGTTACCAAATCATGCTTAGTCAATTTATTCATGTTTTTGAAGTTTACATGGCACATTCTTTTATGCCATAGGAAAGACTCATCACTATTGGCTTTAGATAGAAAGCATGAAACTTCTCCAGAGGGAGATGTTTCTTGCAAATCCATCTTGTACATGTTCCCTTTCCTAGGGGCTCTGAGCAGGATGTGCTCATGAGGATGACCACACCAGGCTTGAGAACAATGCACTCATGCTCAGTAAAGAGCATGTTATGTCTTTGGTCACAAAATTGGGATACACTCAGAAGATTGTACCCAAGCTCCTTAACAAAGTTTACCTTTTCAATGCCGAGCTTACCATTTGTGACCTTGCCCCTTCTAAAATGTAACCACCTTCATCTCCTCCAAAAGCAACTGGTCCTCCATCAATTCTCTAAAAATTATGGAGTAGAGACCTATTGCCTGTCATGTGCCTGAACAGCCACTGTCAATTATCCAGATGTTTCCGTTTGTCTTGAGCTGTTCCTGCACAAAGAAAATGATTAGTTACACTTGGAAACCCAAGCCGTACTTGTCTTGGGCTCAGTAAGTGTAATAGAAGGTAATGCAACAGTAATAGATCCTATGGTTGTACTGTGAGGATCTTCAGCTATTGTTGATGGAGAATTTCAGTCATACGGTCTTTCTTAGACTTCCACACCACCTTTGGACTCTTGGACTTGACCTTCAAAACCTTTGAAGCTTTTGGAACTTCACTGGTTTTGATGACTGAACCTTCGGAAGATTCTGCAGTCACTGCAGCAGACTTCAGTGCTTCGGGAGAACTCCTTTCTTCTGAGACCAATTGTACTTCCGAAGGTAATTTTCCATTTACCTTTTCTTTGATTTGGAGCTTCCAAGGGAAACATACTTTCCTTCCGAAGCTTGAGACTTCTTGAGATTCTTTGAAGTCTTTGTATTGGTCATGTGGATGGTACTCCTAGGATTGTATGGGCAATCCTTAGCAATGTGAGAAGTATTTTCACGCATGACACATAACATTTTCTTCTTCAAAAGAGTCTCCTTTTGAGAGCAAGACTGGCTTTGGTCACATCCCTTCTCCACCTTCATCTTGGAAGATGCTGAGACAGTTCTTTTGGGCTGTGAACTGTTCTTGGAGTTTGATGGTCCGGGCTGTGAACTGTTCTTGGAGTTTGATGGTCCAGGCTGTGCAGCAGTGGTACACAGCAGCTCAGTCTTCTTCTTGGCTCTGAGATGATTTGAACATGAACCAGGACTCTTAGATGAGGAGTCTTGGTTGATGTCTTCAGTCTTTACTACTTTGAAACTTGCAGAGATAAAAACTTGTTTCTGCTTAGCATCAAAAGTAGCTTGATTTCTTAAGCCTTCTTTGCTTTCCTTTTGCTCTTCCTGATCAAGTTCTTTCTTTTGGACTTGGTCATTACAGATGATTTTTTCTCCTCAGAAGGATAGTGGCCCTTGGAAGAATCTCTTCTTCACTCTTCTCAGAGGAATTCTTCACTATCACTTCTTCATCATCCTCACTTATAGGATCTATGAGAGGAAGCTCATCTTCACAAGTTCCACACCTAGGATATCTTACAGACAAGATTGTGTGTGGAGGAGCTATCTCATTTGATCCTAGTCCCTGTCTATTTTGATAGCACACTTTGTTATGCAGGGATGAGGATATCATGTTTTTGAAGGTCTCTTCTGAAGAACACTTTTCTCTGCCTTGGCTTTGCTGATCACAAACTCAGCCTGGCACTCAGTCAATTTAGTTATGAGATCTTGGATCTGAGTTCTAAAATCTGTATGTTCATGTTTTAGTACTGAAATGGTTTTCTCCAAATCTTCTATTTTTAACATGTAATCATTTTCAGACTTTCTAAAATCAGATTTTAATATGTTTAATGACTCAAGATCGGATCTCATCTCTAAGTTGTAGGACCTATATCTACGATTGAACCATACGCATGGTCCAATCGCACGAAGGCCCAGTCACATCTAATATGGGCCAAGGCCTATATATACCAATTTCAATGTGTAGGTAAATTAAGGATTCGAGAGGTAGTCTGCCCAGAGCCTAGGGCTGCCAGATGAGAGGGGAGATCATGCTCGATCTCCCCTTGCCAAGAGTCTTGATTCTTATATTGTAACGAGCTTGTTTATCAATGAAACCAATCTTTGAGAGTTCATGTTATTGATTTGACTTTCGGTTTTGGTTGTTTATCCATCCGTCAAGAACATGCTCGGATGTTTATCGATCTAGCCGACTTCATAATACTTGTAAGGATCATGTACTGGACGATGTACTAGCTGATTAACGTGTATACCGAACCAAATAGTGCGGAATCCTATTTTATTGGCGATCCAATCAGTGAGAACGCACTTAGAAACAATTATGTATTGAATCTAACTTTAAAAATCAATTAGAATCAATGTACTGCAATATATGAACTTGGAGTATGATCTAAGAGGTTTCTGGACGGCTAGGGTACGTGAAGTGGTTCAATGCTTACATTTTTCCACGAATTAGGTGGTATTTATAAGTTAGGGTTACTCATTCGGGCGACTGAACCATTTTCATGGTTCATTCGTGCGATTCAGCCATTTGTTGATCCACGATTGAGTGTTCAGTTGTGCGTATGAGTTAGTCGCATGAAGTTGTTCAGGCGTATGGACTATCTAGGCGCATAGATACTTGTCGCATGGCCATTCGGACGCATGTCCACTATTCTGGCACATGGTCCAGTCGGATGGATGAGAACTTCACTTAACCAAGTTTGAATGTATTCATTATTATACATCATGTATATCAATTCAAACAATCACAAAGCTATATAATCTAGTCAATATGCGTTACACAACTCATTAATGAAATATTAAACATTATAAATCACAACCAAACATTCTTATTTCATTAAGTACCCAAGCATTACATAAGTGTAAGACATTAAAGACATATTACATTAAGATCCGAATCTAGGTACATATGTGTCAACAAACTCCTCGTTGGACCTAGATCTATCTACTGTCTTACATCTTTCATAACTTCCTCAAACTTCTTGTACTACTCTTCTCTAGTGAGTCCTGTGTGTATCTCGAAAGCAAAACAGAGTCGTATCACATTCTAAAGTTGTAAAGCTTGTACAGTATCTTGAGAGTCATAGAACAGTGGCCACTTGTACATGTATATACATCATCTTCAGACAAGTTCGTAAGCCACATAGGGTCAAACACCCTGATGGTTTCCATAACACCATTCTTGTTTAGGACAATGACTTCTTCTCCTGTCCTCTAATCATAGTACCACCATTTGAAGTATGGAGTGAAGTCCTGTGGCATCTCTCGTAGGGATCTTTGACATTGTTCGCGGGGACTCCACTTCAGCACTATCTTTGGTTTTCCATTAACGGGATCAACCTCAGACCATCTGAGATACCTCATTGGCTGTTGAGGTTTGAAGTTGACCCATGTGGTGTGGTACCCTCTTCAACGAGCTGCTTCAAACCAGGCAGACATCTTGCGTGGATCAGCGTATAGCAATTTCAGCTTTGCTAGCTAGTTTAGCTTAAATCCAGGAAGAGTCTTCATGTCATGCGGGAACCTCAAGTACTCGATCCCTTTCTCACGTTTAACTGCATAAATGTTAAGATCTTCAAAATATGCCCACCCGATGATTTTTCCTGATACCTTATGATGTTTCTTTACTTTGTACAGCTTGGTGTAGACAGTCGACTTTGAAGCACTTTGTTGGGCTTTTATCTCTTCAAAACATGCAGCCCACTCAGCCTTTCTGATATTAACTTTAGCATCCGAGGCTTGGGTCTTATCTTTAGTCTTGTTAGACTCTTTTTCCATTCTATCCAGAGTGTCAAAAGTTTCACTGACAAGGTTGTCGCCAGATTGGGAACGACATTTCCTTCAATGTCAGTATACTTTGGATAGTGTTGTCTGTGACATCTTCCATCTCAATCTCATCAACGTTGTTGAGCTCATCGTCACTTTTAACTTGGACTGTTGGAGCATCCTTGACAATTTCTTTAGGATTTAGCATGAACATTTCAGCAGTTTGCTCGTCGGTGAGATTGTGAATGATCTCTCCTTTGTCAGGAGTGTACATCATCGATCTCCTAACTATCCCCTACAGGTCAATAATCATTGTGAGCTAAGTCTTGATCTGTTTGAGTGGAGCAACATCATGTCATCCCTCTGAAAGTTTGGATGTGCTTGATTTATACATGTACACAACAATCATTAGTAAGTAATCAAAACAGAACCGTTAAACAATCAAAATAAACATCCATTACATAAGTTTAATACAGGATTCGATTAAATATGATTTCATTAACATAAATAACTAAATATTATCATATCTGTATCCTCTACTCTTCTGCCACCGGGGCAGATGTGGAGGCACTCTGATCTTGAGTCCTTTTGGTCCTCCATTCGCTTGCAGATGTGGCACCCGCATCAAAAGAATCCTATTCATCATGATCAACATCTATATCCGTATCACCCTCATGATCATCACCATCATCATCATCATCACTCTCATCATCATCAACATCATCATCTCCATCTCCATCACCAATCTTTAGAGGCTCTTCCCTCTAGTTTCAGCAAGATGTCTTGTTTGCAGCTCTAACTCCTCAATCTTCTTGGCATGTTGCTCTGGAGCTGGGACATCTCTAAGCGATGTGCTGCAATCTACTAAGCCTGCTGAGAAATCTGCTGAGATTGCATGGCAGTCTGGTCTACTAACTTACGAATTTGTGTAGTCTTCTTGTCATCAGCTTCTAACAGACTCATCACCATACGGTTCAGCACTGATAGTTGTTCCTCTACCCCAAAGGGAGGTAGAGGTGATCCAGATGGATATGGAGAGAAAGATGATGGTGTAGCGGGATGGCTAGTGGTGGGTGGTGGCTGCAGTGAAGATTGGGGTGGTATAGATGAAGATGAGGGTGGGGTGGGTGTTGTGGATATAGTGGTAGATGGGGTGGTAGTAGTGATGGTAGGTGGAGTGGTGGTGGTAGGTGGAGTAGTGGTAATGGATGGAGTGATGGAGGTGGTGGTAGTAGTGGTGGTGGGGATAAAGGTCAATCTTCTCTTCTTCTTCCTCAAGCCGTGGGGCAGAGCCATCCTTTTCTTCGTCGAGCCCTTCGAGGAGGATGTCCCCCTCAAACACGGCTTGGCTGATCGAGAGCATAAATAGGATCAATGTCAGCCTCTCCCGATCCGCCAGGGCATAAATAGAAGCTTTTGGAACTTCACAGGTTTTGATGACTGAACCTGGGAAGATTCTTCAGTCACTGCAGCAGACTTCAGTGCTTCGGAAGAACTCCTTCTTCCGAGACCAATTTTACTTCCGAAGGTAATTTTCCATTTACCTTCTTCTTGATTTTGAGCTTCTGAAGGAAATAGACTTTCCTTCCGAAGCTTGAGACTTCTTGAGATTCTTTGAAGTCTTTGTATTGGTCATGTGGATGGTACTTCTAGGATTGTATGGGCAATCCTTAGCAATGTGAGAAGTATTTTCACACATGACACATAACATTTTCTTCTTCAAAAGAGCCTCCTTTTGAGAGCAAGACTGGCTTTGGTCACATCCCTTCTCCACCTTCATCTTGGTATATGCTGAGACAGTTCTTTTGGGCTGTGAACTGTTTTTGGAGTTTGATGGTCCAGGCTGTGCAGCAGTGGTACACAGCAGCTCAGTCTTCTTCTTTGCTCTAAGATGATTTGAACATGAATCAAGACTCTTAGATGAGGAGTCTTGGTTGATGTCTTCAGTCCTTACTACTTTGAAACCTGTAGAGATAAAAACTTGTTTCTGCTTAGCATCAAAAGTAGCCTTGATTTCTTGAGCCTTCTTGCTTTCCTTTTGCTCTTCCTGATCAAGTTCTTTCTTTTGGACTTGGTCATCACAGATGATTTCTTCTCCTCAGAAGGATAGTGGCCCTTGGAAGAATCCTCTTCTTCACTCTTCTCAGAGGAATTCTTCACTATCACTTCTTCATCATCCTCACTTATAGGATCTATGAGAGGAAGCTCATCTTCACAAGTTCCACACCTAGGATATCTTATAGACAAGATTGTGTGTGGAGGAGCTATCATTTGATCCTAGTCCCTGTCTATTTTGATAGCACACTTTGTTATGCAGGGATGAGGATATCATGTTTTTGAAGGTCTCTTCTTCAAGAACACTTTTCTCTGCCTTGGCTTTGCTGATCACAAGCTCAGCCTGGCACTCAGTCAATTTAGTTATGAGATCTTGGATCTGAGTTCTAAAAATCTGTATGTTCATGTTTTAGTACTGAAATGGTTTTCTCCAAATCTTCTATTTTTAACTTGTAATCATTTTCAGACTTTCTAAAATCAGATTTTAATATGTTTAATGACTCAAGATCGGATCTCATCTCTAAGTTGTAGGACCTGTATCTATTCACTTTAGCAATGCATTCAGGAGTACAGAGATGTTCCAATACCTTGGCTTCATCATGGTCAGCCATCAGTGCTTGGTTTGGAGAAGCATCTTCCACCTGAAAACTCCAGTCAAGCTTCCTTCTTCAACAACAATAGCAGCATGTTGCTTAGGCTTCTCAGACTGAGGAGCTTTGTCAGTGTAGTTTGGTCTGGGTGGTGTTTGGACCCTATTTGCTTTAGGTGCCTTACACTCCCTAGAAAAGTGACCCATAAGGTTACAGTTGTAACACTTAACTTTGCTTTTATCCAGCCCAAACTTTCCACTGGTAGCATTGCTTGGAAATCTTCTTCCTGTTCTCTTGTAGAACTTCTTGGCTCTGTGAGTGAGGAGAGCCATCTGCTGAATTATCTCCATGTATTCCCGGTCATCTGGATGAATACAGTCCAGGTCTTCAAGAGTGAAGAGATAATTCCCACAGCTTTCATTAGTAGACACAAAGGCTGGAGAAGAACTTGTCTCTTGGAATGGACTTCCTTGAGTAAAGTTTTCCCTTGGTGTCTCCGGGAAGGTGATGAAAGGACCCTTTTGTGAGTTGTCAGGGTAGCATATGAGATGATGTTGGGGTTCTATGCTGTCCCTTTCAACCACATGAAAGGCTGAACCCATTTGATTGTTGGAGTTGCCAGATGAACCTTGTATGTTCATCTCCATCTGGTATCCACTGAGAATCCATATAACTCTATCAGAGTAAGAGTTTTAAGGTTCTCAGTCCTCTTGATCACCACACAATAGTGTGTCCATTGCCTAGGAAGTGAGGACATGAACTTCCTTACAAGTCTCTGTTCTCAAGAGGAACTCCTCCATCCACTAGGGTATCCACAATCTCAACATACCTGAAGTATTGTTGGGTCATGGTTTCACCTGCTTTAAAGGTGAAATTTTCAAACTACTGCTTCAGAAGATCTTTCTTGTTCTCCTTGGCTTCAGAGGAGCCTTCATACATCAGCTTCAGTGCATCCCACAACTGTTTAGCTGTTTTGCACTTCTTAAAACCTCTGTATACAGAGTTTGGGAGAGCAGTCTGAAGAGCAGTCATGGCCTTCCTGTCAATCTCTACTCTTTTTCTATCTTCATCTGAGTAGTTGGCCATATCTTTAGGAATAATACCAGCACTAGTAGCAGAGGGGGTGCTGGGTATGAAAGGTCCATTTTCAACAGATTCCCACATTCTTGAGTCAAGAGACCTGATGAAGCCTTCCATCCTCATGCACCAGGTGTCAAAATCATCAAGAGTGATCAGTCGGGATTTGTTCATGGTTCCAGTCTCCATATCAGTCTTTGAGATGGAAGCCATTTGAAGAGTTTTGTGTGAGGGATCTTAAGATGGTTAGAACTTATATCAAGAGCCTGAAAGCTCTGATACCAATTGCAGGATCGTTTAATGGTTTGAACACAAATTTCAACACAACAACACAATGAGGAGATTATCTAAACTCTAATCAAACAGTAAACTGGGTTAACCAAAAGTGATACATAGAACACAAGTAAAGCAAGAGACAGAACAAGAGAATATGGTTTTCAAGGATGCAGTATATTGCTTTCTCAAGTTCTTTTACAAGTGTTACAAATTATGTTAAAGATACAAGAAACTTGAAATACTTATACTACAACCTACAGACGGCTATACTATAAAAGCCAGCTGGATACAATTGACTAGACACTAACAAAATCAATTGTAGAATCAAAAGGCATATCTGCCTTTTGACCTTGTGACTATGACATGCCATAGCTCACATCCTTATACATTACAAAAAGGAAAGTACATAAAGTGGAAAGTTTCAGACTCAAGACCTCAGTGTACAGTTACCAAAAGCATGGACCTTTTCACCAACTCTTGTAAGTTGGTGACTTATCAGAGACGGCAGCGGAAAAGGTGCTTTATGGAACAGTACATCACATAAAGCATGTGTACTAAAAGTCTTCGGAAGAAATCTGTCTTCATAGGGTGAAGCTTCGGAAGACTTTGTCTCTTGAAGGTTCGGAAGACTTCATGTTTGGCTTCGGACGATATTGGTCTTGACTTTGGAAGATTTTACACTTAGAATGTTTTTCTAATGAATTGTGTAAAACTTCCGAATCATTCTTCACTTCAGTACTTAGTGCATGTTGCTGAGACACTTTGGATGTTTTGGGTTGCATCAGACTTAAGGAATCCTTACAACTTTACTTTCCTTAAAACCATTCTTTACTTTCATTCGCGATCATACATCATATGTACAAATAGATAATCTTATTATTATCTTTCATCATCATTCGTTAACATTCATTCAACATTGTACGTCATCATAATCATCCATTCTCATTCATTATCTTCCTTACGTTACCATTGGTACATTCATCATTATCTTTTACTTTTCATCGAGACCAATGCCATGTGCTATACCCCAGACATCATGCACAAGTCTGGTATTGGGCTGAAATATAAATAGACTTCTAACATCATGCATAAGTGCTAGCTCCAGTACTGGGGTAAGCGACAAGGTCCTATACATCTGGTCAATCACAAGGATTAGACCCCTATGTGCATCCTCATGCATTAGCTAAACCACACAGAATTGAGCTAACAACCCCTCAATGAGTTGTTGACCTCCTTTCATATTGCTTGCAAAACTGTTCACTTGTTCATTCATTCTTCCTTTTATTCCACTTTTCATCATCATTAATTCACGCTTTCATTACATAATACTTTATGTTCATTGATAATAACATACCACGCAAAGCCACGAAAATATAGATAATAAGGAACATAAAGAAAACATAGCATAAACATACATAACATCATCATACACCACCATAGAGCATCACAAAACATCATATAATCATCCCCGGGAACATCCCAAGTCATAGCATAAAACTTCCTTTTTCCCAAAATTTCAAAAATAATTCTAAGTCTTTTAGGCACATAGGTAATATGCAGGCACACGAGCACTATGCAGGTGTGTGCAGACTTAGGCACATGGAGAAAGTTGAGCATAGGGGCACTATTTGGGCACAGGGACACTATTTTGGTGCATGGCCAAAACTTAGTCATCTAGGCTCATCTTAGGCGCATGGGTACTATGCAAGCGCATGAGCCTGACTTAGGCACATGGGCCCTTTGGCATATGTGCAGTTGGGTGCATGGGAACACTTAGGTGTTTTAGTCATATCCTAGGCGCATGGGTACTATTTGGCCCATGAACTTCAGGCGCATGGGCAAACTACCATCTAACTAACATCATAATTCAGTCCTAAATCATATCCGAACATGTTCTAAGCTTAGTTATAACATTCTAAGCAACATAAACAGAGTTTATGATCATAACCATAAAACACCCCAAAAATACACCCACCCACATACATATTCACATATACATACAAGTACATACACCCACAACAAATATAATGGTTATAAAATGTAATTCCAGCCCCAAAACAAGTTAAAACATGTAAAAGTGGGGATCTAGAACTCACCTTTGCAACTTTCGGATAGACTTCTAAACCCGAATGCACTATGAGTTCAAACACCTCAAAACCCACCAAAAACACACAAACGAACATACAAACAAACATAAGCACATAACCGAGGCTGTAAACCAGCCAAGTACACTTCAAAACATCGAAAACATACCTTGAATTCGACTTCTTCCAGTTCTTCATCAAAAACCCTAGAGCTTCACTTTCTCTCTCTAGAAACTATGAAAAGGTATGTGTAGTTTGTATGGGTGGCCATATCACCTTTTTAAACAAAATATTAATACTCTTTTCCCCATGTACAACTTAAACCCCTCAACTTGGGTTCTTTCTCTTTCTTCACTTTTACTCTTTATTTCCCATCTTTTTGAAATTCCTGGTGACTAATATATCTCATTTCCTCTTCAGTCTCTCATGTTTACTAGAATCCCTTTTTATGCTTCCACTATACTCGCACCAAGGGAACAACTTTATTTCATCATCTCTTTTCTATTCAATCAATGATCACCATCAGTTGCTCCACATAATTGAGCCATCATCCACCTTAATGTCCTCCGATGGTACAACCATATCTTCCTCAGCTAAACATTTTCTCAAATGAGATACGTGGCACGTCGGATGAATTCCGCTTAACTCATCCGGTAGCTCCAATCTATAGGCCACCTCTCTTACTAGAGCAATGATTCGGAAAGAACTATGTATCTCGGGCTCAACTTGCCCCGCTTCCTAAACCAAATGATACCCTTCCAAGGTGAAACCTTCAGGATAACCTTATCACCCACCTTGAACTCAATAAGTCTACGTCTATTGTCAGCATACAACTTCTGCCTATCTTTGGCTGCCTTCAGACCAATATTACCTCAATAAATGGGCGTTCTACGTCTCCTACTATATAGCATCTCAAAAGTGGGCATAGCAATGCTGGCATGATAATTGTTATTGTATAAGAATTCAGCTAACGGTAGGCGGTCATCCTAACTTCCTCCAAAATCAATTAGGCATGCTCGGAGCATGTCCCCAAGCATCTAAATGGTTCTCTACGACTAACCATCCGTATGTGGATGATAAGCCGTGCTAATGTGTAAACTCATCCTCATTGCATCAGGAAATCTCTTCCAAAACTTGAATGTAAACCTAGTGTCATGGTCAAACACAATACACACTAACACACCATGAAAATTTACAATCTCCTTGATGAATAGATCCGCTAATCTCTTGGATGAATAAGTCTCATAGATTGGTAGGAGGTGAGCACTCTTCGTCAGACGATCGAATATCACCATATGGCATCGACCCCCTTGTGATATGTGGTAGCTTCCTAATGAAGTCCATGGTGATATGTTCCCACTTCCACTCGGGCATATCCAATGGGTGGATCTTCCCATATGGCTTCTCATACTCTAGCTTCACTTTCAAACAAGTATGGCACTGAAGATCATGTATAGATTGGACTCACTTTAGTTTAGAATTTGTATATAATCTATTTTAATAGGTTTAATGTTAGTTTACTTTTGTTTGTTGTTCATTTTGTTTAGTTTTGCTACCCAGCGAAACTATGAGCAAACATGTAGTTTCGCTCATAATCAGCTGTTTAGTTCACCGGTGAAACTGTTGTTGCTGCTAGGAGAATTTATTGTTTTGGAAGCATAGTTTTGCTAATAGCGAAACTGTCAGCGAAACTATGAATTGTATATACAGTTTTGATCTTCCTCATTGTTGGGTATGCTTGCAAAACCGTAATCGAATATTTGTGTTGCAAGAAAACTCTGTAAGTTGTCATTTCACTAAAATATATTTGATCTTTATTCTATTGATTGTATTGGATCCTTGATTGTTTATGTTTGAATACTTTAGTGGTTATGATCATTCTTCTTCATCTTCATTTTTTGGCTTTTGTTTATGATATTGAACAAATAAATATTTCAATTCTATTTAAAAACGATCAAATGGACCAACAAAATGGTATCAGAGCCTTAGTGCTCTTGATTGTTTGAGGGTTTTGATTGTTTTTATTCTATATCATTATTTCATCAATTCTAGATCATAGTTGAGTGTATTTGATATGAAATTTGATTGAATTTGGCTTGTTATTGGTTGGGAAAACTCTGTTAATCATGAGATTTAGGTGATTTCAGATTGATTTCGTGTTGAAAAAGCCTTTCAGATTCATCCAGCAAAACTGCATCTTCATCCAACAATATTGCATTATCTTCTAGCGAACTACAAGTGTTTCACACTTTGTAGTTATTTTCAACGTCCCTACAAAAGTAGTGATTTTGAATGAAAGTTCAACGGTGCTTGTGTGCATATTACAAGCAA
Organism: Flaveria trinervia; assembly: GCA_025506515.1. Lineage (NCBI taxonomy): Eukaryota > Viridiplantae > Streptophyta > Magnoliopsida > Asterales > Asteraceae > Flaveria > Flaveria trinervia. Next base: position 62,254,466 of record CM046443.1, read on the forward strand.
AATTTCTTTTCAAAGTATAATTGAACGAAAGTTCAAGCTTGTTTCATGCGAAATTGTCGATGAAACTAAGCCGCTCCAGCATTTGTCTAGCGAAACTGCTGCTGAAATTCCCAGTGAAACTACTATTTGCCCTGTGAAACTAGTCTAAATTTGAAAAAAATCCTTCTCCGTGAAACTAGCTCTGTGAAACTAGCTATCTTGTGTGAAATTACAATTTCTTCAGCAAAACTAGAATGTCAAAGATGACTTCTCTCACCCTTGCCGATTTAGAAAGTGTGGCTCCTAACCAACCTCCGAGGCTCATAAACGGAGACAACTTTGAAGATTGGAAGCAATGTCCCAAAGCCTTTTTCTTTTACACCGACCATGAGCAATGGGAATCTATCATCTCCGGTCCTCAAAATAAGGATCCAACCACATTCAACGAGAAAGATCTAAAGCTGATTGATAGAGACCAGAAAGCTTTTGGAGCACTAACCCTATGTCTTGCCCCAGACATCTATAATAGATTTTCTGAACATAAGAATGCTAAATCTCTCTTCGATGCTCTTTGTGAGTTCTACGATGGTAACGATGAGCTGGTGAAAGACAAGGTATTCAAGATGAGAAGGAGTTCAACTCTTTTGTGGGATACAAGAATGAAAGCCTGACAAATCTTACCAATCATTTTCTGATAGTTTTTAGCACACTGAAGAAATATGATGAGAAACTATCTAATAGTGAGTAGGTTAACGAGCTGTTGGACTCTCTTCCACCTCAATGGAGTTTACAAGTGAGAATGTTAAAGTAGGAAAGAGGTTTCACTAACTAAAAGCTTATGGACATCATTAATAAACTTAAGTCCTTTGCGCTTGACATGAAGAGAAGGGAATTCAACTAAACCATAATGCCTACATTCGGTTTCACTCAGAATGCTGCATTACTATCTTCCGCTGCAAGCTCTCCATTGCAAGCATCTCGACAAGGCAGGGTGAATACTATTGATTATTCCGGAGGTAGTGGTAGTGCTAGGAGAGATCAAGACAATTTGAAAGCTAATCCTGAAATGTCAGTTCCTTCCGAGGCAATGACACGTTTTGGTATGTTTGTTCAAAGTTATGAAGCCTTGGTGGCGGGGGAGTTGAGGGGTAAAGGGATGACAATAGAGGATATGTATCAGGTGGATCCTGATGATCTTGAAGAGATTTAATTCAGTGGCAAATGGCCATGCTATCACTCAGAGCTCAAAGATTCATAGAGCGCACTAGAAGGAAGAACTTCGAAGGTCAAAGTTCTAACTCCAAACTAGGGTTCGATAAGCCAAAATTGAGGTGTTCTAATTACAAACAGTTGGGACACTTCAAACATGAATGTCTATTGCCCATCATCACTGATCCCAGTAAATCAGGAGTTCCATGACTGGTTTCAAGTGGGAATAAAGAATAGATGAATCCCAAGAAAGATACAACTTTGATTTTTAACATTGATTGAAGTGATGAGGTTGAAGAGACGAGAGAGGAAATTAATCAAGCATTGGTGGATGAGATTATGGAAGAAAGGAAGAAGGTGAACTGTGAAGATGATTTGGATTTGTTCAAAGAACTTAGAGATGAAGTTGAAGTATCTTTGAAGGTCAAAGAGGAAATGGTCATAGGAGATATGGATGAGAAGAAGCGAAAAGAAGGAATTCAATCCACTGAGCAGAGTAATGGAAAATATGATGTTGCTGAGATTATCAAAGAAAACAAGTTGAGTACTCCGGTGCGCCAATGTGAGAAAGCTTTAGTTGCAGAAAAGGTGGTGATGGTTCTTCCTTATGAGGTAATTCAAGACATGTGTTCTTCTGCATGGAAAATTAGGCTATTTGGGGTATACAAAGCTAATTATTTGTTAAATGATAATGAAAAGATTTAAATGAATTAATGCATAACTTAAAGTAAATGAGTTTAATTATTTGTTAAATTAAATGATGTTTCCAATGGCTCTCTTACTCTAGAGAAAGTCAACTCTGTATCTCAACTCGCTTTTATTCTGTTGAGTGTCTCTCAAATTTGTGATAAAGACATATTGGTCATGTTCAAGTCCAATGAATGTCTCTTTGTGAAATCTAAGATTGATATTCTAGAAGATATGATATTAATGTGGGCTCCAAGAAAGAATGACACATATCTTCTTGACATGGGTTCCAAGGAGTCAACGTCTACCTTCACTTGTCTTTTGTCCAAAGATTCCACTTTTAAGTCTTTCCTATGGCATCGCAGATTCTGCCACATTAATTTCAAAAATATAAACAAATTGGTTAAAAACAGTCTTGTTAAGGGATTACCTTTAAAGGACTTTTCTGTGGTTGAAAAATGTATGGCATGTAAGGCCCCGTTCCCAGGAAATCTCACAGTTGGTTAATCATAGCATAAAATCAATTAATAACAAAAACATTAAAGTGGAAATAATTAGACATTCATTTAAAACTTAGAAACCATATTGTACTCATTCATTTGTCCTTTAATTGCAAAGAAAACACAATACTTGTTCTAAATTACAATAAAAGATTTCATAAATAGGAATGCCATCCATAGCTCCCCAAGTAGATCCGTGCTGCCACCCTCAGCATCAGCATTAACCTGCCAACTATTATGCATAAAAGTCAGCTTTGCTGAGTCAGTTCTAGTTTTAGGTAAATAAGAAAATAAAACTTTATCCATCATATAATGACCATGCATACATAATACATAACATTTTCATCTGAATAAGCATGTTCATTATCTTTCATTCTTTCTATCTTTCACTTCATCATAAAAGATATTGCACCAACCAAGAGCTCCATGTTGATCGACAACGAATGTTGATCCCTGTCGGTACACATCATCATGGTAGCTAACCCCCGACAGTTGATTCACACTACAAGGCACATAGTCCGCTCATGAATACGGATCAATCATCATACATCAGACTCTTATAAGTGAAGTCTATCATAGTGCTTGCAAGACTTTTCATCATCAAAGGGGCCCAAGGGTAACATTCATTAAGTTTCACTTTTCATTTATATCATCATCTACTTCAATATATATATATATATAATACTTAACTTATTATGTACACAACATGCCAAGTTCTAGTCATCATAAAACTTAACCGACCCTCCAGGGGACAGTGGAGTTTTGGGGGCGGCAGCCCCTAGTGGGGTCCAAGGGGCAACGCCCCTGGCTGGAAAAATCGATCTTCCCGTTAAAACCTCATAAAACTCGGTCATTTAAAAACATATATTAGTATGCATAATAACCCCAAAACATGGAAAAACTTACAACTAAGGGGATCTAGAACTCACCTAGAAACTCAGACTAACTTCTAAACTAAGCATACAAGGCTAGGATCACACTACACAGCTTACACACAAGTTGACACTTAAAGGGGTTCATTTCCGCCTAAATTTGTTGTTTATTTCGCTACCAGAAAAGCAGTTTTGCAGCCAGTTTCGCTAACAGTTTTGCTGCCAGTTTCGCTGAAAGTTTTGCATGACAGTTTCGCCCCAACTTTCGTTGGAATTCCATGGCTGCGAAATTATCTGTGAAACTATAGTTTCGTAGAAATCCACAGTTTCGTAGATTGAATAGGCAATTTTGCTAGATGCTTACACAATTTCGCAGATCGCATAAAAATTATGAACCAACTTGTTTTTAACCCAAAATCGTAACTTTTTATGTCCAATCTCTTAGTTAATCATCCATGAGGCTATATCTAAGCTTTTTACATGTTTTCATACGTAAAAATGTGACCTTTATGCGATTCTTTGCAACTTTTCAATACCCAAAACCCTATAATCCGGGTTTGATCTACATAAGGGTTTAGAGGTCAATTCTTACCTTGATTTGTTGCTCTTTTCTTGTGGTTTGATGCACAACCGTTCAGATCTTCAATCCCTTAACCTTTGAAGCTCCAAATCTTGAGTTTTCTTCACTTTCTCTCTCTACTTTCTCTGTCTATTAGTTTTGGTGGCTAGGGTTAGAATGAGGAAGAGGTGGTTGATTAGATGGGTTAAAGGGCTGATTATGGGGCCTAAATCACTTAGGATCTTTCCCATAAGCCTAATTAGCTCAGAATCCATTTCCTTTCTTTATTAAATACCCACTACTTAAGCCCATTATCCTTCATGATTCGTTTTAAATTTTCGGGGTGTTATAAGTCACCCCCACTTATTTAGGTTTCGTCCTCAAAACCTGTTAGTCATCAAACAATTGAAGATAAAATTTCCTCATCTCCTCCTCGGTCTCCAACGTTTATTCTGATTCTTTTCTGTTTCTCCACTATACTAGTACTAGCGGAACCACTTTATTACGTAAGTTCTTCTCATTCAAATCAAGGATGGCCACCGGCTGCTCTACATAGTTCAGTCGTTCGTCTATTTTAATGTCTTCTAATAGTACAAATGCATCACTATGTGGTAGACATTTCCTAAGATGATATACATGGAATGTAGGGTGAATTCCACTCAACTCATCTGGTAATTCTACTCTGTAGGCCACTTCCCCTACCCTTGCGATAATATGGAATTGCCCTATGAATCTTCAGCTTAACTTTCCGCTCATGATCCCTTTCCAGGGCGATACCTTGAGCATAACCTTGTCACCAACCTTAAAGTATATTGGTCTATGCCTCTTATTAGCATAAGACTTCTGGCGATCCTTTACAGCTTTCATGAATGCCTTAATATTATCTAATTTCTCGGTTGTGACCTCAATCACTTCAAGACTTCCCAATTCCTTTTGCCCGATGTCACCCCAACACCCGGGCGTTCTGCACTTCCTATGGTACAGCATCTCAAAAGGTGGCATACCAATGCTCGTATGGTAACTATTATTATATGAGAATTCTACCAATGGTAAGTGTTCATCCCAACTTCCTCCAAAGACGATTACACATGCACGTAGCATGTCTTGTAGCGTCTAAATCGTTTTTTCTGACTGACCATCCGTCTGAGGGTGGTAAGCCATACTAATATGTAGTCTAGTGCCCATTGAGTCGTGAAACCTCTTCCAGAACTTGGATGCAAACCATGTGTCCCTATCCGAAACGATAGACACTGGCATGCCGTGACGAGCCACAATCTCTTTGATAAATACCTCTGCTAACCTTTCAGAGAAAAACGTCTCGCGAAGTGATAGGAAATGGGCGATCTTTGTTAGTCGGTCAACAATCACCCAGATCACGTCGCTTCTTCTTGCCATGCGTGGTAGCTTTGTGATGAAGTCCATCGTGATGTATTCCCATTTCCACTTAGGGATATCCAAAGGCTAGATCTTCCTATATGGCTTTTGGTGCTCTACCTTCACTTGCAGACAAGTCAGGCACTTGCTCACGTACTTAGCCACGTCTCGCTTCATTCCGGCCACCGGTAATCTTTCTTTAGATCCTGATGCATTTTCGTGGTACTAGGGTGAATGGAATATCGACTTTTGTGAGCCTCATCCATGATCTTCTCCCTCAGATCCCCATAGAGAGGGATCCACATTCTCCCAAATCGGGTTCTATGACCCATGGTGTTTTCCCCCAAATCTAAAACTTATCCTTTTATCCTTTCAGAGTTGACTCTGTCCTCTCTCAATGCCTCATCCTGAAACTCCCTCACTTGTGTCATAACATGAAGCATCATGATTATCTGGCAAGCCCTCACCCGAATTGGTTCGTTTGTCCCTTCTGGCTAAGGGTGTTAGCAACCACATTAGCTTTGCCTGGATGATAATGAATTTCATAGTTATATTCCTTGATTAGTTCCAACCACCTCCTCTGCCTCATGTTAAGTTCCTTTTTTTGAAAGAAATACTTCACACTTTTATGACGAGTGAAGATGGTGCACTTCGCTACGAGTTCGCTGACAGTTTCGCTGACGGTGTCGCTGACGGTTTCGCTGACGGTTTCGCTGACGGTTTCGCTGACGGTTTCGCTGACGGTTTCGCTGACGGTTTCGCTGACGGTTTCGCTGACGGTTTCGCTGACGGTTTCGCTGACGGTTTCGCTGACGGTTTCGCTGACGGTTTCGCTGACGGTTTCGCTGACGGTTTCGCTGACGGTTTCGCTGACGGTTTCGCTGACGGTTTCGCTGACGGTTCGCTGACGGTTTCGCTGACGGTTTCGCTGACGGTTTCGCTGACGGTTTCGCTGCCGGTTTCGCTGCCGGTTTCGCTGCGGTTTCGCTGCCGGTTTCGCTGCCGGTTTCGCTGCCGGTTCCCTGCCGGTTTCCCTGACGGTTTCGCTGCCAGTTTCGCTGCCAGTTTCGCTGCCAGTTTCGCTGCCAGTTTCGCTGCCAGTTTCGCTGCCAGTTTCGCTGCCAGTTTCGCTGCCAGTTTCGCTGCCAGTTTCGCTGCCAGTTTCGCTGCCAGTTTCGCTGCCAGTTTCGCTGCCAGTTTCGCTGCCAGTTTCGCTGCCAGTTTCGCTGCCAGTTTCGCTGCCAGTTTCGCTGCCAGTTTCGCTGCCAGTTTCGCTCCCAGTTTCGCTACCAGTTTCGCTCCAGTTTCACTGACAGTTTCGCCCCAACTTTCGTTGGCATTCCATGGCTACAAAATTATCCCCGAAACTATAGTTTCGCAGAAAACCCATAGTTTTGCAGCTTGAATATGCAACTTTGCTGGATGTTTACACAGTTTCATAGATCGCATAAAAATTATGAACCAGCCCGTTTTTAACCCAAAATCGCATCTTTTTACGTCTAATCTTTTAGTTAATCATCCATGAGGCTATATCTAATCTTTTTACGTGTTTTCATATGTAAAAATGTAACCATTATGCGATTCTTTGCAACTTTTCAAAACCCAAAACCCTAGAATCCGGGTTTGATCTACGGAAGGGCTTAGAGGCTGATTCATACCTGGATTTGTTGCTCCTTTCTTATGGCATGTGCCAAGGCTAAACACACAAGAAACAACATAAATCAAAAATTGAAAATAGCATATCTAATCCCCTCGAGTTGTTGCATACTGATTTGTTTGGCCCAATCAGTGTTAAACCTATTGCTAAAAAATCTTTCTGTATTGTGATTATAGATGATTTCTCTAGGTATTCATGGGTGAGATTTCTTACCCGCAAAGGAGAGGCTACTGAGGAGCTACAAAAGTTTAATTCTTTCCATTAAGACGATAAGCAAGAGGAAGGTTATAGCCATGAGAAGTGATAATGGTACTAAATTCCGTAATCAGATCTTTGATTCTTTCTGTGCTAGTAAGGGAATTCTGAGACAGCGCAGTGCTATGAGAACTCCTCAATAGAATGGAGTCGCTGAAAGAAAGAATTGCACTCTCATTGAAGCTGCTCATACGATGTTGATCGAATCCACTTTACCCATTATCTTTTGGGCAGAGGTGGTGAATTGTGCTTCATATGTTTTGAACAGGGTGTTTATGAACTCTTTCATAGAGATTGCCTTTGATTGACTTCTTTCAACCATTTGGTTGCTCGTGCACTTTACACAATACTCAGGCACAGAAGATAAAATTTGGTGTTGTGTCTGATTAATGTTACTTCGTTGGCTATTCTTCTTCTCAAAAAGCTTATGGGGTGTATAACAAGAGAACCCGTATTGTGCAAGAGTCTTTCTATGTTGATAGGCAGGAATCTAATTCCTCATATGTTAGATCCGAATTAGCATGGTTCTACTCCGATTGTTTAACTCTTTTACTCTTCCATTTTTGACGATCATGTGTCCATCTCCAACATCCAAACAAATATCATTCCTCCAACTCCATTACCGATCATTCTTCAAGCCCATCCCCATGCATCAACGAACGATGCTACATCCATTGACATTCGATCCTCATCATCATCTTTTGTCATTCCACCTCTAGCTGTTTTTTCATCTTCTCCTTTATCACCTAACCTCATCTCAGCCTGTACAACCCAAATATCCAATTGACTTTACCTTACCATCTTCCTCACCTTCATCGACCCATCAACAACCCTTCAGCCAACCTCCTTCAAATAAATTACCCATGACCATAGATTTCAAATCTTGTAAAGATCATCCCCATGATAACATCATTGGATCTATCACTGATGGAGTTCAGACATGGAGTCAACCTATTTTGATTAACGTTTGTCTATTCTCTTGCTTAATATGCTAAATCATCCTAAAAAAATGTTCATGCAACTCTTCAGGATCGCTGTTGGGTTTAATTGATGCAATTAGAGCTTTAGTAGTTTAGGAAACTCAAAGTTTGGACCCTGGTTGATCTTCCACTAAACAAATGCCCAATTGGAACGAAATGGGTGTTCAAGAACAAACCCAATGATCGTGGCATTATGTTGAGGAATAAGTCCAGATTGGTGGTTCAAGGCTTTGCTCAAGAGGAAGGAATAGACTAGACGAAATTCTTTACTCCTATATCCCGACTTAAAGCTATTTGGATCTTTTTGGCACATGCTACTCACAAGCAGTTCAAACTCTATCAGATGAACGTCAAATGTGCATTTCATTATGGTGACATTGACGAAGAGATATACGTGTGTTAACCACTTGGTTTTGAGGATCCTGACTTCGCTGACAAAGTCTACAAGCTTGATATGTCCCTTTATGGTCTTCATCAGGCACCTCAAATCTGGTACGAGACATTAACACAATATCTCTTAACCAATGGTTTTTCCCGTGGAACCATTGATATGACTTTATTCAAGACGGATGTGGATGGTGAGATGCTAATTGTCAAAGTCTATTTCAATGATATAATTTTTGGCTCCACCAATTCGAAGTTGTGTAGGGAGTTTTACGAAGTCATGCGTGGTCGATTTGAAACGAGCATGATGGGGGGGATGTGCTTTTTCCTTAGGTTGCAGGCTGAACAAAATCTTGAGGGAATTCTCATTTATTAGGAAAAGTATATTAAAGAAATTCTGAAGACATTCAAGATGCATGATGCCTCTCTTGAACTCACCCTTTCACTGCTCAAACTTGCCTCACTCCTAATAAGAACATGAAACCTCTTGATCTTCATCTTACAGATCAATGATCAGCTCCTTATGTATCTTACAATCACTCGTCTCGATATAACCTTTGCTATAGGATTTTGTGCTTCATACCAATCTGCTATGAAAGAGTCTTATGAAAAGAATGTAAAATGAATCTTTTGTTACCTTAAAGGCTCTTCTCGCTTAGGACTTTGGTATCTTTATGGTGGGAATTTTAATTTACATGCTTATTCTAATAGTGATTCTAGTGATTGCAGGTTAAATAGAAAGTTGGTTATTAGAGGTTGTCACTACTTAGGAAATTGTCTGGTATCTTGGTAGCAAGAAATAGACCATAGCTTCTCTTCTACAGGAGAAGCTCATTACATTGCAGCTTCTAGCTATTGCAAGTAAGTGCTCTGGATACAAGATCAGATGATTGAATATGGGATCAACTTTCTCCATTCATTGTTGTTTTGTGACAATGAAGCAACTATTGGCATTGCCAAGAATCTTATTCATCATTCTCGCACGAAGCACATTGAGACACGGATTCATGCAACTCCTGAAGCTTAGGAAAAGGGTTTTATTGATATTATTCCTATAGACACAAAAAATCAAAAGGCTGATCTTTTCAATAAAACATTTGATAAACCTCGTTTTTATGAATGGATCTCTATGTTCGATTAAATATCATTTTAACTTCCTTTTTCATAAAAATATTTGATGTACATATTGTTTATCTCTCTTTTTTATTTTCTTTCTTACTTTGTTGTTGAGTTCGCTCCATAGCCCTTCTTTTTCTTTACCAAAAACAATTACATAAAAAATGTTAATGCATATGTAGTTATATATAGTGTGTCCGTCGCTTGTCGAATAGTCTGGGCTTAATGTAATACACCTGATTTGATGTAAACACATGAAAATGGGGCATTCCTAGGAGCATATGCGAATAAGACTCAATCGTATGACTGAGCAATGCTAATGGACCAGTTGTGCGAATGAGAGATGCGATTGGGGCATTCGTAAGACTGAACCATAAGAATGGTCTAGTATACGCATGGTGCAGTCGTATGATTGAACCATACACATGATCCAATCACATGAATGGGCCCAGTCGCAGCTAATATGGGCTGAGGCCTATATATACCGGTTTCAATGTGTAGAGAGATTAAGGATTTGAGAGGGAGTCTGCCCGAAGCCTAGGGCTGTCGGATGAGAGGGGATATCATACTCGATCTCCCCTTGCCAAGAGTCTTCATTCTTATGTTGTAACGAGCTTGTAATCGTTAGGTTTTATCAATGAAACCATTAAATTATAGTTCATGTTATTGAGTGTCTTTTGGTTTTTACTGTTGCTTATTCTTCCTTCAAGAAAACGCTCGGATGTCTACCGATCCAGCCGACTTCACAATGGTATCAGAGCCGGTTACTGCTTGAATGATCTAACAATCATTCTAGCAACCCGAGCTCTTGATTTCTGGATCAACTTCAGATTTTGACAATAAATCCACTTCGTGTTCTTCATGTTTTGCTCAGATCTGGTTACGTGTCTAGTTTCTATGTTAAAATCGAACTCGAAACCACGTTCCAATCACCCCTGCGAATCTTATGATGTCTATGTTGGTTCGTTTCATGTAAAATTCATAAGATTAGGGTTTTTGGCAGCCCTAGCGGCTGCGGATCTGAAAATTTGCGTGCAGACCCGTTCATGCGACTGGGCCATGCAAATTGACCATTCGTACGACTGGACCATGCGAATGGACCATTAGTATGACTGGACCATTCGTATGTTCATTCGTGCGACTGGACCAGTCGTATGATCAATCGCACGAATGAGCCATCGACATTGACTCATCCGCATTTGTTCTGGACCAAAAAAATATGAGTCTGGAACTACCTCTTGCACAGATTTGAGGATGAGCAAAGCATATTCACCCTGAGGTTCTTTTGTCAAATAATTTCGATGTATACCCCATTATTCGTCGGACTTCCCGAATATGTGAATGTAGTTGGAACACAAAAGAGAGAAGAGAAGATGTCAGCAGTCGGTGTTGATTTATGCGGTAGTCAGGAGCATGTGACTACTTAGGGGTCAATCAAGTTATATTTATCCCCACAGAGAGGATTCTCATTCTTAGGGGGAATCCACGTGTAGTGAAATTGAAGACGCAATCAGAAAGTGATGATGTGAGCAGGTTTTGATGATCAATCTACGTGCATGCTCATTTGTTTGATATTGTCAACTGTGGATTGGAACCTTCAACCTTTGGCCTAATACACCTTATGAAGACGCCAGGAGAGCACAATGTTTATATATTGGGATATGCTCAATGTGAGGGGGAATTTCTATAGTCGCTAAGGTTGGATTCTATATGCCCAAGACACATAGAACATTGATGCGGTTAGTATGTCATGATCCAAGTCGGGTTATACCCAATAACAAGCTTTGCAATCACCGACAATTATTCAATTAATGATATGATCATGCAATTAAATAATAACACCAAATTTAGAAAATGGGTTTTCTAAATAAGTCGCATATGAGATTGAACAATTTATATGGATATTTTGTTTATAGATATTGTTTGTAATGTTATTTAAATTATTTAAATAACATCAAATAATAAGTGAGTGTGTATGAGTTATTCTAATAAAAGGTAAATTGTTTGAACAACTTTTATAAATGACTTGTTAATGTGTTATATTTTGGATTTACTTTTGGGGGGAAAACTTAAAACCATAAGAGGTTTCGGCCGCCCCTTTATGGGTGTGCCTCCTCTTGGTTTTGTTGAGCATCTTGAAAACATACACACATTAGATACACATTCACTCAACTCCTTCTCTCTCCCACATGCAAAACAACAACACAAGTAAAAGGTTTTCTTGTTCTTGTTGAAGGATACTCGGCTGAAAAGATTTCCAGAAGAGTTATCCTTCGTTTTGGTGTTCAATCCTAGCATCAAAGGTGTTTTGTGTTAGAGCTTGGGGTATACAAGCTTGAGGGGTCCTTTCCTTGGAGCCTTGGCCGATTTTAGCATCCTACATTTCTCTCTTGGTCAATTTTTGTAGCTGAAAGGTAGTTATTCACAGATTCATGTAGCTGTGATTTTATGTTCATTTACATATTGTTCATAGCTTTCTCACTCACATATAATAATCCTTTTGATTTTGGGTTTGTTACAATATTTATATGTCACCATAAACATGTAATTTCAGCTTTATAATCATGTTTTAAAACATATATATCCGCTGCGTTTTCTGAAAGTTTAAGAGGTTAAACTCGGTTTTATCTTCCAACAAACCCTTCAATGGCATCAAGAGCCGGTTATGTGGATAGCTTGTTGTTCTTGTCCTTTAAAATTGTTTTTTATGGGACTTTATAACCCTTTTAAGGGCTGCTGTATTCTGTTATGTTGAATCCCCAAACTTTCAAGGTTATATTACACATGCTTGTGATTAAACCTTGAAAGATATGTATGTTGATATGTTGTGTTGTTTGGACAATGTTTGAAACCCGAAATTTTAGTTTATGTTGGCTGAAATTTCGTGGGTTTTGAGGGGATTCATTGTTATATGATGAATGTTTTTATTGGGTTGAAACAACTAGATTAGGTGCATTTTCATTTTACTAGATATCTTGTATTAGGACTTTATATCTTGAAATATGAAGACGTATGCATTGGAAGCACAAAGGAGAAACATGGAGCATTTTGGATGCGGTTTCAAGTGGGAGGCTTTTGGAAGCTTTCTATGTGTTTTTTGTTATGACCCTTAGGAATGCCTTTGGACCACACTTGTGATGGCAAACAAGTGTGGACCACTTTAGATGCGATGGTTATGCACATATGCTATGTTGTTTTATTTACATTATTGTGGTTGATAGCATGTATGTGATATTTGCTTTAACATACCTCTATATGATCTTAACAAACTTATCAAATGGTTCTTAATCATTAAAAGGTAATAAAAGGTTATTAAAATGATTTAATGATTTAAAGATTAAAATGGGTTTTAATCATAGGACCATAGGGTATCTTGTATTTGAAAGCATGAAAATACAAGTACATAGAGTTTTCTAAAACTTTAAATATGAAATCCTTTTTGTTAAACAAGATCAACACCGTCCTTTTACACAACACTTGAGTCACTTGGGAACTCTTATGGGATAAAGGTCACCTAACCATTTTGAGGGAACTTGTGATTTGAGGTGAGAATGCCTTATTTGTGGGATAAAGGTCACCTAACCACTTATTTTGGCAAACTCACACGTGGGTGTAAGTAGGGTATCTTGATTTGCAAACCATGTCAAATGGATCACCTACAATGTGATTTCCAAATGGTGTTGATGGGATTAACATGCTGACTTTACATATGATGTTTCAAGTCGACCCCATATCTCTAGAAGTTGCAAATGGTTGCAATGGTCAATCGTTGACCACCTTATTAATTTAAATCGTGGGATAAAGGTCACCTAACCACAATTTAAATGTAATGTTGGGTTCTAGATTTTAATATAAAAAATGACCTTAAAAGGTATTAATTATTTAAAATAGCAATATCGAAAATACTAAAATAAATCTTTGTTAAATTTTGTAGATGGCCACTAATAATGATAATCATGATAATTCATCCGCGTCAGCCCAATCATTGCGAGCGATTCTCCAAAAGGAACGTCTAAATCAAAATAATTTCATTGATTGGTATCAAAACTTGAGAGTCGTTCTCAAGCAAGAGAGACGATCATATATTTTAGACGACCCTATCCCCGATAAACCTGCTGAGGATGATGAGGAGGCCTATAACGATTGTCTTAAGTACACTGAGGACTCTGTTGAAGTGTCTTTTCTCATGCTGGTGAGCATGACTCCGGATCTCCAAAAGGAGTATGAACATCACGGAGCTTATGACATGATAACCCATCAGAAGGAAACGTTCCGACAGCAAGCAAGGGTTGAGCGCTTCGAAACGGTTCGAGCATTCCATGCATGTCGTATGGATGACAACCAATTAGTTTCATCTTATGTACTTAAGATGAAAAGCCACATTGGCCGCCTCGAAAGGCTTAATTGTCCTATCTCGAAGGAATTGGCCACGGATTTGATCCTCAATGGCCTTACCAAGAAATTCGAGACATTCGTGTTGAACTACAACATGAATGCTTGGGACAAACGCATTGGTGAGCTTCACTCAATGCTCAAAATGGCTGAGGCGGCCATGGGTAAAAGGGTTTTACCCGTTCTCACCATCAATGAAGGTGGGAACAAGAAAAAGCCTCATCCCACACCCAAGACAAAGGTTTCCAAGGGCAAGGGACCTGTATGGGGAAAAGGGAAAGGGGTGGTAAGGGTGCCACCCAAACCACAAGAGAAGAAGCAAAAGGTTGCTTCCAATGACCCATGCTTCAAGTGTATTATCATTTGTTGAAAAAGATATTCACGTTTCTTTGAATGATATGTTCTACTTTAAAGCTATTCCCATTAATGGTATTTATGAATTGGTTCATGAAAATACTTTAAATAGTTCATTGTACCAAACTAGCACCAAGA